>JAUCMX010000019.1:1844005-2089005 GCA_033459395.1 Hemibagrus guttatus
TATCTATCTATCTATCTATCTTTCTCCCTCTCTTTTGTCCATCCATCCATCCATCCATCCATCCATCCATCCATCCATCTATCTATCTATCTATCTATCTATCTATCTATCTATCTATCTATCTATCTATCTATCTATCTATCTTTCTTTCTCCCTCTCTTTTGTCTATCTATCTATCTATCTATCTATCTATCTATCTATCTATCTATCTATCTATCTATCTATCTATCTATCTTTCTCCCTCTCTTTTGTCCATCCATCCATCCATCCATCCATCCATCCATCCATCTATCTATCTATCCATCCATCCATCTATCTATGTATTATAATTAAAGCATTGTATACATATTGTGTGTTTGTGTGTTCAATTAAATCCTCCAAATGATATATTTAAGAAAGAAGTTTCATTTATTTGAGAATTTATTAAAAACAAAAGAAGAAGGTCCAAGCTCTCCGACGGTCTGAAACTAAATGCAGAAGCTATAACTCAGGCTGCAATTTTACAGTCCAGTAAAGCGGTCTTGTTTGGTGGCAATTTCTGTGTTTATGTCAGTTTTTCAGCGTTGCTTTTAAAATGGCTGAAGGGCACGGCACACGTGTTCACGTAAAACACACACTGACAGGTCGAGGATCGCTGTGTCTTTATTGTACAGCAGCGTAAATCAGGCGTGAAATCCGCTGGTGAACATGTGACACACTGAGAGCACGGGCCAGCTACAGCTCGAGGTTCAGCAGAAGTGATCAGGTGGCGTCGATGCTCAGGTCAGATAACATGGTGTGTCTCTCAGCTCCTCTCTAACTGATGTGTTTACTGTTTGTGCGTCTCACACATTGTTGTGTATTTGTGCTGCATCGAGATCCTGGGGTCCTTCCTTCTAATGTTAAATAAAAACCCGCTATTTTCTTCTACTGATAAAGAATTCAGTCCCAGTATAACCATCACTCAGTTATGTATGTTACTCAAAACACATCCTTATTATAGTTCCTACACAAATTCAAAGATTTTCATGCCGTCTACGATTTTGTGACAAGAATGAGATTAATGAGATGATTCTTCTTGAACACTATTGTCTTTCTCCTTCCTGCTGTCCCACTCCCCTCCAGTACACCCCTTCTGTTCCTCTCTGCAACCTTCCCCCCGTTTCTCTTTCATTTCGGTGGGTAAATTGCTCCCATATGTGGTGGCAAGGGAGAGTGCCAGTAGTGTGTGTGTGTGTGTGTGTGTGTGTGTGTGTGTGTGTGTGCAGGGCTCGGTTCTGAGCCCTTTACCCCTTTGCCAGCATCTTACTGTGACGGGGGAGAGCTTTTCCAGAGAGTGTGCCAGCTGCACAGTGGTGTAAACACACACAGACACACACACACAGACACACACACACACACACACACACACAGCACAACACAGTGCAGACAGAAAAACAGAGTCTGACTCAGACACCCACACCCTTGTTCCCTGCAGTGATGGCTGTGTCGGACTGAAACGTCTGTGTATACGTGTGTGTGTGTGTGTGTTTGTGTGTGTGTGTGTGTGTTGGGAGGGTTTGCACGGAGAGAAGGCACGAACACACATCAGGGACTAAAATCTAGCTTGCTGTTGTTGGGTCTTGTTGCATAAAACCTGACACACCAAAGTGACTTGGAAGAGCTTCAGCAGAAATGCTTCATCCATCTGGTTCTCACACACAGCACAATGGCCATTATTTGTCTCACTCCTTTTTTTCCCTAGCATTTATAACCTCAAGCAAATCCTCAGTTCAGTCTGGTGCAACCTAAGCATGCAAAACCATCCAAGTGGCTTTTCGAGCTGTAACCCTACGCCAGACCTGTGGATTCTTGGCTGAGGATCTGATGTTGTTGCCTGGGCTGCACTGCCCTCTCTGCCCCTGAATGCATCCCTGAGTGCGCTGTATGACAGATGACAGTTGTAGTATCGCTCAGGTCCATCCTGTGGGACTGATACTCCCTCTGAGAGGCTAACATTTAGGCTTGGACTCTTCTTCTCGTATCTGTGGACTAGAGCACCACCACAATGCCAGTAAACTAGAATATCGGCTAATGATGTTCGCTCGATTTATACCTCGGAAGCAAAGCTCGGATTGACTGAAGTGGGACTTTTGTTAGCAAATGAGTGATGTATATTTTCAGTTTTATAGATTTAACAAGTATCTGTATGTTGATTGATCTAAATCAGTTATATACTCTACAACTCCTTTAAATAAGAAGTAAGAAATGCTAGCTTGTTTTCTTCTGATGCTGTGGGCGGCCATTTTGATTTTTTCATCGTCACTCGCTGAACTCGGATGAACTTGCAGTTGAAAAGATGACTGCGATTTCCTGAGTTGGAAATTCAAGATGAGGAATTGAGTTAGTTTTTTTTTTTCTCTTTCTATGTAATTCACCTTGTCATTTAATTCGCGTCTATTCAAATCAGGTTATTGAATTGTTTTATTAGTAAAATTCACATATTTTTGTGTAAGATCCTGCTTATATGTGCCAGAGTTCCATATTCTCACTTTCTGACTCCAAGCATGAAGGCAGGAGATTGTTCATCACCTCAGAAAGGACATCATCAGTAGCACTCTGTTAACACTCCATACATTACATGCACATTTGTTTTCAGTGATGAGAGAGGATGATATTGGTTTTTTAATGACTCAGCTCCATCATCCACTCCATAAATCCTCGGAAGAGTACCCCGCGAGGCCGGGCCTGTCTTATGTCAGCTTTTCTATCCTTTCAACACATTTGAGAAAGAGCGAAGGCTAAAATGATCGCTGTGGTGTCCCTGGGTTTTGTTTATTTATTTATTTATTTAATTAAATGCTGCTCACCGCATGCTTGATTGATACGATGAACCTGACGGCTTTCTGTTCGGAATTTCTAAAGATCGGATGCGTTAAAGTGCGAGAATACAGGAGGACTGAAAAGAAAAAAGAGAGAAAGCTTTTAGAGTGTTATTCCACTGGCAGGACATCTGAGGCTTGGCTTTGTATCCCAGTGCTCCCCTTTTCCATCTCTCCCTCTCTCTCATCTTCCAGAACACATTCAGAGGTGCGAGCTCTGACCATCTGCCAAGCAGGAAGTGACCTCAATGGAAAAAAATGGAAAAAAATGGAAAAATGGGATGAGGTGTGTGTGTGTGTGTCACTAGGAGGCCTCATTTATTCCAGTAAGCCTTGCTGCTACCAGATAGCTCTGAGGAAGCCAATGGAGGCCAGAAATGCTGAGTGAAAAGGATAAAAGTTCATAAGTTTATAATTAAAGGTCTTTAGTCTGGGTTGCACTCATTAAACCTCAACTGAAGACTAAAACCATCCCTGATTGAAGTCCAAATCTGATCGCAATGACATCACTATTCGGTATCGGCGTAAAAAAAAAATAGCACTGTGATTTACATAAACCAACATGGATTACTTGAAAATAATATGCATCATTGTTCACCTCTGTGTATACTGAACGGATCCAGCAAAACATTTTCCCAGAGCTAACCATAAAGAGGGCCTCCTCTGCATTTTTCATGTTAGAGGCAAAATTCTGTTTAACCGAGGACAAGCGGAGCATTGGTTTCCTAGACGCAGATCAAAAGCCCAAAGCTGCTTTTAATTCAATGTGTTTATGGTGGGTCTAAATTATGGGATCGAATTCACCCAGTACCAAAACCACTGCCAACTCTCCCAACCAGTGCTTTTGTCTTACAGAGACATGAAACAGGATATGTCCAAATCTCTCTCTCTCTCTCTCTCTCTCTCTCTCTCTCTCTCTCTCTCTCTCTTTGTGTGTGTGTGTGTGTGTGTCTTCTTGGGTCTCTCTGTCTGTTGCCCCGATCAAGAGACTGGTTGCTAAACAAACAGGATGCAGAAACAAAAAGCAGTCTTTAGAAAGGAGAGGATTCGCCCGCGGCTGAACACGTTTCAAAATAAATCCTT
This sequence comes from Hemibagrus guttatus, assembly GCA_033459395.1. NCBI lineage: Eukaryota > Metazoa > Chordata > Actinopteri > Siluriformes > Bagridae > Hemibagrus > Hemibagrus guttatus. Next base: position 1,847,929 of record JAUCMX010000019.1, read on the forward strand.
ACAAATGCAGACAAACCACCGCAAAAAAACATGTCCTGACCGTCCTGCAGTGACCTGGACAACAACCTACACACACTTCACACACCTGATGACTGCATCCTGTGTCCTTTTCGCTTTAATGTTCAGTCTGGTGTATAAACGACTGAGCAGGACAGCTGATGGCTGCTGGGGGTGATCAGTGCTGCTCTGTTGCACAGGTACAGTCAGTCCAGACGGGGGTGCTAGAGCGACGGAGGAGAGGGTTCGATCGTTCGTTATTAAAGGGAACAAAAGTCTGTTGGATTTTTCATTCCTGTTTACTTGCAAATTTATCCCTCACTGACTGTCACTGACAGCTGGCATACATTATAACAAGGATCCCTGTTCTGTCTGTGTACACACACACACACACATACACACACACACACACTGATTGTACTCTTTGTGAGTTATGACATGTATATTACCGCCGCTGAACAACATCAGTTCTGCTCCTAACACAAATCCGAATCCTAACTTAAAGCCTGAAAGTCTTTGAGAGTTTTTTCATTTCTAATAAAAGCTGCATGTCTGTGTTTATTTTCTTCATGAGTGTCAAAATGATTCGACATCCTATTATTACACACCGACACAAACGCAAATCCTAAAATAGCCAAATGATGGCTTGGGTTTCATTAGGTGACAAGGGTGGCTTCGTCTGCAGATTTATGAATAGTGCTTTTTTTGGGGGGGATAATTATGAAACAAAACTAGTTTCATAAAAATGAATTTCTCAAAAATGAATGAATGAATAGATAAATAAATAAATAGATAAATAAATAAATAAAAGAGCTTCCCATATAACACCTCACCTATAATATGTATAAAAAGCTATTTGAAGGGAATCTCTTTTCTCTTTCCCATCCGTCTGTCTGTCTGCCTATCTATCTATCTATCTATCTATCTATCTATCTATCTATCTATCTATCTATCTATCTATCTATCTATCTATCTATCTATCTGTCTGTCTGTCTGTCTGTCTGTCTGCCTATCTATCTGCCTATCTATCTATCTATCTATCTATCTATCTATCTATCTATCTATCTATCTATCTATCTATCTATCGTATCTATGAGTGTTATGGTCATGTGTTAATATTTAATAAGATATATATGTATATATATATATATATATATATATATATATATATATATATATATATATATATATATATATATATATATATATATATGTATAACATACATATATATATAGGATTTGGAGCGATTTGCATTTCTTTAACACTAATCTTTTCAAGTGAAAACAAGACTCGTGTCAATATAAGCGCATCAGGACTAATTTGGCTTTGGGATACATCATAATAAAATGATTGTTCTGTGAGTTTACAAGATGCATTATATCATTATGGTTCTTGTTGGAAACAAAGCGAGCTTGATTTGATTTATTGCGACTCCGCAGTGTGCCATATTCCAGTCTGGAGTTTTGGAAAATTCTCCATCTGAAATGTGATTAGCTCGAGTGTGTCCACCCGCCGGCATTTCCTGATTGGCCGAGTGCCTGGTTATAGTTTAATAAACCAGCAACAAGGAGAACGTGAATGTGCTGGCGTCTAATTCACAGGCACACATCCTAACAGTCCTGGCAGAGGACGAGCATCACTTTGCTTAATCTTACCCTTCCTGACAAATTAAATAAGCTCTCGTCTGGTTCTTATTAGTGGCGCATTACTGATAATTGCAGTGGTATTTACAAACACCGCTAGCTAGTCCAGCGCTCACAGGCTCTGGGGTTAGAGCAGCAGGCCTACAGTACCTGCCACAACACATAATAAGGCTTTTTACCCCACTGTACTATAATTTGCGCCAGCCTTAAGCAATTTAACGAGGGTTTGATGGTTCAGTTCTTGTGTTTCATATGCAGCCGGAGCTTTTTCACGGGAGTGAGCGAGTACTTGAGTGTGGTCGTTAAAGTAGACGAAAGGTTTTCGAAATCGGATTACTGCCACTCACGGACCAGCGCTCGAGATCGCAAAACCGGGCCGAGGCTCCAAACATGACCTCACATGCAATACACATCTCCTGGGACAGAGACGTCCTCGGTGGAAACAGTAACATTACCTAATGGTGAACTATAAGAAGAAGATGAAGAAGAGGAAGCAATGGAATAAACATGCAGAAATGAAATGAAGGGAAAAAATCTGAAAATGCTAAAATAATAGAAGAAGTGATTCTGGTTTCTCTCAAGGTTTACATTTACATTCATCTCATTTGGCTGAAGCTTTTTTTAAACAGTTGTCCATTAAGGGTCTTACTCAAGGGCCCAAATGTGACGTGAGATACCACAAGCCTGAGGTTTTCATTATCATTGATCATTCAGGCTCAATGATAGATCTTCTCATTCCTCCACTCTTCTGTGAAGGTTTCCCACTAGATGTTGGAGTGTGTCTGTGGGGATTAGTGATCATTCAGCTACAAGAGCATTAGTGAGATCAGACACTGATGTTGTAAGAGTGAGGAGGTCTGGGGTTCAGTCGGTGTTCCAGTTCATCCCAAAGGTGTTCAGTGGGGTTGAGTCAGAGTCAGGGATCAGTGCAGGACACTCCAGTTCTTCCACTCCAACCTTAACACACCATGTCTTCATGGAGCTCTGTGCTTTGTGTACAGGGGCATCATCATGCTGGAACAGGGTTTGAGTCTCTTAGTTCCAGTGAAGGAAAATTATAAATCTAAAGCATACAGAGACATTCTGTACAATTATGTGCAACTTTGTGGCAACAGTTTGGACATGAAGCTGGTCAGGGCTGCACATACTTTTGTCCATATAGTCAATTATTGTTCCTGTAGCTGTTCACTGCCTGTGTGATCATTACAGTCTCTAAAAGAAGTGTGAGAACCATGTCTGGTGACCGCCTAAACCCGTTCACACAGCTGTTCCCATCACTCCATCAGCCCTCTCCACCTGACCGTGCTGTAACGTATCAACAAATGAGGATGTAAATATAATGAAAAGCAGGAATACCAGTTCTACAGGAAAGAATTCCAAAGCACTACTGCAGCACTCGTTCAAATGGAACAGATCGAAGAAAACCATAAAAACTCTGGTCCAAGCGTTTATTCATAAATCATAAATCTCACAGCTGCCTGAAAAATGACACTCGATATCACGTTTATTTTTTTTAATTTTTTTAATTTTTTTTACATTTACCAAAGATCATCAATTTTAAATCTTAAATCAGCCTTATAAAGAAACACACACACACACACACACACACACACACCTGCCATGTCACGAGTCAGCTTTCTGTTTTCGTAGTTCAAAGCCGTTGTCTTGACAGTCCAGCATAAAGAGATTTGTTCGGAACTGAAAAGCTTTATACAGCACATATTTCTATGTTGCAGAAAGAGAAGCCAAATGGCCCATCAGGAAAAGATTTACGAGCCGTGAACTTCGATTCAAGACAAAAGTGAGTCATTGTAAAAACATACAATCTGTTAACCTGGCTTTTTTTTTTTTTTTCTTCAAATTCGCTTCAGATTTTTTTACACACGAGATGGAGCTCATCCAAAACACACTAATATTAGTAATAATAAGTATAAATGAACAGGAACCAATTAGCATGCTAATGAAGTCATAACAACCGGTCGCTACGCTACTAGCATTCTTTGGGTGGAAAAAAAATATATTTTGGGAAATCATTAGGAAGAGGAAAACTAAATGATGTAGTGGAATCAGACAGATGGTTTGGAGAGAAGGAGTTTGGGTCAGAACTGGGTTTAGCGTCCGGCCTGCGCTGTCTGCACAGTGACTCAGACGGATGAAAACTGGCATGTATGAGAGACAGGTTACATTTAATTAAAAGCAGTTTGCTCCGTGATTTAATGGCATTTTCAATTGAGGAAAAGACCAGGCCAATCTCGCTGTCACTCAGGAATTTGACCGCGGCCCGTTCGTCATCTGAGGTCCCATTAAATCTGCAAATTTGAAATCTTTCTTCGTTATTATCTTGCTTTTGCTGCACAATTTGGCTGTTGGACGGTAAGATTTACAGAGTAGAATTTGGTTGGTAGGCTGTGCGACCTCAGTAAACGACTGAACGTACTGTATTTTGGCCACCGAGCGCTGAAGCGATTCATAAAAGAACCGGGTTTTTTCCCCCCTCCGTTCCGTCTGTGCATTTTTATTTATAATTATTACCATATGGCCTTAGGGAGTAGTAAAATAAAAAAGTAACTGTAAAAAACTGACAGAGAACAGCTTAGTAATTCACACACACACACACACACACACACACACACATACAGCTAGATCTCAGTGTAGAAGCTCACGGTCCTTATCTGTGTTCTAAACATCTCCAATCACGAGCTCATCCTCAGTTCTATAGAATATAGAAGAAATAATAAGGATGATAATAAATGACACTTTTAGCCAGACAGTTCATTCATCCAGACTAATTAACCCTCAGAGCTCTGTGTTGTACAGAGAAAGAAAACAGTGCAGCGCGTCTCTCCTGTGCAGAGCTACGAGCTAGATCAGCTCTGAGCACTATATTATCATTATCAACCATGACTGTCTCCATAATTTACTCTGCATGGTGGCTCTGACCCTTTGATGAAGGCTACAGATTTACTGCATGTCCCTGGCTTCAATTAAGCAGTCTGCTTGCTCTCTCTCTCTCTCTCTCTCTCTCTCTCTCTCTCTCTCTCTCTCTCTCTCTCTCTCTCTCTCTGCAACCACTCTGCATGTCCAGCAGCAGGAGGCGCAGTACGACTCACTCCACCAAGTTTTCCTCCAGCTATTGAAATCAGAAAACTCCTCCACACCTCATGTCTCCCTGTCGCCTCCCCTGACCCCCTTTTGTGTCTTTCATGTTCTGCATAATATTGGAAATGAAGGCAATTTAGACCAAGCGTATCAGGTATCGCGTTCATGTCAGAGAATAATAACCCAGCAATCCCGGCGAATTTGAGGAAGTCGGAGGAAAACGAAGGTAATGGTGGAAAAAGGGTGGAAAAAAGCACCGGAGGGCACGGAAGGATTTCCATATGTAGATGCTCAGGAGAGGATCCACACACACGTCCACATGTTAGACGTTATAAATTCCTGCTCTTTGGATCTGTAGGTTTGAACAGGGAGGTTATGGTATCCACGGGACAGAACCGGCAGCCTCGTTAGACCTCGCACCTCGCTTAAAAACACAGATGAGATGAGCTTAAAGACAAAAATGTGAGAAAGTTACAAGGACATTCAGGTCCAGCGTAATTGTATGTCTGTCCCCCGAAAGCCAGGCTGATTACTAGAGCTCCACACGGAAAGGTTCACAGCCAGGCCGCAAAAGCGAGCAATAATCCGATCTTGACAGAGCCTGTCAAAAAACTCATGCTTCCAGGCAAACCTTTTATAATAAGGGCAAAATAACAGATTAGCAACTATAATTTGTCAGAAGCTTTTAATAGACAAAATTATACGCAAACCTTCTCTTCATATCAGTCTAAATGTTTTTTTTGCGGTCAGTTGTTTTCATAGGTGCCCAGATGCTTTCCATCTGCATATTTCTTTTAAACTCAGCAATAACAGCTATTTGAAAAAGCGTATTTTGACTTTTGGATATTTTTTTCCCAACTAGTTCTCCATCACGCCGCAGAGATTTGACATTTACAAATGGTATTTTGGCAAGATCGTGTTTCTTTTTGAGCTCGCAGGGGGAAAGATTGCCTCTTTACACTGACAGATCTGTAGACTGTAGCTTACAGACTGAACGTGTCACATTAGTTCAGTCCAAATCAAAATTCCTCTCTATCATCCAGCAGGACAAAAAAAAAATCACTGCTGTCTGCTGCCTATTTATAGCATCACACACACATGCACACACACACACACACACACACACACACACACACACACACATAGATACACACACATTCACACACATACAAACAAATGCACTCTGTATTTAGTATTCATGAAATAAAACGCTGATGTGTGTGTGTGTGTGCGTGTATGTGCGTGTGCGTGTGTGTGTGTGCCACTTGAAAGCTTAAAATGTAAATCAAAAATAATGAAAATGGAAGTTTACGTTTTTGTCTCTTCTGCACAAACAGCACTACATCTTATATATATTTCTCTAGTCATAAAAGCAGTGCAAAGGAAAGAAAATCTCTCACACTCTCTCTCTCTCTCTCTCTCACACACACACACACACACACACTTTCCCTCAAAAAGAAAAATTGCACCCTTCCACTCAGGCCTCCAACAACTTGAAGGGAGCAGCACTGAAGTTATATCATCACCATGATAGGCTGGCTCTCTTCCCAGAAGGCATTCTGCTGCAGGCAGATCAGATCCAGTCATGTGCTCCGTGCATTAGACCTGGCTGATCCCCCTGTGTTCAGGAGACGTCCCTTAGAATCCAGCTGTGCATCCCACAAAATCCAGCTGTGAAGGTCTCAGCAAATGAGACCCGTTTGGCTAGGCGTGTTTGTGTGAAGTCCGTTTGCTGGAAGCTGAAGCAACCTTGCACTGGGAGTTTGAGGAGAAGATTTGATGCCAGTGCTGAGATTTTAAATTCGACCACGTTTGGTTATGGAAGCACCTCACACGCTAAATGATGAGATGCAGCTGATGATACTGATCGTGCTGACGGTTCGAGAGCACGGATGAGCTTCTTTTTAAAATTTTTTTATTAAAACATCGTCGCAAATTGTGAGCTTGGAAGCTCCGACTCCAGACGTGTGCTCAAAACATCTCAAATAACGGCGCCGTGAAAACCGACAAGAAACAAGAAGCCTACCTTCTCGAACTCCCTCAGGCTGTGACTCTGCAGCGGTGGACCTTTCTCAGTTTCGCCACTGGAGAGATCTGTGTGTGAAATATAATGACATACTTTATGATACTAATATTATAATGATTGCTTGCAGTGCGTTTAATACCTATTTGTATCCAGAGATATGATTTATTCTGTAAATACATGTATTCCTTCATATCGGGCCATTTCAGTAACTCAGTAACCCCTTTTTTTTTTTTTAAAGATTTATCTGCTATTGTAACAGAATGTTAGTGACTACATTTACATTGTCTTTAATAACTGAAAAAAAGCACTTTTAAGAGGATATGGATGCAAAACAAACCGAAACAACCTGCTGATCCACCGATTACAAAAGGAGGCATATAAAGCAGGCGGCACCTCAATGAACACTTCCATTTATTTTAGATTTATGTACATAGTGAACCGACAGGACACAAAAGTCAGCTCGTCACTCATATACACGTCTGGATTTTCATAAACAGAACCCGGGGTAGACAGCTGAATAGTGCCAAACTGTTTAAAAAAAAAAATCCACCAGGGAAAGTTCCAGGAAAGGCCTCAATGGGCTACAATGATGTGTTTCTTTTTTCCTAAAATGGAGGAGAAGAGAGGTCTCCGGGTGCAAAATCACGACAGTATTGGCAAAGCAGGGACTTCTTACAGTTCTTATAAAAAAAAGAAAGAAAGAAAAAAAAACAGCCCATGCGCAGACCTCATTAGAACTTATTAGAGGTTGTTTTAATATGTGCCAGTGATGTGTACTGGAAGTGCGCCTAGAGCTCCACCACGGCCTCGTGCAAGAAACACAGCGCAGCGTCGGGCCAGAAAAGTGACTGTATTAATGAGCGTTATTTAGCAGAATTCTCACACGAGTTACTCTTAACCATTAACATTAGGAGCTTATTAAAGGGAGTACAACCCCATAGAGGGAGAAAAAAATACAGTGGTAGGAGAGGAATGTTAGACGGTGTGAAAATGAGGTGAGAGAGAGAGAGGGAGGAAGGGAGGGAAGGTGAAAAGGATGGAGAAAGATAGAAAGACAGAAAGAGGAAGGGAGGGAGGTGGGAGATGGAGAGAAAGAGGTGGGAGAGAGGAAGCGAGGGAGGGAGGGAGAAAGAGAGAGGGATTAAGGGAGAGAGAGGGGTGGTGGAGAATGAGAGAAAGGGAGAGAGAGAGAGAGAGAGAGGGGGGAAAGGGGGGAAGGGAGGGAAGGGGGAAAAGGATGGAGAAAGATAGAGAGACAGAAAGAGGAAGGGAGGGAGGTGGGAGATGGAGAGAAAGAGGTGGGAGAGAGGAAGCGAGGGAGGGAGGGAGAAAGAGAGAGGGATTAAGGGAGAGAGAGGGGTGGTGGTGAGAATGGGGGGAGAGAGAGAGAGGGGGGAGGGGGAGGGGGGGAGGGGGGGAGGGAGGGAGGGAGGGAAGGAGAAAAGGATGGAGAAAGATAGAGAGACAGAAAGAGGAAGGGAGGGAGGTGGGAGATGGAGAGAAAGAGGTGGGAGAGAGGAAGCGAGGGAGGGAGGGAGAAAGAGAGAGGGATTAAAGGGAGAGAGGGGGTAGTGGAGAATGAGAGAAAGGGAGAGAGAGAGAGAGAGAGAGAGAGAGAGAGAGGGAGAAAGGGAGGGAAGGAGAAAAGGATGGAGAAAGATAGAGAGACAGAAAGAGGAAGGGAGGGAGGTGGGAGATGGAGAGAAAGAGGTGGGAGAGAGGAAGCGAGGGAGGGAGGGAGAAAGAGAGAGGGATTAAGGGAGAGAGAGGGGTGGTGGAGAATGAGAGAGAGAGAGAGAGAGAGAGAGAGAGAGAGAGAGAGAGAGAGGGAGGAAGGGAGGGAAGGAGAAAAGGATGGAGAAAGATAGAGAGACAGAAAGAGGAAGGGAGGGAGGTGGGAGATGGAGAGAAAGAGGTGGGAGAGAGGAAGGGACGGAGGTGGGAGATGGAGAGAAAGAGGTGGGAGAGAGGAAGCGAGGGAGGGAGGGAGGGAGAAAGAGAGAGGGATTAAAGGGAGAGAGGGGGTGGTGGAGAATGGGGGGGAGAGAGAGAGAGAAAGAGAGAGAGAAGAGAGAGAGAGAGAGAGAGAGAGAGAGAGAGAGAGAGAGAGAGAGAGAGTCCTGAGTGTTAAACTGCAGCATGTGAAAAATGTAGAGATGTGAAATAGCATCACTTCATCTCTATAAAGGAGTGTCAGACTGAGAGAAGTGAAGTGTAATGTGTTTACAGATGTCACTGTGGCTGAACTCACCGTTCATTTCAGTTCTGCTCTTAGGGATGTCCTCTCTATTCCCAGTGCAGTGTCTGAAAAAACATACATGCTGTAGTTATTCTCTCAATCTTAAAGCTTATTTTCTAATAATAACTACGAGTCATTTTTAAGCAGCACATATTCTCATATACATGTGAATCAACCACTGGATTATCTCTCATCACAAGATGTTTTTCTTTCATAGCCATCTTTTATATAGTCATGTAGCTTAAATAGTTAGCTTATAATTCATTCCAATTCCTCTATAGTCACATCAGACACATGTTCATATGGATGAACATCCCATTCCCCCTGTGTTCGCAGAGTCAAGGCTCAGTGCAGGACACTCCAGTCCACTTCTACTCCAATCTTAACACACCATGTCTTCATGGAGCTCTGTGCTTTGTTTACAGGGGCTTCGTCATGCTGGAACAGGGTTTGAGCCTCTTAGTTCCAGTGAAGGGACAATGTTAAAGCTAGAGAAAACAGAGACATTCTATACAATTGTGAGCTTCCAACCTTTGTGGTAACAGTTTGGCGAAGAATTAAATATGGGTGTGATGGTTGGGGTGAACATAGTTTCGTCCATATAGTGTATAAACAAATAGAAACTCTTTCTACTCTATGTTTCATTTAGGCTATACTGGAGAAATATCATAAATCTGTCAGAAATCTACAGTATACTAATGTGCTCACTTCGATATGAAGAATTTAGTAGAAATATCTTTCAGAGTTATTTCTCTCCGGATTAAAAAAGTTGATCTTTTTCCATTTATATTGCCTTTATATTTTCACCCAGTCTCATAAATAAACTAGTTTCAGTTAAAGTAGTTGTTACAGTACTGGTACTAGTTACAGTAGTCATCGGCACTGCAGAGTTCCACCAGTTTAACCTGAGATTTCCTGCCATTCTGCTCAGGTGGACTGGATTTTAACTGAGTGCCACAAAATACCCCAAAATATCTACATCAGGGCTGAGAAGGGTCCAACTACATGGCTCCAGGTTTGTCTGTGTGCAGCACTGTGGGCCACCCTGCTGGGAAACTGTACCAGGAAATGCTAATTAAGAAGAGAGTGCTTTGTTTCAAACCGTATGAGCTTGGACAGGTAGATACTGAACTTCTGATGTTGTAATCGGAGTCACAACATGTACACACTCGCTCAAAACTTAACAATTATATTACAGAAATGAACATCACACTGATTTCACAGAAGGACGTTTTAGCTTTGGTGGAACCTGCACATGTGGAGTAATGAGACGAACCATAGTGGTATTATTTACATGGAGGAAATCTTTTAGGAGGAAATACATAATAAATTTCAGCTATTTTCCCCCATGAATTTTATTCAGTCACTGCAGAATTTTAAGAATTATATTATTTTATATAATGTTTACATTTTCTGATTACACATTACACATTCTGAGTACACATTTCCAGAGTGTTGAGTATCACTAGTGCGATCGACGTTTATTGCAGATATGGAAAAGGTCTGAGGAAAAAGTTTGAAAGTTTTAAATACTTGTGTGCGTTTTTTCTTTAGTGGAGTTGTGGTGGGATTTTGAAAACCTGGCAACCCTTCACTTGAGCCTGTTTTATCCTGAACCCAATGCACACACTTAGTCTGAAGATTTCTAGCTAAGAAAACAAACAAACAAAAACAAATGAATAAATGTATGAATGAATGAATGAATTATTTCACGTTGTGAATTGAAATTACACGGTGAAGCCTTCCTGTACCCAGGTTTAGCACCACGGTTAATCACAAAAACACAAAGACATGCTAGACAATCTAGAAAGCTGATGGTCCGAATCAATCTACCTTTGGCTATATAGTGTATTTTTAACAATGCTATAAGGAACACAATATATCTTGTGGTACTTTTCCCTGATGCTGTATCTCTTTCATTCTAGCTGTTGACTTCACCTGTATTATATTAGTGACTTCATATTTTAATCATTAACATTGTGCTCCTTCCACTATGATAGTAAAATAAGACTTTTGTTGCTTTCGGCTGCTCCCTGTTCGGGGTTGCCACAGCGGACCAACTGGTCCGCACAACAACTTGGCAAATGTTTTATGCCGGATGCCCTTCCTGACGCAACCCTCCCATTTTTCTGGGCTTGGGACCGGCACTGCATCTAGTGGCTGGGAATAAGACTTTTGTAATATCACTAATAAGAGTTCACCGGTTTCATCTTTGGGGTATCGGTGTGATTAGACTTGATTAGTTATCGGTTATATCTTTGGGGTATCGGTGTGATTAGACTTGATTAGTTATCGGTTATATCATTGGGGTATCGGTGTGATTAGACTTGATTAGTTATCGGTTATATCTTGGGGTATCGGTGTGATTAGACTTGATTAGTTATCGGTTATATCATTGGGGTATCGTGTGATTAGACTTGATTAGTTATCGGTTATATCTTTAGGTATCGGTGTGATTAGACTTGATTAGTTATCGGTTATATCTTTGGGGTATCGGTGTGATTAGACTTGATTAGTTATCGGTTATATCTTTAGGGTATCGGTGTGATTAGACTTGATTAGTTATCGGTTATATCTTTGGGGTATCGGTGTGATTAGACTTGATTAGTTATCGGTTATATCTTTAGGGTATCGGTGTGATTAGACTTGCTTCGGGTTTGAATGTGTACAACCTGAAAATCTCTTGACTTGCAGTACTCATTTATTTATTGTCTACCGCTTATCTGATCTATTCTCGGGTCATGGGGAGCCTGTGCCTATCTCAGGCATCAAGGCAGGATACACCCTGGACGGAGTGCCAACCCATCGCAGGGCACACACACACACACTCTCATTCACTCACACAATACAGACAATTTAGAGATGCCAATCAATGCATGTCTTTGGATCAGGGGAGGATCCAGAGTACCCGGAGGAACCCCCAAGGCACGGGGAGAACATGCAAACTCCAGACACACATGGCGGAGGCGGGACTCGAACCCCCAACCCTGGAGGTGTGAAGCAAACGTGCTAACCACTAAGCCACCGTGCCACCGTGCCACCTACTTGCAGTACTATAAACTGATATTTCACTATCAACACCATCAATTATTATAACAGGTAGAGCAGATAGAGGAGAAACAATAAAAAGCAATTATTACTAATCACAATTAGATATGGAGACATGGACATGAATATGTTCATTAGTCCATTAATAGAGGAAACATTAAGCTCTGATTAGATGCAGTCTTGGACAGAAGGTAAAGTTATCATATAATGGACACAAGAATACCCTTTGATACGGTTTTATTCATGTTGATAGTCTTGTTTTTAGTGTTTGATTCATTTCTTTTTGCATTTTCTTCTGTTTGGAAATCTGGATGATTAAATTTCAATTATTCAGCTCGGACTTAATCTGACTTAGTTCTGAAGGAAATACAAACCTAGCTATAAATATAAATCACATGGCCTACCTTCTGTTCAGGTAGTTTTTCTCCAAAACTGCCAAACAGCACACATCCATAACTGTCTTTTCATTTGTAGCAACTTCAGATAAAAACACTAAATTATCCTCAGTCCTAATTAACTCTGAAGTAGGATTTAGTAGAGAGCATTTCCAAAGCATTAGCTGAACCATGGAACACCATTATCAACAAGTGGAGATCATGAGATGGTTCCCTGACATCACCTGGAGCTGGACGTCCCTCCAAAATGGAGAAAAGACAAGAAGAAAACATATCAAGGAGGCTGCCAAACGAGACCTACAGCAACATTAATGGAGCTGAGGGAATAACTGTGCTGTGCACTTCCTGCATGTGACAACGTATCTGAGCTATGAGTGGGTAGAAGCCGTCAGAAGTCTTTTCTCACAAATAAAAATCCCATCCATGCCCATGTAAAATTTAAAATCCAAAATGATTCAGCTATTTTATGAGCTATAACTTTTTAATTCTAAAAGATATATATATTTGGCCCAAAAAACAGACAGGTTATCACTTAAAGTTAGTGGAAGCATGGTGGTGGCAGCATGGGGCTGCTTTTGTACATCTGGGACAATGTCTCTAGTCAAGATGTCTCCATATACCAATCTGTATATTGGCACAAAATCTGTAGGCATCTGTTAGACAGCTGAAGATGAAGAACAATTTCACCTGCAGGCACCATAACAACCAAAAACACAAATCCATGACTAATGGCAAGGAACAGCTTCAGAAGAGCAATGTTTAGGATTTTTTCAAGGAACAGTGAAATAAAAGTGAAATCAAAATCAACATGTTGGGAAACCCAACAAGACTGAGTGCTGTACTAAAAGAAACAGCGTATTAGTTTAAGGGTGTGTATCACATTAAAATAAAAAATAAAAATTAATAAATTAAATTAAATTAAATTAAATTAAATTAAATTAAATTAAAGATTTTTTTTAAAAAAAAAATTAAATTAAATTAAATTAAATAAAATAAAATAAAATAAAATAAAATAAAAAATTAAAAATTTAAAATTTAATAAATTAAAAATTAAATTAAAAAATTAAAAATTTAAAATTTAAAATTTAAAATTTAAAATTTTTTGAAAAAAACTTGGTTTAATTTTTGGTTTAAAAACATGGGGCGTGTGTAGACTTTGTTTTGGTTTTTTTTCTTCTTTTTTTTTTTACATCCATTGAACCTTCTCAAAATAGCTAAAAGTTTGCTCAGTGTTTTAGATTTAACCAATTATCATGTCTGTATGAGGACTGAACTAAAATAGCAGCAAATCCTACTCTCCAGTATTCACCTCGTCTGCTCACTCTTACTGTCGCAACACACGCTAATCTAATGAGAGTGAATTACTCGACTCTGAGGACGACATAATTATAAGAAAGAGGTTGGAATCTTCAAGTCTTTTGCTTTTGCTCTCAGATCTTCCTTGGATCTTGGAGACTGCTGAATGTAGCTTGAGCTCAACTCTCAGCTGCTCAGGTGAGTAAATGAGATAAATGGAAGGTGCTCTGGCCTCCTTTTATAGTCTTAGTATCATAACATCTGCATAAACTACACTCGTAGAACCCTAGGGTTCTTTATTTTGGCATGTCTTGTGGAAATGAGATGTATATGAACTTTTTCTGTCATTCTGTGTCATTCAACACACCTCTGATGAATCACGGCCATCTTGCTCAGTATTGCTACAGCAGCGTGTCGCGAGCGAGAACTCCGTGGAGGAGATGAGTCATTTAACAGCTCCTTAGCTTCTGCATGTCACATGTCTCACTAACATCTGACTGGAGATGCTTTATTTTGTTTGAATGACTCTATACTGTTTATTCCACAGAACTGAATCTAACAGAAGTAGATATCCTGTGTAGTGTCATATCAGATAACACCCCAGTAGATGTGGACTCATCTTCACTTCCACATCATAAGGATCCAGTATATGTAAAGTAAAAAGAGTCCCATCCACTGTAACAGCCTACTCGTTCATTAACCCCAATAAAGATCTCTCACCTCTTCCTCGTGCTCATGAGTCAAGCTCATCAGATAAGTGTGGGTTGAGACAATAACAGTGAGCAGACGGTGAAAATGTCTCCGTTAACTCATTTGCATTCATTTACATGATCCATATCAGAGCTCTAAAAGCTAAAGAAGCTAGAGAAGGTCTCTTCAAAGCACAGGAACATCACTGGAGTGAGAAGAGTGTCTCAAGAGCAGATGGTCTCACATTAACAGCTGACAGAAGGAGTGTGTCTGTTGTCTCAGCATGTCTGCTGATCCACCCTCTCAGGTGTGAGTCAGCATGTGTGTGTGTGTGTGAGTGAGTGTGTGAGGGATAAACTGTAGTTAGTTTTTCATCAGATTTTCTTCCCTACAATATAAAATCATCAGAAATCATCATTTCAGGAGACCACAGCACCTGCTCTGTGCTACACGGAAATGAAAACACTCTCGCTGTAAACGCGGCCAAATAAAACCCGTCTATAAAAGTTAAACTAAACGCTGCAGTCGTTCCACAAAACACTGAAATGTCAAATCTCACAGAAGATTGTCATCTGTGTGTGTGTGTGTGTGTGTGTGTGTGTGTGTGTGTGTGTGTGTGTGTGTGTGTGTGTGTGTGTGGGTAGTGTGTAGTGTGTGCATGTGTGTGCACTGAGCAAATATGCTTTTATCTCTTATGGCAAATACTTCAGCAAGTGATTTCAGAGTTCAGGGTAAGAGCTTAAAATGAAATCGAGCTTTTCTGCATAGTTTTAGACTTCTTCATAAGGTTAAGGCAACATCTGTGTTTAAAAATTCACACAAAAAAAAGATTCAGAATTTTTCCCCACAAATAGCAATGACAAACCAACAGCGCAGGAATCAAACTCTCTAGTTCTCTTTCTCTCTCTCTCTCTCTCTCTCTCTCTCTCTCTCTCGCTCTCTCTCTCTCTCTCTCTCTCTCTCGTTCAGAGTACTGAGGGTAATTGTCTCACCTGCCTCGGTAGAGAAAGCCACTCATCTTCGTCGAACCCAGACCACATGTGTGAAGGGTGAATAAGTGCAGACAAGAACAAACTCCAGCTAGGAACTCCTTTAGAGAAAATTGCCTTGGCTCTGATCTCAGGCCAGTCCTTTAGAGGAGACCTCTTTATCCCAGTTCCCACTGACCACGCAGGCTGGGAGTCTACACACTCGCACGCACACAACACACACACACAGTATGTGCAGCCTCCCTTTCTCACAGGTCAGCCGAGTAGAGATGGTCAACTGACGTGGCAGAATCAGACCCAAGGGCAGCTCCAGTCTGGCAAGCTTCTCTCTCACACATACACACACGTGCTGAGGAGTAAACAACAGTGAGGTAAGGCATACACACACACACACACACACATGCTCACAGGCCGCCAAACTCTCTCTCTCTGAAAGGCTGATCTGTTCGAGCATGTCTCAATAGACAGGATTCTCTCTGTGTAGGTGTGAGTGTAAGTCACACAGGGCCTTCCTGCTCAGGCATGAGAGGCAGCTGTTTGACTATTTGCCCCTGGCCGTGTGTTGTGGGGGTGGAGAGATGAGAGGGAGGAGAGACACAGGTTCAGGCAGGTTTGTAACAGATAAAAACACAGGGTTATCGCAGATCATCCTCCTGCCTGGGATGAGGAGTTCTTACAGTGCTCATGTCCAGTTATGGCTGAGGAAAAAGAGAAGCAGCTGAAGATGCATTAATGCACAACTTTAATGACTTTAGATGCTGTCTAAATAATATCTAATGTAAGGCAATTAATCTAAAAAAAAGTTGGATGTTAATAGTTATTAAGATTAAACTAATATAAGAATAAACTAATATAAGATCATTATAAACGTGAATAATTATCTATAATTATATATTATAAATTTATTATATTAAATAATACGTCTATTATATATACGTAAACGTATAATCTATATTCTAGCCAGTTTTACTGCTTTCAAACTTCTCATATACTTTAAATAATACAATAATTTTGTATTTGGGGGCAATGGTGGTTCAAGTGGTTAAGGCTCTGGGTTCTTGATCGAAGGATCGGGGTTCAAACCCGGGCACCACCAAGCTCCACGGTTGGGCAATTGAGCAAGGCCTTTAATCCTCTCTGCTCCAGGGGCGCTGTATCATAGCTGCCCCTGCGCTCTGACCCCAACTTCCTCAGCTGGGATATGCAAAGAAAAGAATTCCACTGTGCTGTAATGTATGTGTGGCGATAATAAAGGCTTCTTGCCCCCTCTAATGAAATAATATTTAATTCCCATTTGTTTAAATAATCTTCACAGCTGTTGCTCTTGTGTTTTTGTATGTTTTGAACTCTATATTCTCTGATACGTTAGCTTAGCCTTCAGCATCGACACAAATATGCCTCGATGACCTGCGCAAATTACAAATCAACTCGACTTTGACACGACTACACAACATCGCCAAGTTCTCTTTAAACCACAGGCCAAGAAAATGGAACTTGCTCCTGTTTTGTTGTGTCATGTCTCACGCCACAGTGGTACTTAACGACTCATATTAAAGTAGAGACACAGAGCTTTAAGAATTCGTAGTGTTTCTTAAGTATTTCTGTTTCTATCTAGGCTACTAGGGGCAATGTGTTCATAGAAAAGTTCCAAAAAAAAAAAAAATTAAAAAAGTTATTTTTTCTTTGCACCTAAATCTTCAACCAGTAAAATTCTGTGTAAGGTTATCCAACAGAGGGAAAAACACACATCTCACAGAGTCCTGATTCATTTCATATCACAGCCAGAAAAGCATTCATTTGTTTACATTGATTAAAAACGTCCCATAAGTTGATTTTCATTTCACCAGTGGAACAGAAGGTCAGTGTACTGGTAAAAAGGGCAAACCACATTGCAGATATTTTCTAAACAGTAGTTGAGGTTCATTCCAGAGCAAAGAGAATAAATCCCTTAAAGCTTGGCTTGTGTGTTCTTGGCATGCGTGTTACATAACCATAAAAACATCAGTCTCTAAAAATAACCAATTCCCCTCATCCTCATCTTATCAGTCTGAAAGTAAAGTGACTTCAGACAGCTCAAGAGTGTCTCTAGAGTCTCTAGAGGTCTGGGTGCAGCCTAATCCGAATGTTTTTATTATTATTATTATTATTATTATTATTATTATTATTATTTATTTATCTATTTATTTATTTATTTATTTATTTATTTATTTATTTATTTATTTATTTATTTAATTTCCCTTTATTTATTTTTTTCAAAATAAGCATTAATGCATTCAATTCTGATGACTTTTAGGGAGTAGTATTTATTTATTTATTTATTTATGTTTGTTTACATCCAGTTAGCATTTTTATGAGCAAACTAACTAACTAGCTCCCCAAATGAACAAATTCCTTCAAAAACCTTTCATGATAAATAAATCACATTAAGCAAGCATAGCTTTAGCTTTTGGGAGATAACAAGCTAAAATTATTGATCAAATCTGTGTAGAAAAAGTTAGATCTGGAAACCGGGACGTCCTCGTTCAACTAAACACAAACTCACACACTACTCATTAACACAGCTCTAAGTGTTAGTCTGGTAGATAATGAACCTCTCTTCAGTCCTCAACTACAGTGTGGTATTATGTTTTATTGTCTGTAAATAAAAGTCGAGGTTTCCATTGTGAAAAGTGAAGAAGGGAGGGGCAGAGCAAGGGGGCAGGGTTCAGAGACAGGGAGGAGCATATGATAGGAAGATTTATTATGTTTTAAATAATTCAAATGATAAGATTTTACTGAAACTCGTGCCTCAGTAAAATAATCTACATCGCCATGTTCAGAACCCCATGATGGCCTCCTGTGTGTTTAATTGTGGGCCTTTTGAAGCTTGTCTGTGAAATCTCACACTTCTCAGCTCCTCAGATCCTGTGTAAAGGCTCTCCAGCACGGTGCACAATTCCACACAGTGCTTCAACTCGCTCTTTACATTATAAACTGTGAGAAGGCTGAATGAAGTACACCATTGCACTGATCCCAGATCCGTTTTATTGCTCCCCTAATAAGGGTTAGATTAATGCTAGAGTGGACTGACGTGAAGCACGAGCTCTTTGGAAATGCCTGGTTTCTATTCTAACAGTTTTTTAAAAACAGTGTACACGTGTGCATGTGAAATCCAGGAGCCTATCGTGACCCTGTAATTACCAAGACGTGTGTATGTGCAGCCAAACTTCCATCTAAAGTCACAATGTTTAAACAGCTGTGGCATGTTTTACAGACAGAGAATGAATCATGAGCCAAATGGTGTTCACACACTGCTGTATCCCAGTACAGGTGAACCAGCCATCTTTAGCAGCCTGCATGCATGACTAGAGGTCATAAGAAGCAATTCCCAACATCCCACCAGGAAAAAACGTAAAGAATTCACCTGGAATTCTTATTTGGGAAATACTCGAGATGTTCCGCTCAACTATGAGGTCAGGAAGTGATGTCAAATTAACATGGCCGCTCACAACATCAGAGGTAAACACTTTTTCTTCCTTTAAATGTCAGACTGTATATACAAGGGTTTACTTTAAATCACTCATCATAATAATATTTGCTTGTTAACCCTATAACATTATCTCTAAGTTCACTGTTTTGAGAAGGAAAATGTACATCACTCATCACCGTCAGCTAATTAGCTTAATGGCAGCCATGTTCAGTGACAGTGACATTCTTCTGAGATATGTGAAAGTATCTTTGCACCACAACTAGTTTTCAGCGGGTACATTAATAGTTGCAATTACAGTTAAGTTTATCATTTAAATAATGAGTAAGTTCAGAGGGGGACTGTGGCTTGGTGTTAGCATGCTTTTCTCACACCTCCAAGGCTAAGGGTTCGATTCCTGCCTCTGCTACGTATGTTTAGTTTGCATATTCTCCCTGTGCTACGGGGGGTTTTCTCTGGGTACTCAGGTTTCCTCCCCCAGTTGTTGTAGGCTGCTTTGCATCACTAAATTGTCTGTAGTGTGTGAATGTGTGTGTGTGTGTGTGTGTGTGTGTGTGTGTGTGTTTACGACTGTGTCCTGTCATAGACTGGCATCCTGTCTTGTGTCCTGAGTCTCCAGGGATTAGGCTCAAGGTTCCCCATAACCCAGTAGGATAGGCAAAAAATGGTAGAGGATGGATGGATGGATGGATGGATGGATGGATGGATAATCAAGTCAGAACTATGGTGGTTAAGAAAATCTGAGGAAGAGGAGATGATATGAGGAAGAAAACCTGAGAGAAAACAGACTCAAAAGGGAAACCATTCTCGTCCTGGTCCGGTGCTGGGTCATGAGAGGACCAGAGACTGAGGTAGGAAGGAGGCTGGTTATGAAGAGCTTTGTGAATGAAGAGAAGGACTTTGTTGTGAAAATATTAGTATCATATTCAGTATAACAGCATGATTGTGAGTGCAGTAAAATAAAAAAAATAGAAATAAATATTTCTATTTCTGGAGCCTTGAGATATTGTAATGTTTGATCGTATTTCAGTTACTTATAGCATATTAATGGCAAAAGTCTCATTCCACTATATACAAATTGTGCTACAGTAATATGCGAACAATGTTTATGAGCATGTGTATTATCACAGCCGCACCACCAGCACTGGCGCCCCCCAAGGTTGCGTCCTCTCCCCACTGCTCTTCTCCCTTTACACCAATGACTGCACCTCTACTGATCCATCTGTCAAGCTCCTGAAGTTCGCGGACGACACTACAGTCATCGGCCTCATCCAGGACGGTGATGAGTCTGCTTACAGACAAGAGGTTGAGCAGCTGTCTTAACAACTTGGAGCTCAACACACTCAAAACAGTGGAGATGATAGTGGACTTCAGGAGGAACACCCCTGCACTCCCCCCACTCACCATCATGAACAGCACTGTACCAACAGTGGAGTCATTCAGGTTCCTGGGCACCACCATCTCTCAGGACTTGAAGTGGGACACTCACATAGACTCCATTATCAAAAAGGCCCAACAAAGATTGTTTCTTTTCCCTTTGGCAGCTGAGGAAGTTCAACCTGCCACAGGAGCTGCTAACACACTTCTACTCCGCCATCATCGAGCCTGTTCTGTGCACGTCTATAACTGTTTGGTTTGGCTCAGCTACAAAGTCAGACATCAGAAGACTACAGAGAACGGTTCGGACTGCTGAAAGGATTATTGGTGCTCCTCTGCCCACCCTTCAAGAACTGTATACATCCAGAGTGAGGAAAAGGGCTCTGAAAATCACTCTGGACCCCTCACATCCAGGCCATCTCCTTTTTGACCTTTTGCCACCTGGCCAACGCTACAGAGCAGCAACTACCAGGACAGCCAGGCACAAGAACAGTTTCTTCCCCCAAGCAATCTACCTTTTGAACAGTTGAATGTTCCCAACATTGGGCAATAAACATGTTATGAAAATAACATGTTCTGAAAACCATCCTGTTAATTCATTCACATAAAATAATTCACGTATTTAACTGTTTTTTGTTTTAGTAAGGTAGAATGTGAGCGAGTGTCGAGGGTCATCAATACTGATGATGATGATGTCTTTCACACCTGAGCACATAATAATCACATCAATGATTTGCTCTACTCTCATAAATTCATCATGGATACTTAGTTACACTTGTGACTAGAAATAGACTAAAACACTCAATAGCTAAATAGCTAAAACAATAGCTAAAACACTTTTTTCTCCACCGCACAGTACAGGAAATTTCCTGTACTGTGCGGTGGAGAAAAAAGTGTTTTAGCTATTGAGAAAACAAGAATCTCACTGTGATGACCCTGATCTAAAGACTCTAAAGAGACAGAGATGAAGAAGTAAGACGGAGATCTGAGAGAGCGGATGACTTGATAAAGAAGAAGATTAGAAATAAAGCTCGACATATTTGTTAGAGAGTAATGAATAGTTGATTTTCTGAGAATCTAGTATAAGTGCAGGTGTCCAGGTGCTGAGATTGATTATGGATGAGAAGCCAAGCGGAGTGCGGATACATCAAACTGATAAAACTAAGACGAGAGGAAATTGCAGTCATTTGTTTCTGAACAGGTTTAATGCACTTCAATATTTTGGATCATACTCTTGGTATATCCGGTGGTGCAAGCACACGGTGGTACAAGTGAATATAAAGAGTAAGCATGTCACGGCACAGGTCAACAGTTCAGCCTGTGGCACACCGGCCCGAGAGGACGTGACTCTGAGGCATCTGTGTGGAATGAAAGCCAGGCGATCTCCTCACTGCTGATGTTTAGGCTGATTAGAAACAGGACCTGTCCTTCACTGCTGCACGGAGGAAAGAGGAGATGTACTCCCTAATTAACTTTGTCACATTTTCACAAGCTGTTAATGAGGCTCTTTAACTCTTACAACATGTGCACGCAGCTCTCAGTGTCTATCTCTTACGGAGAATTGGAAGCAGATACAATCTTGTGTGAGAATTGACAATTTAATTATAGCTGGGTGTAAATCCAAGGTATTTGATAACATAATACAAACACTAACAAAGAGACAGAGCGACGTGAGATCTAGCAAAACTCTGTAAAGTTTCTGTAAATAGTGATTACAAAAATTCAATGTATCATTTAGTCTCTCTAGGGTTTCATGATTTTGCGATCTCAGAAAGTAAAACCTAATCAAGCAAACTCTGTGATATTTGGAAGACCTGAAATTTTTTTAAATTACAGCAGATTTTCCACTGATTTGGGTCGAGACTCATTAAGTGACGTCATTACAACACACCTACAGCTCTCATTGAAAGTCATTACATATGTGTCTCACTGCTAGGAGCTTAAAAGAAGAATCCTGTGCTTGTGATTTCACCAAGTCAAGAAGTTTTCTACAAAAAAAACATAAAAACTAAATGTTGCATCACAAAAAAATCTCCTGGAGGAACTAAAGAAATGTGCAAAGTCCATGTGGCAGGACATCACCAGGGCATTTATTTATGTAAACATCAGATGGACATGAATACAGAATATGGTGGATGAGTAAATTATAACATGATGTCAATTATGATAATAACAATTATGATCATACACCGATAAGGCATAACATTATGACCACCTGCCTAATATTCTGTTGGTCCCACCTTTGCTGCCAAAACAGCCCTGACCCATCATGCACTGTGTATTTTGACACCGTTCTATCAGAACCAGCATTAACTTTGGATCACACAGGCCAGTCTTCACTCCCCACGTGCGTCAGTGAGCCTTGGCCGCTCATGACCCTGTCGCCGGTTCACCACTGTTCCTTCCTTGGACCACTTTTGATAGATACTGACCACTGCAGACCCCACACCCCACAAGAGCTGCAGTTTTGCAGTTTTGCTCTGATCCAGTGGTCTAGCCATCAAACTCGCTCAAATCCTTACGCTTGCCCATTTTTCCTGCTTCTAACACATCAACTTTGAGGACAAAATGTTCACTTGCTGCCTAATATATCCCACCCACTAACAGGTACCATGATGAAGAGATCATCAGTCTTATTCACTTCACCGCTCACTGCTCATAATGTTATGGCTGATCGGTGTATGATTAACTTTCATAATCTGCCAGAAATAACCAGAAGATATTCTGATATCGTTTTTAATGAAAAAAAAAAAAAAATCCAGTCACTCAGGTATTAAAGTGTAAATGAATAGAATAAATCAGCTTCATTCACACCTACCTGCTGAGCATGCTGGGAAAGAATTCACATGAGAAAATCCCCAATTTCAATTCAGAGATTCAGAGATATACAAGCTCAAATAAAGCAGAAATAAATGAAGAACCTCAGCTTAGCGACGCTCATGTGATCTCATGTGATACGGTTCCCTGTTCCATAATAAATACTATTTTAATATATCCATTCTTGTGTCAACCTGCCATTTGTTTCACACACACACACACACACACGCACACACAACACACACACACACAGTACAGCCTACCCTATATACCACTGCATCAGAGGAATTTCCCACACAGGCCTGTGAGCTCCTGAACAGAAATGTTACACAGCATTACATTTATCATTTCTAAAGGTCAGCGCTCGTAATTTTGTGTAAGCTCCGACTTGGAAAAATCCAAAGAAAACGCCCCTCAACTGGGAATTTCTACTCAGGAACTCGCCTCAGCCTCGAGTTCATGTCTGTATGGCTGCTCACAGCATCAGCAATGAACAAAACACTAGCTTTAAATGGGTTTACAAGTCAATCAATCAAAATTTAGACCTATTCGCTTGTTAAATCTATTACAGTGACTTTTCTACTGCTCTTTTGAAGAGAAAAACATACAAGACTCACCACAATTAGCTGGCTAGCTTACTGCTGTCAAAACAAAAACCTGAGGCTTCCGTGCTTTTTTTCCTCACCTTGTAGCATGAGTTTGTAAATGAATATACAGAGTGAGTGTCATATGAATCTCCCTTCACCCTACATAAGGTCAATACACTAGTTCCATCTACATAGTGCACTCCTGTAAGTGTCCATCAGGGAGCTAGTTTCTTCAGCTCAGAGGCTGAAGAAAAACATACTTGGTTATGTGAAATATAACAGTTATCATTGGCTCAGCAGATGGATTAGGATCAGTCTTATGGTAAGCATTACGAGAGCATTGGATTAAAAAATGTACTGTTTGTTTTTACTAGGTTGATTAATCATAATCAAGATTTACCGTCTCAATCGTTTCATTTTGCGTGATTTTTTTGTTGCTTTTTTAGTTGGAAAAGTTGTACCATGTTGTGAAACTTTAAAACCGTGGACGTTTTATTATTTAAAAATAGAAACATCTATCAACCTACACTCTACCTCCTTCATCATCATCATCCTTATTCGTCACTCTCACTTTCTCCCTGTAAATTTCCTACCAACACTCTACCTCCATCTTCACCCTCATCGGCATCGGCATCCATCATCTACTGGACTAGTGTGCGTCCGTCCAGTATAGTACATTCAGGACTAAATGCACATTTCCCTAATTTTTCCCTAATTTCTGCCTTGTGCCACCAAAACAGCTCTGACTCAATGAGGCTTGGATTCCACAAGACCTCTGAAGGTGTACTGTAGAGTCTGGCACCAAGACGTTAACAGCAGATCCTGTAAGTCCTGTAAGATGTGAGATGTAATCTCAGTGGATCAGATTGGTTTGTCCAGCAGATCTATCACAGGCCAAATCAACACCTTGAACTCTTTGTCATGTTCCTCAAATCATTCCTGAACAATGTATGCAGTGTGTCAGATAGCATCATCCTGCCGAAAGAGGACACTGACATAAGTGAAGATCATTATCATGAAGGTGTTCTGCAACAGTGTTTAAGTAGGTGGTTTGTTTCATTGATCCACATAAATGCAGGACTCAAGGTAAGGTTTTCAGCAGAACACTGTTCATAGCACTGCTTTCACTGGCTCGACTTCTTCCCATAGTGCATCCTGGTGTCATCTCTTATCCAGGTAAGTGACTCATACATTCTCACCCAGCCGTCCACATGATGTCAAAGAAAACATGATCAGACCAGGCTTCCTTCTTCCATTGCTCCATGGTCCAGTTCTGATGCTGACCTACACATTGTAGGAGCTTTGAGTGGTGTTCAGCATGGTCAATCTGACACTCTGCAGCTACACAGCTGTGACGCTCCTGTATATCAGAGCCAGCATTCACTCTTTCACTAATCTGTGCTACAGAAGCTCTTCTGTAAGATTAGTCCAGACGAGCTAGCCTTCACTCTGAACACACATCAGTGAGTCTTGGGCCTTCATGATCCTGTATCTGGTTCACCTTTTGCTCTTCCTTGGAGCTCTTTTGGTAGATACTGACCACTGTGGCCAATTTATTACTGCTTCCAACACATCAACTTCAAAAACTGATTCACTTGCTGTCTAATATATCCCACCTACTGACAGGTGACACTGTAGAGAGATAATCACCGCTACTCCCTTCACCTGTCAATGGCTTAAATGTTATGGAGGATCAGTGTATTTCTGACATACAGTTATTCAAAATATGTCTTTAATTACCAATAAACATAATTTATTTTAGCACTTTTTCATCCTCGATGGTTGGGGTTTGATTCCTGTCTCCTCCATGTGTGTGTGTGTGTGTGTGTGTGTGTGTGTGTGTGTGTGTGTGTGTGTGTGTGTGTGTGTGTGGAGTTTGTATGTTCTCCCTGTGCTTAGGGGTTACCTCCAGATACTCCGGTTCCCTACCCCCAGTCCAAAGACATGCTCTGTAGACTGATTGACATCTGTAAATAGTCTGTAGTGTGAGATTGTGTATGCTCGTGCCATGTGATGGTTTAGTTCTCCATTCAGTGTGTCCCCTGCCTTGTGCCTCGACTCCCCTAGAATAGACTCCAGGCTTCCTGCTACTCTGTGTAAGATACCTGCTACAGAAAATGGATGGATTAATGGATCATATGAACAGTTTTTGCATTTTTGTTGGTTATTACTGATCACTCTGCTCTCTATGAAGAAAGGAAAATAATTTGTTGTTTTTTGTTGCAGCAAGCCAATATATCTCATGCTGCTTAAAGGCAGCACAGTACCACAGAGAGTTCAAATAAACACATTATTCAGACATTGTAGGATATTTCAGCAAAGCAATTTCTTCTGATAACTCATTCATTATTTTGTGAAATCTTAAGGGTACAGGATCCATACATTTGACTTGTAGTAGCCAAGTAAAGGTCCTAAGGTCCCAACAGCAGTCTAAAGGTCACCTCCATGGTCTCCAAGTGGCGCAAATCCACAGCAATCCCATGTATCTCCAGGCTGTCCATGTGGTCCAACCTATCAGCAACCTGAGCACCTCTAAATGATTCTGACCAGAAGTAGAGGATTTTTATTTTATATTTACGAGAAATGCCTTGTAGAAACAGTGGATTCAGCAAACACTGGACACAAAGCTCAAATTATATGAGTTTTACTGCATACTCTAGACTCCACCAAGTTACAGCTAGCTAGATGAATGAAATAACAAACACGCTGGTGTTGGTGGCTGTAATAGTGTTGAAGTTGAAGCTTTGGAAGCTGATCTGTTTTGAGTAGCGTGTACAGACCAGGACGCAGGAGAACTAACGCTATATCAGTCTCTTAATACCGAAATAAAATGAGCTCATTCTCAGAGGATCAAAGGGTATTGTGGGTAATAAAGGACACTGTTTATTACCAAAAGTAAAAACAAGCATGCAGTTTAATTAAATATATTTAACCTTAAAAATAAGGCTCTTCATTGCCATTAAAGATGGTAACTACATATATTAGTTAATTACAAACATGCCTGCCTCATAGCTCCAGGGTTCGGTCTTCGATCCTGAGCTCGAGTGTCTGTAGTGTAGAGATCTGGTGCATGATCTCTGTGTGGGCTTCCACCTAACTCATAAAAATCAGGCTATGTTAAATTGGGTGTGAATGTGTGTGTGCATGGTGCCCTCTGATGTCCAGTTCAGGGTGTCCTGGTGCCCTGCATTCCCTGCTCCTGATCCATTCATCAGAATAAAGGATGAGGGAAGTGAGTGATTGAATATGTGAGTTATTTTTGAATTAATTTTATTTGAGTCACTGTTGTGCATTATATCTCTTTTTGTTATTCTTATTTTGTTGTTGTTTTTTTTTCTCTTTATATTCATCAGTGTATATGTTCAGGTGTGTGTAGTTGAATTGTGCCTCAGTGGATTAAAAAAATAAAAGAAAATCCTACAAGCAGTTCAGTGTTTATTGACATCAACAAACCCACTGGAATTCGTATAGAGAGTTAAGGTAACTAATGTGTTGATGTTAAGGGAAGCTTTATTCTTTTCTTTTTGACCTGATATTGCGTTTACATTTGTATATTTTTGTATTAATATTTTGTGTTAGTAGACATTATCTGTGAATACATGTCCAGTATTTGTGAGTGGAGATACTGTAAGAGTTTCAGTCTGCAGTCCATCATGTCAGCTGAACGAGTGACAAATAACTGACTCTGAACTTTAACTCGACTGAACTCTTTCTGTCTTTCTCTGTCGAGCTATACGTCCCACTCCCGAGCTCCCAGTGTTCTGAGTTTCCTGTGTGACCACTGGATCTACCCCTGGTCGGAGTCTCGTCATTTGGTGGTGCTCACTGATGCTGTGGATGGATCTGTGTGGACAGCCTGTGACCAGGAGGCAGCCGTGGACAGAGCCACTTGGGGACTATAACACCGTCACGGATCGGATAATGACCTCAGAAACTACACTGACCTAATAGTTCCTCATGGCCCCTTGGTTGCTGTTGTAGATAGGACATTATTTACATTTACATTATTTACTGTCCAGTGTCACCCTAATGAGGATGAGTTCCCCTCTGAGCCTGGTTCCTCTCAAGGTTTCTTCCTCATATCATCACAGGGAGTTTTTCCTCACCACCGTCACCTCAGGCTTGCTCATTAGGGATAAATAGGGATAAAATAGTTTAATAATTTAAATAAAATTTTTTTTTTCCATTCTGTTTCTCTACTTTTGTAAAGCTGCTTTGAGACAATGTCAATTCTAAAAAGTGCTATACAAATACACTGAATTGAATTGTATAGGATTAAAGATGAAACGTGTGTATTAAGGCGGGAATAAACAGATAATAAACAACTCTCTCTGAAACACAAACTGCAGATCTTAACCAATGTAACATGACATGCAGCCACTGGCACTTATCTCCTTTCCACCAATTACTGCTGGGTATTTGTAGGCCACCTAGTGGTCGAGTCAAAGCAATGCAAATCCCATACAGTGAACACACAGCTGGGTCCTGACACTGTTCCCATCCCACAGTCTGGTTACGTCGCCGTTAACATTCACCAAACCGATTAAAATGAAATACATACCGAGTATAATATTCTAAAGCCATGTGTAAAGCGATCCTTCTACAAGAGTTCGGTTTCCGTTAGCTGGTAAAAACAGTAGCTGTGTTTCAGGTGCAGTGAAGAACAGACATAGTCACGTTAATGAAGCTGTGATGTGACACTGAGGACATGGTTCCTTTATCAGAACATCAGTAAGGATGCACTTACACTGCATTACACTTATATACGAATATAAGACTTACACCAAAGTCACACAAACTTCATTTATTCCTGCAGATAATCAACCATATTTTTAGACGCTTAATGTTCACATGTTGACTTTTCTCATGTGTAACATACTTCATTTTTTAATTATTTAAAAAAATGTATTTGTTTATTTTCACGTAATTTCTCCCAAAATATCTTCCCCCCCCCCCCCAGATTTAATTTCTCAAATATTTTAATTTCTTTTAGATTTATTATACATTTTTAATTCATTTATTTTATATTATTTATATATTTTAATTTTTTCCCCCTACAAGCAGGTCACATTTGGATTTATTTTTTCTTATGTGATTTTTGCACTTAATTAAATAGATTTTTTTTTTTCACATGCATATCATGTGGTATTATTTCATTATCACATGTTGTTGTGTTTCACAAGCAGGTCATGTGGTTTTAAATTATTATCTGGTGATTTTACACACACAATTAAATTGTTTTTCAAGTTTTTTCCCCCACATGCAGGACATGTGGTTTCATTTATTTTACATGATAAAGTTGATTTTCACATGTGTTTTTTCACGCAGTTTCATTTCTTCAGATTTTTTTTCTCACACTATTCATTTTTATTTATTTCACATGCAGGTCTTAATTTTTGCCTTGAGATTTTCTCACATGATTCGTTTAGTTTTTTTTGGTATTTTTAACACACACACCATGCAGCTTTTTTTTTTTTCTTAATTTTTTTTCACATGATCATGTGGTTTAATTTATCTCACATGACAAGTTTTATGTACATGTTATTTTTTCACACGCAGTCATGTGGCTTCAATTCTTTAAGATTTTCAGAAATGATTCGTTTGGTTTTCACATTATGTGATTTTTTTCCCCAAGTGGGTCATGTGCTTTCATTTATCTCATGTGAGAAATTATTTTTTTTTCTCACATGATTCACTAGTTTTTTGTGATCACATATCATTCATTGTGTTTACATGTGCAGTATTTTTTTTAAAAATGTTGTAGATTTTAGTACTTTGCTGACAGTTTGGCCAGAATAACACATAACCCAGAATACAGCTGAGCTCCAGGTTAAATGTCTTGCTCAACCAGGTCAGCGAGGTGCTGGAGGGATTTGAACACACAACGTTCTGATCTGTGACTCAACAAGTGTTACAACAATGACACCACAGTGCACTGTAACTCGCTCAATTCAACTCTATTCAGGTTAGCTGTTCTAGCTGCTTGTTGTTAGAAGACACAGGAAGGTTGTGTGTTCGAATCCCCGAGCCACTAAACTGTCTGAAATGTGTCCTTGATTAAAACTCTTCAGCTGAATTCTATCCTGCGTCGAACAAATACACAGGATTAGGTGTTATTTTATAGAATATCACATATATTACTGGACACATGACATCATCACATCACCCATGACCTTAGAATTACATTCAGTTACACACCTGAAATTCATTCATAAGTCATACTGTTCTGCCACTGATCCACATTCATATGTGTATTTTTTGTTATATATTTTCTCTCAATTTTTTTTTTTTTTTTTTTTTTTTTTTGCTTATAGAAGTCATTCTAGTTCTATTTTTATTGTAACTCTATTATTTTGTCCTACCGTGTATGGTTGTGTATGTGACAAATCAAATTTGAATGACATTTTAATATAAATGTGTATAAACAGTTGTTTACTGCAAACGCTACAGCACTCGGGTTGCCAGGTAATTATTATAAAATCTGCAGTCAGTTTATACAAAAGTGCACTTTCAGTGAGCGACATAATGGATGTTTTTCTCATCTGGGAAACTTATAATCATGTGAAAATGTATGTAATGTGTTACAGAGAATGTGTAAAAGAGATAATGTTGTGTGCTGGCAGGAGCCTCGATCCTCACCGTCTCCTAATCATCACTTAGTCTCTCTTTGGTTTGTTTGAATCTACCATAACAGACGGTGACGCCTTCACAGCCGTTCCTGTTCGTTTAACACGCCTCTCTCTACCACAGTGCACTTTTGTTTTTCCAATTATTGATCCCCTGGTTCTGATGGCGAGCCCTGAGGGAAGGCATCATGTGGAGGCGGTATGGGGTTCAGCTTGGCAGTGAGCGAACAAGCCGAGCGCACGAAAGGAGGAAATGCACCGCATTCCTCTGAGCTCCCTTCAGAGCGGCTCACTGCTGATCCTGACGCAGACGTGTGGACTGCTCGCTCAAAACCCGTCTCATTATGCTGTGCTGTAAAAAAAAAAAAAAAAAATCCTAACCTTTTACTTGTGGAAATGCAAGGCTGCACATTTTTGCAATAAAAAGGTTCATCTAGAGGAATGATTCATAAGAGAATTTGTGAGAAGTTTAGTGTTTTTTTTATATATATATATATATATATATATATATATATATATATATATATATATATATATATATATATATATATATATAGTCTGGTCTAATGTTTCATGGAAATTTTAACATGATGGTGATTTTAAAATGACAATGAGGTGAGGAGATAAACGTGCAGAAATGTTGGACCGCACCGGTCAGCTCGCTCTCCCAGGATGATCCGTCAGCACTGACATGTTTTTAATGCTTCCACAGAGACAATCTGTGATTATCAGAGTTGCCTTACTATATTCTTTATACATACTCCATATCTGAGTGTGTGTATAAGCATCTTTTCTATGGATTAGACCTTTGAGCCATGGTTTTCATTTAAAATTAGGAAGAGTCCCACATCCAGGTCCCAGAGGCTTTACGAAACTCTTTCTCTTTCTTTCTTTCTTTCTTTCTTTCTTTCTTTCTTTCTTTCTTTCTTTCTTTCTTTCTTTCTTTCTTTCTTTCTTTTATATATATATATATATATAATTCCGCACTTGGGATAAAAAAGAAAGAAAGAGAACAAAATGAAAAGTCAGTCCTACATCCATCTCCAAGAGGAGAGACTTTTCCTCCCGGGGAATAGAATCTCTTTCATGAGGCCTTGACTGAATAAATCTACACAACCCTAACCATGAGAGATCATTTCTAGCATGAAAGCAGGACGATTTTGTAAGCGAACACAATTGATGACTTGAGGTAAAACAGGATTACTCCATCCCCATGAAAACAAAATGTCAAAAGCAGCTGCCACGAGCTGAGGGTTTTCACATATAGTCTTAGACACACCAGAACAATCATTGTAATAAATGGCAGAGGAGTGTTTTGGCATTAAACACAAACAGATGGTTATTAAAGATCTGCCATAAAACACTAGTATGAAGATGGATGCTAGTGAAAGTCAATTCAGCACAAACATACAGTTATTAAACCACAGTACAGTATCGTTATTCCCCTCAATGTGTACCCATTGACACACACACACACACACACACACACACACAGACATATACAGTACACATATCCATGCCAGATCCAGTTCTAACAAATTATCACTTGTGATATTCCAAGAATTAAATACAATTCTCTCTGATTTTAATGTACTTTCAATATTTTACTTGAGTTCTTATTTCAGTAAATAAAAGCTTTGTGTCCTCACTGACCAAAATATATACTGTAGAGATAATGATCCACAAATATATCTCTGTACTTTCTCTCTCTCAGCAGCTACAATTCGCTCCATGGCTGCCGGCTTACATCATCTGAGCAACAAACACACAAATACACTAGTTATTGAGCTAGCTTTTAGTAAGCTATACTTACTAAAGATTTGTGCACCCCCGGCCATCACGCCCATTGCTGCTTGGTGAAAACCTGATTCCAGACGTGTTACTGTTCCTCATTGTGCCACTCTTCCTTAAACTAGATGTTGGAGTGTGTCTGTGGGGATTAGTGATCATTCAGCTACAAGAGCATTAGTGAGATCAGACACTGATGTTGTAAGAGTGAGGAGGTCTGGGGTTCAGTCGATGTTCCAGTTCATCCCAAAGGTGTTCAGTGGGGTTGAGTCAGGGCTCAGTGCAGGACACTCCAGTTCTTCCACTCCAACCTTAAACACACCATGTCTTCATGGAGCTGTGTGCTTTGTGTACAGGGGCATCATCATGCTGGAACAGGGTTTGAGTCTCTTAGTTCCAGTGAGGGGACAATGTTAAAGCCAGAGCATACTAAGACATTCTGTATAATTCTGAGCTTTAAATGTTGTGGCATCAGTTTGGGGAAGAAACATATATGATTGTGATCTTAAGGGGTGCACATACTTTTGACCATGTAGTGAAAAAAAACACACACACAAATTGCCCATCAAGAACCAAAATCAATGTGTGTATGTGTTTTTTTTTTTAAACTTGTTTCTTGTTTGCGCATCTTTCTGCACTTTGTGTTATTAAGTTAGACTTTTATACAGTTACAGTATTTCAGACTGCAGTTATTTTGCTTGAGTAATGAATCCGTGCGCTTTTTCTTCTAGCAGCTCTCTGCTCCATACATCTAGGATTCTAGGAATGTTTGGACAGTTGTGTTTTCAATTAGTCTTATAGATTAATGAAAACCGGATTGGAGTGCCACGACTCTGCACACATGCTGCCACACTGCCGTCATTAACATGGAGTCTGATGACAGTCACGAATCGAGGCCAAAAAGGGAAAAAAAGTGGTGTCTGTGTTCCACATTCACTTACACCATCAGAACCCATGTGTTTGTTTGCACGTCCTAGTTTAAGCGTTCAGACTACGGCTCAGTTTAGTTAAAAAGTTAAATACATACAGAGGGTATAATATGGACACGATGCTGATTAATAGATCTGACATTTATGAAAAATTTGGAAATTTTTAAAGACAAACTGAACGAGTGAATGAATCCATACCGTAAAATCTCTCATCTGAGAGTCAACAGGATGTTAATAGCATGTTATTAAATGTATACTGGTTGTTTATTTGCATATTCAATCCTGCTAATATTGCTGTAATGATATTTAAAAAAAATCTATTCTATTGTTTTATTCCACATACCTGAAATGATTTCAGTAACTGAGAGCCTTAAAAGGAGGCAGAAGGAGAACTCTTCCTTTTTTTAAGACAGGAAATCGGCATCTTGTTTCAATCAAAATGAAACAAAACAGTCGTGAGTGGTTATCTTTTGCGCCAAATAATCAGGTATTAGGTTTAACACCTTTGTTTAATAACAATAATAGAATTAATTTCCGTTCAGCGTGTATCTCATCACCTCCTGCCACTTAAACTAAATGGATAATTAGGAAAAATAAACCCTTGGGTCCATTTCCTGAACAACCAGTGTGTGTGTGTGTGTGTGTGTGTGTGTGTGTGTGTGTGTGTGTGTGTGTGTGTGTGTGTGTGTTCTTTATATCTTTGTGGGGGCCAGATGTTCCCATGAGGGTAGAAATAGCTGACAGTTTTGATCTTGTGGAGACTGAAAACTGCCCATTTAATGAAGCAGCTTTTTTTTTTTTTTAATTAATATATTAGAAAATAGAAGGTCTTACAAGGATGTGTGTGTGTGTGTGTGTGTGTGTGTGTGTGTGTGAATGATATTCACCTCTAATGCAAAGAAACCACTGTCTCAGCTTTCTCTCTCAACCTTTACCTTTACCGTTGTCCCGGTATTTATTCGAGCCTCCGTGTGTGAGTGTGTGTGTGTGTGTGTGTGTGTGTGTCCATTTGTGCCTTGTATGCATGAGGAGAAAATTAAAAGCAGACTTTCTGTGACTTTCCATCATCTCCAAATTGCACATTTGTTGGGGAATTTGACCTGGCACAAGATGTGACTGTAATATTTGTTTCTGAGCACATACACCCCTCTGCTTTCACACAAGGACCTTATGAAAACTTTCCAAAGCTAGGCTGTCTCTGACAGTGACAACTGTCTCCGAAGGGAGAAAGGAAGAAAGCTTCTTTCCAAAAAAAAAAAAAAAGAAAGAAAAGAAAGAGAGAGAAAGAAGAGTGATGGAAGACATATAGAGTAAGTAGATCTAAGCCTGAGCCATTAAGTCATTAGCTTGGACTTGTTAGGAGAGATGTGATGGATCAGCACACTAACAAAGATTAATGGCTGGATTACTTCCTTTGTGGAAATTTACAAGAATGAACTGCAATGTGCAATAGGATTCAAACTGAGATGAGCATATCAGAGCAAAAATGCTAAAAATGTCTTTTCATTTGTGTTCAAAGTTGTTATGAACATCTGTATATGTTTGTTTGACTTTTTTTTTTTTTTTTAACTTTTTTTTAAGTTCAGATGAGAATTTCACATCTAGCTGGCTCCAGTGATTAATGAGAGCAATCAGACGCTGCTGGACGTCATCCCTGAGAGAATCTCCGATGATGAAGTTATGGAACAAACCTTCAGGAACATCTGAAACCTCCAGAGACAAACTAAACTAACATTTACCCTGAGATCCCATCTCCAGAAAACCATCTCCGGGTTTTAAGTGACATGTTTTCTCAGAGGAAGTCGTGCGCCCCAACCTATTTGTGTTTCCCGTGGTTTTAGCGGCTGCTTTGGACGTTGACCTTAGCATTTTGCTTGGGCGCCGCCGGTCACCGGGCTGTTTTCTCTCCAGCATGGCGGCGCCGCTGGGACCTTCGTCGTCCCCTTGCTCGGCCGACAAAGAGTAATGAGAGCAGGAAGCTGTTTCGCTCAAATTAGGGACAGTTTAACTACCGAGGTCGGCCCTGAAAAGACCGGCGTGGCGCTGCTTGACTATATCAATGAACCCGTTACAAAGAGTGAGATGTTGTTTAAAAGGGTCAGCTGGTTAAAAGGGTACTTGACGTTTGATCTTTTTCAAGGCTCACATGTTGGAGGTTTTTTTATTGTGCAGACGCTTCGGGTCACGTGTGGAACGAACCCTCGGTACAGAGTCAGCTGCCTTTAATGAACACGTGAGCTCCGTCCGTTCTATGACCCGAACGTGAAGCGTTGAGGCTGAAGTCAAATCTTCTCCTGTCCTGACCTGCGACCCCGAGAGAGTTCAGCTTCGCTATTGACCCGAGGCGCATGCCAGCAGAACATCAAATAAGCGATGAGGAGATAAGCTCCTGATCAGATCTTTCAGGTATGAATTCATAAATCTACAACTCATGTGGATCTCGCTGAATCCGAACACTTCCGGTGGGTTCCTGATAAAATGCCTTACACTTCCTCAGCGCACAGAGACGTTCTGTCCTTCACGGCGGATAAAGGCTGATAGAAACCATTAGGAAGCTTCTCTTTAACCTCATTTAGATGGTTTATAATACACTAAATAATGACAGGTGAATTTTCAAGACAAGGTAGAACTCTCACAGAAACCTAATAAATGTCCATGAGTTTTTATATCAAAATAATTCTGTTCTGTTTACCGCTGCGTGCTTTATCAGAGATTATTTAATATGACATTAAAGCTAAGTTGTACGAAATTAGAAAAAAAGAACCCCAGAAAGGGGTTTTAGTCTCAGAGAAACTTCGCAGTTGGTGGAGACTCTGGGTTTCTTCGACTCCAAAAGTTGAAGGCTGCCACTGCTTCATGCCAGCATTCACATGATTTTGTTTTGTTTGTTTTTCCTCCAGAGTTACAGAAATCCTAATCACCTTCTCGGATATTTCACTTGTAAATGAAAAACTCTATGCAGCACATGCTTTTTTGGCTTTCAGAGGAATACATGCCTCCGTTTCATATTCGGGTAAAAGCTAAAGCTGATTAGACGGTGACGTCTGGGGTCCGACGTCGCATCTGATTACTGTTTACGTCTGCTCTTCGTGTGGTGCTGGGTTTGAGGGCGAGGTAAAAAAAAAAAAAAGAAGAAAAAAAAAAAGCAAACTCATCATGGACAAAAAAAAAACAGTGAGATCACGTGAGTTTAAAAGCATAATAACTTGATTTCTTTGAAGATTCTCATAATCACTGCTGAGGGCGAGAAGGACAATGGAAGGTTTTGTGGTTCAACTCCCACATGAAGCTTTTTGCTGAAAGCTCAAATGTTCAGGAATGTCAAGCCATTATATTGACCAGTTCACCCAGTCTTATAATGGAAGCATTTAAACACAACCCTGAACTTTTCTCCCTTGACATTTTGTTAATGAAGTGAGCTCCATGACAATGTTCTGTAAATGCAAATAAAGTTGAAATGTTTTTTTGTTTTTTGCCGGAGATCTGCACACACTGCACTGTATTTCTCACAGCAGGTGGATTTCAGTGCTCAGACTTCATTTTCTCCATATTAGCGAACGCAGTTTGTGTATACATTCTGCATTGGCACTGCGTTAAGGAAATTCTTTTGGTTGTTCACCCTAACCACATGCTTTTAACAGCTGGGCTATATTTCATTCAAGGCCTGCAACATTTAAGCATTTAATAGTTTTTTTTTTTTTTTTTTTTGCACAAACCCAGATCCAAGAGGCTCTCATTAATAAATTTTCCACCATCATGAGGGCGTAAGGGCTCGAGTAAAGCTCTGACAGGACACACAGTGCGGTTATGATGGGGAATGGAGAAAACCAGGGTGAGACTGACAGCAAGAATAACACGAGGTTAAGAAGGAAAGGAGGTTTTTTTTTTTTAAAGAATTGATGCATATGTAAACAGCTTGGCATACATGTGCTCGCAACACCCCCTTAACTCATATACACTCCTTTTTCATACACACACACACACACACATGCACGCACGCACTGAGACTCTTCCCCCCCGGTTCTCTCGGACTGTCTCCTCTGTAATAAGCTCCAGATGTGGTGCTGAAGGGGGTGAGGCGCTTGTATGTCATCCACTGCGCTCGCGGCCCGTCTGAGGGGACGCCGGCAGGGCTGAAGGAGGGAGTGAGGGCCCCAGGCCCGAGGTGCTGCGGATGGGGCGAGCAGGTCACTGCCTACGCACATCTGGAAGCACTTCAGGTCAACAAGGCCACGGCTGTCTGAAAGGTGAGACATACACACCCTGGACTGCCGCAAGAAACACGCAAGAGATCAGAGTGCGTGATATACAACATACATTACTGAAGTTAACACGCCAACTCACAACACCAACAAACCCTGAGCACGATGTCTTATTAGACGAACTTCTTTAAAACGTCAAGGCACACAGAGTGGGAAAAGACATCACCTTCATGTAGTAATGATTTCTTACAGGGGTTTTCTTCTTCACGAGGGCCACGATAGCGCATTTATATTACATATCTGATATATAAATATATTTGTTAACTATAATGCATACACTGGTCCTCAGCCTAGTTGCCCCAGTGGGGAAAAATATATGTGAGAAATAATGCATAAAAACACCCCCCCCAAAAAAATCGAAATCCCATGGCCTGTGGTTCGAAATAACGACCGAATTGTAAGAAACTGCCATAAAAGTGCTTGAGTTATATTACGCGTTTGTTTTGTGAAGCGTCCTCACAACCAAAAATGAAGCAATTAGAAAATGTTAAGAAGTAAAAAGTAATTCAGGAATAATTTGTTTTTATTCAAATCACTTAATAATCATTAAAAAGCATAGTAAAAAGCTATGATTTTTTTTTTTTAATTACTTTTTCACACCGGAACTGGACATTTTTAAAAAAAAAAAATATCGGTCTGTCTAAAGATCTGGAATTGAGCGCTGTTTAAAAACATTATTTGGAAAATGTGTCACTTGTAGAAAAGAAAAGAAAAGAAAAGAAAAGAAAAGAAAAGAAAAGAAAAGAAAAATGAAAAAAGAAAATGAAAAAAGAAAAGAAAAGAAAAGAAAAAGAAAAGAAAAAAAAATGAAAAAAGAAAAGAAAAGAAAAGAAAAGAAAAATGAAAAAAGAAAATGAAAAAAGAAAAGAAAAGAAAAAAAAGAAAAAAAAATGAAAAAAGAAAAGAAAAGAACAGAAAAGAAAAGAAAAATTAAAAAAAAAAAAAAGAAAAGAAAAGAAAAATGAAAAAAAGAAAAGAAAAGAAAAATGAAAAAAAGAAAAGAAAAGATAAATGAAAAAAAGAAAAGAAAAGAAAAATGAAAAAAAGAAAAGAAAAGAAAAAAGAAAAAAGAAAAGAAAAGAAAGGGAGTTTGTTTTGAGATGAATAAAACAAGCACTTTTACACTTTCTAAATAAATCATTTTCTCACACACAGATCCACAGAGACGTACACGACACCGACCCTGTTTAACGTCACAGCTCTCTGACTCACACGGAGCAGGAAATGAACATGATGGAAAAACGAGCTGGAGAAATGTATTCTTAGCACATTAGCTGGAAAGGTGGATTATTAGGTGGATTATTAGTTTTTTTTTTTTGTCATGGTGACGTTTTGTCTGTTGCCTGCAACAGAGCTGTTAGGAAGACGTTAAATGTCCTTCAGAAGCAACTTTAATATGCTCTTGATTACTGCTTGAAAGTCTCTTTATTCCCATATGCTTTGCAATTATGAAATGGCATACAGATTTTAAAACAAAACAAAACAAAAAAAACGACAGGAAGTATAAGTTGTCCTTGAAAAACTAATTACATTTGTGTTAGTATGAGAAGTTACATGTATCACCATGTCAGTGGTACAGTAGGTTATATAGAATGAAATGTATTTAAGACATGACCTTCCTAGTCGAACACAACAAGGTTAGCTGTTAGATGTTCCTCCAGCTTTATTTTTAAGAGTTCAGGTGGATTCGGACGTTCTCGTTTAAAAGAGCTGGAGAATCCCAGTGTTGTTTTTTTTTTCTTTTTCTTGATGAGTTTCCAGCAAATGGACCTCTTTTCCTCTTCGAGTAAATGCAAACTTGAGCAAACTTACAATCATCCGCTGGCTTCTTTGAAGAAGGCGCTTCATTCATTTGACTCTAATTTAAAGCCACAAAAAATGAAATAAAAAAAGAAGGAGGGTTAAATCATCCAGACACTACGTCTGCATTGCAGTCTCCACATTAGTCCAGATATATGAAGAGTTTCATTTCCTCAGAAAAGTGTCTACATTCATCAGCAGTGATGAAGATGGTAAAAAAAAAAGCCAGCATAGGAGGAGGAGGAGGAGGAGGAAGAGGAGGAGGAGGAAGATGATGAGGAGAGGAGACGAGCCATAATTCCAGAAGGAGGGTTGGATCGTTCCATTCCCAATGGAGTTTTTGTAGAAAGAGGAAACCCAGACCAATTTGTCCCGTTCTTTTTGTCATCCGACTCCTTTGAGGCTTCCTCTTCTTCATTTGCAGCCTCCCTTCTTTACTCTCTCTCACCTCCTCGACTCAGTTAACAGTGGGGACCTGGTTGAGGCTGTACTCCTTGGCTTTTAGTCTCAGGTTAGCGATGCTGTTGGCCATGTTCATTCCCTGGGTGGAAGTGGTGTTGGCACAAGAGGGTGGGTAGGCTGCCATTGTGCTGAGGAACAGGAAATAAACAAAACAAGAATGAGTCCACAAATACTGATAAACAAAATCTATATAAATGTTTATATATATATATATATATATATAAAAAAACATTGATAAGACATCTCAGATATTATAGACACTATATACAGTAGGTTATTTTTGCTTCAAACAGCTGTCTGTTTAGGTCTCTGATTGTTGCTACACATCTGAGATAGTTATTTATTTATTTTTAAATATAGTAAAATTTTTAAAAAATGTACTTGCTTTCTGTGGGCAGCATTTTCTGTGGCACTCGCACTGGCCCTCCCTCCGAACTCGGAAACCAGCTTCAGAATATATAAATAGTCATTAAAGCTTTATATGTACTTTATTAACATGTAATAATTGTGCACGTCAGTGCAATAGGCAAAAACAAAACAAAACAAAAAAAAAAAACAAATCTGCATGAGCTCATTTTACTGGCCTGGTTTCTAGTCGTAAGCGTAAAAATGCCAGGAAGTGGTTAAGAAAACACATTTGCACAATCAGGAGTTGAGCGTTTAGGCCCGAGTGGCCTGGTCAGCTGTTCTGTACAGACATCACTGTAGAGCGTAACCAGTGTAACCAGAGTCACAGAAAATCCTGCCCAGTGAAGCTTTCCTCCTCACGCTGTTAGCATGTAGCTTATAACCCAGAGGTCACAGGGCACAGAGGTGGATTTAACACGGTTTGTTTTCAGATTATCACCTAACAGTGAGGGATTGAGCTCCTGAGCTCTGGAGCTACACCACCTTCCCCACTGAGACAGAGACAAAGAGAGACACTGCTATGCAGAGCTGCTCGAGATACAGTGTACAACAGTCTGTGCTGCATTGCTTGAACAGTTTGTGTAGGAAATCTTTTCAGGATAATCCCTCTTTTCAAGGAGCGAATTATTTTGCATCGTGAATAAAAAGCAAATAGACATACTGCTGGAAATAAGCAGAACCGTGCAGAAGACTGGGGGCGAGTAAGACAGATAGAGCAGAAGTCATGTGCCGAGAGGAAATGAAAGGAAAACACAGCAGATAGCTGGAGGGCATGCTGGGATTGAGCGAAGCAGGAAGGTTACGGTCACTGGGGTTACCTGTAAGGGGCGGCACTGCCCCAGGATAGGTAGTCGTTGTGACGCGGGGCGGGACGAGGCACGATGGGCTGCTCCACCGCTGTTACGTCTCCTGAGTACGACTTGAGGAGTGAGGCATTCTTACTGGCCAACATGGCCCGCTCGTTACGGCGGAACTTCGCTCGCCGGTTCTGGAACCACACCTGCAGCACGGGGACGGAGAGGATTATTTACAAAGCCCAGAGCTTACACCAATACCACGATCAAACAGTCCACTAAATATATTTCAATATTTAATATAAGATGCCTTATTATCTGTTTTGTTTCAGGTTGAATTATACCCCAAGTAACAAAAAGCAACTGAAATAAAACACTCAGGTCTTTGTGTGTTATGAAAAGTGAAGAATTATTGAGCTGAATTTGGTAAAGCAAAATATTTTTGAAATGATAAAATGAAGAATCATGCACAACATGGTCCATACCCTGCAAGTTTTTACTACAAAACTAAATACATTATCTAATTTTGGAATTCTTCAGATACATTTAAAGGCCTTAGAATCATTCAGAGAATAAAATAAAGCCTTCCAGTTATGTGGAATATGATGCACCGAATCATTCGTTTG
Source organism: Hemibagrus guttatus (assembly GCA_033459395.1). Classification (NCBI taxonomy): domain Eukaryota; kingdom Metazoa; phylum Chordata; class Actinopteri; order Siluriformes; family Bagridae; genus Hemibagrus; species Hemibagrus guttatus. The sequence goes on from JAUCMX010000019.1 coordinate 1,889,294, forward strand.
TTTCAATGCGGTTTCCACGTAAAAAGAAACACAGGATGGAGATTATTGTGTAACACATTTTTGGACACACTGCTAAAACTATTGTTTAGAAATCACTGTGGATTTGTTGTGGTGTAAAAAAAAAAAAAAATCAGCTCGAGAACGGATTTCGAACCCGAACGTGTCGTTTGCCGACATTATTCTTTCTGAACCCGAATCCAGCACAGAAGAGTGAAAGACTAAAACGAAGCGATACGGAGCATCTTACGGCAACCGGAAATAACATAAAGCTCTTGTACGTTAAAGTCAGACAACAAACATGTGAAACACATGAGAGAAACGGTGGGCTAAGCTTTCACAAGCTCTGCACAAAGATGAAATGATAGTTTCGCTGTGGTGGTGTGCCACTCGTTTTGCTCTGAACAGCGGTGGAGAAACAGAACCAAGCTCGCTTCCCAAGCCAAGGTCTGGTGGAGGCGCAGTGTCCGGTTACGCAGCGCCTCAGGAATGAGCTCAAAGTCGCTTTTATCAAAGCCTTTTAGAATCGCTCACCCTCTCTGGGACACATTAATTGCAGATGTGTTTTCTCTCGCTTTTTCTTTCTTTCTTTCCTCCCTCTCTCTCTCTCTCTCTCTCTCTTTCTCTCCCTTTCTCTCTCTAGCTCTCTCTTGATCTATAAATGGGCACAATCCCCATCTTTTGGCGAAAAAAAAAATCCCTCTCATTATAACATGTGGAGAGCGGCTCAGGCCTGGAGCATGTGCTTTCAGTCTGCTCTCTTCCATCTTAAACTCTGATTGGGATTTTTTTTAAAAACGCCGATGTGGCTGGTACACAAAATAACCAAATATCACACAAAGCAAAAACAGTGATGTGACCTTTTCCTACATGTTTATCCATTACATCATCTTTTTAACCTAGGGTTATTTCATCTATGGCTTAATATGTATAAATAACATTGTGGCATGTAACTGCATATTACATAACAAATAATTACTATAAAATTATGGGCGGTTAATAAATTTAATTTACCGTAAACAATATCTCCTGTTGTGTTCACCACTGTGTAATCAGATTATTATCTATGTTCCTGGCTGAATGCTGCACTCTGAGGTTTTTAACATGAAGGGAATTAGTAACTTATTTGAGCAGCTTGATGTCAACAGGCTTTGGCCTTACCTGCACTCGGGCCTCGGTGAGATTGACTCTACGGGCCAGATCCTCTCTCACGAAGGCATCAGGGTAGTGCGTCCTCTCGAACACTCGCTCCAGCGCCTGCAGTTGGCTGCTGTTGAACGTGGTCCTGTTCCGCCTCTGCTTACGCTTCTTCTTCTCCTCCGAGTTCAACTGTTCATCTGTCCACACCGTCACAAACATCATAAACATCACGCATAAGTCCATAAGTTTCAAATCACAGGCCTAATGCTTCCTATCCGATGTGTGGGGTGTGATGCATTAGCTACGCCGTCAATCACTTCTGTCATTAAAATCGCTACGATGATCTAAAACTGTTTCACAGTATGACACGGCAGACCACGTGGCATTCGGGGAAATAGCTTCTGATTATCTATCAAAGTCTATCAAAGCACATTACTATAGAAATAAGGAAATACTGCTGGGAAAATGATTATAATTTAATAATATAGTACAATGGACAGTGTCATTAACTAGTCAGCAGGATCCTTCACCTGAAAATCCTGAGTAATTTTTCAAATCTTCATTTCGGATTTTTATTTTCTAAAGTATGGCTTTAATTTTGTTAGTAATAGAGCACCACGTTTAAATCAGACTTAAAGCTAGGCAACGTTGGCCTAGCTAAGTAACAAACGTTTGCTAGCTAGCGTGCTGTTTTAAAATGAAATCCCATGTAGCTGACTGTTTGACTTCTTTTCTGTCTAATACACTGTTCACATCGTATTCATGTTCCACTTCATGTTGTGGAATTTTATCAGTGGTTTGTGAATTAAACTAAATGATTGCTTTTGTAAACATTTAATTATTTATTCATTGTTAGCATTTGGAATTCATATCAGTTGGCAATACAATAATTGCAGCAACAACAATATAACTGCTTGTGCTTATATTTATTTACATGCCCTAATGAAGCATTACAGTGAGGATGTTAGAAAAAATATTAATCGTAGTAAAATAACTTCACTTACTGTAAATGTACAAGGTTTTTTTTTTTGTAGCTTATGCTTTGCTTACATTTTAAAACAACAGCAAAAATAAATCAAATCCTGGAAGGTCTTGGAAAATCTCTGAGTAGTCTAATATTTACAGAAAGAATTGCTGGAGAAAAGATTCCTGGCTGAGCTTTTATATATTTAAAACTTTTAAATATTTAAAAGTTCATATTTAGGACTTGAGGAGTTGAATTATTATTATTATTATTATTATTATTAGTAGTAGTAGTAGTAGTAGTAGTAGTAGTAGTAGTAGTGTTATTATTATTATTATTATTATTATTATTATTATTATTATTATTGTTATTATTACCATTATCATCATCATCATCATCATCATCATTATTATTTTAATATATATATACATATATATATATATATATATATATATATATATATATATATATATATATATATATATATATATATATATATAATAATTTTATTTTATTTTTACCCAGAATTATTTAAATTAAACTTTAAGAGTTTACACTCATGCTTCTTTTATTTTTCCGCCAATTTTCACATCATTTAAAAGAATTAACACTAATATAAGTTACACTCCTGTTATTCTCCTGGTGTTGCTCATATCAGGCCAGCGGCGAAAACAAACCAGCACCGACTGTGCAGTAAAACTCGCGATGATTAGCTAGACTCATTAACGGCATGCCACAATATCCTCCCTCCTGATTGGTCCCCACACTAATAATCGCTGCATCTGGTTGGCTGTTGTTTGGTCCATAAAGCCGCCACCTGTACCTGCCCGAGAGATCGCTCTACTCCGAGTTTCACACAAAATGCCATTGTGTTAATTAATTCAAAACACTTTACACATCTTATTTCAAATGTACAGGCCCTAATCTAGTAGAAGTTCAGATTTAAAAAAAAATAATAAATAAATCTTTTATGTATTTAATTTATATTTTCCCCTCATGAAGTAGGGCTAATTGCACAGACATGGCGGCGGAGGATGTAGCCTAATTAGCTCAGTCTGTTTGTGGGAATCATTAGTGTATTCAAGAACTCGTTAAACTTCCGCACTTTATTGGACATTCGCTTTAACTGTGTTTCCATGTGAAACATACACACACGCACACACACACACGCACACACACACACACACACACACAGATTGTAGTGCGGGTCGGTTATATAAGTTACAGAATGCATCCTAAACATGTAAACACATCTGCTTAAAAAAACTAAAAATAAAATAATAATAAAAATAATAATTTTATATATATAATTACTTATATATACTTATATATTTAATTATATATAATTATATTATATTTAATACTTATATATAATATATATATATATATATATATATATATATATATATATATATATATATATATATATATATATATATATATATATATATATATAAAAGAATAAAAAAAGGTTGAACATAAGGGATTGAGATCTCAGTATTTGTCAGTATTTGACTGGTCAGTATCATGGTCAGTATCATGATATAAATTTGAACTTGGGCATTGCAAGCATGTTCTTAATAATATTTAACAGTAAGATTTCAGATTGCAATTTTAACGTCTTTTTTCTGACCTTAATGTGTCCCCAATTATTAATCACTGAAAAAAGAGAATAATTTTAATGTCAGAAACAAAGCGTTTCATTAAACCAAAGGGATAAATTCATTTTGTTAGAAAAAAATCAGACTGTTGAGGTTCGGGAGAGTACAGCGAAAACGTGGAAATAGAAAGTATATATAAAAAAGGCTATTTTTATTTGAGTTATATTTTTGTATTATTCTTTGATATATTTTATCATCACTTCTGTGCGGAAGGGCCTAGTTTAGTTTCCAAAAACATGCTGTAGAGTGTGTTCAATACTGAACTGTTGGTTGGCACAAAGATATATTTATTCTGATATATATCCTGATATCTTCACGTTTATGAATCATTTATATTCATTTGTTATTTATTCATTTGTAATTGTGTTCAGCGCGCATCCGCAGCACACTGATCACACTGATCACATCATCGGCTCCGTTTAACCACAGGAATTGATCTATTATCAGGGGTTAGAAATGTTTACGTTTTGTGATGTATTCAAATTCGTTTTTGAAAATTTACCATTTTTACCTCTTTGCTTAATTTTGGTCGTGGGCAGCATCACTGTAATTTAAAATAAACACAATGCACAGGTCAGTTTGAGTGATCTAATCTGTACACGTGTTAATGTGAGAAACTGCTGTGCTAAGTGTTAATAAGAGCACTGATCCCTGATCTGGGAAGAGGAGGACTCCTGGCATGAAGCTTCATAACAACACCAGAGATTAAATTAAAATATCGCAGAATATTCACGGAAAAATCGCTCCCAAGTTCACTAAAGCGCAATCCGGTCCCTGCACATTAGAGATCACAGTGTGGATTTGTGTAAAGCTGTATTTTGTCTATAATTATGTAATAGATTTGATATACAATTATTATAATCGATTTTATAAGATAATATGTATTCGAAGATTTTATAATAGATTTATATAAAAGCACTGCGTGGTCTGTTGAGTGTGCGCTCAGGGCTGCACTTACTCTCCGGTTGCGCCGTGTCACTGCCGCTCGTCAGACCCGGAGACTCCAGCATGGTCCTGCCCGTCTCCCCCACGCTCTCATCCGCCTGCGCGCCCACCATATCCCTTGCTTCTTCCAGATCCAACAGGTGGCTCACCGAGAAGTTCTTTTTGGCCTGAAGGTTGTCCACGTTGGCTGTGATGGGGCTTTCCAGTCTGCTGGGCACCGCCACGGCTCGTCTGTCCATTACGTGCGCATAGCTAGAAGTCATGACGCAAACAGGCTAACGGAGAAGAAAGCACAGAGCAACAACAGCGGACGAGCAAAACCGTCCCTTGCATAGGAGACCGGAATACAGAAGAATACGCGTGTCTCCAAAACGTGCTTCTTTTCCTTTCTTTTTTGTTCGTATGTGAATTTAAGCTTGATCACGGATCCACAGCTGGTTCGTTAGGTTCGTTAGGTTCGTGGAACTGTCAATTCCCTGGGAAGAAAAAACAAAACAAAACCCTCCGCTCTTTGGAGGCGCCTTTGCGCACAGAAACAACTTCGCCACGAAGCGCTTGTGCTCCGATCCCGTCGTAGTTTCCGTATGGAGAGAGAGAGAGATAGATAGATAGGGGGAAAAAACAACACCCCACGTCTCCGTTATCGCGCGTGCCTGAGACTGAGCGCAGTTTGCCGGAATGCCGCTGCCCAAACACATGCGCGCGCTCGTAAAGGCGGGCTGGCCCGTGAGCGCGAGGAGGCTGGACAGACTGCCGCCTCGTTGAAGCTCCGCGTCCAAGCACTACCCCAACACCCCCCCCCCCCCCCCCCCAACACACACACACACACACGCACACACACACACACACACACACACACACACACACTCATGAGAAGGGAACGCAGCTCGTGGCACTTCAAACGTTAACAAACGGCAGAGGCCCGCGCGCAGGAAAAAAAAAAATGAGGCCCCCGGGAGAGAAGAGCGGTCTAATAGGCACTCGTAATTACGTGGCAAAAAAAGGTTTTGTGCCGTCTCTGAGGTTGTACAGACTCCCGGTGTCTGCTCTTCTGTCCGCTGCACTCCAGCGATTACACACAGTTAACTGAGGCGCGCTACACAGTACGCGCACACGGAAAATAACGGGAATAAAAGGATAAGAAGAAGAAGCAGTGACTGTAACATGAGGGACTATATCAGAGGGCGGGATTATGATGAAGTCATGTGTCGATAATGTAGGGTACTTAAAGCCAGGGATTCCCAAATTAGTGAAATATGTGACTAATGAGCAGTTTGAAGAGCATGTGTTAACGGGAAATCACCTCCGCTCTGTTTTACCGCAGTGCATGCTTGCTGAGGTCAGGACGCACGGGATTCCCGGTTTATCACTCAAACAGGTGATAACGGGTAGAAGGCCAACTTAACCGACATTGCATGAAGCCTCAGTTAACACCGACTCTTGTTGTGCTGTTTATTCTGAACTTTATCCTAACCTGGGTTCTCTCAACCATTTCTATAGATGCATTCTTTGATTCGTCTATATGATGAATATTTCAGTTCCTTGGAAATAAAGATGGATATATTTCCATCACTCACTCAGACTGAGCCGTGTGTTTTCGACACCTGGCTGTGCGCCTATTGGCAGGTAGGCCTACGGTGCGCTTTAATGGATGCCGTCTATATTCTTCTCATAGCCTCAGATATCATTTTAGCTTTCCAAGCCCCCAGATCCAGGGGGGAAAAAGAACACTTGATGCCATCAAAGAGAGGGGGATTGAAACCAGATGTGCCGCTCTCGTTCTTTCCGTGTATTTAATTAAGCCGCCGGTGGGACAGAGTGCACTTTTTTTTTTTCATCATTAGTTTTTCCCTTCACATTCCTTCTCCTGCCTGCGCTTTAGCCCGCTGCCATCAGCTCCGCCAGGGTCCGAGCTCAATCCTCAATCCTCACTATAAACTTTAAATCACTTCTGGTTTTCCCCTCCACTACCCTTTATGAATAACATCTAGTCTAATATATAATGCGCATATAGCTCCCGACACAGTGATAGAAATATATTTTTATGGCCTAGAAAAGGTGATATAGTTATAACAAGTAACCTATAATATTGTTATAGTTATTGCGTCACCATATAAACATGGGAGCTAATGACAAAATGGCGAACATTAGCTCAATATTAGGCTACTGGTTCAGGAAAATGTTTTATTTTATTTTATTTTAAATAATGGAACAACCGAAGCGACATAATAATAATAATAATAATAATAATAATAATAATAATAATAATAATAATAATAATAATAATTGTTGTTGGTGTTATTTATTTTCTGAAGCTAAATCTGACTTAGTTATTTAATTTGTATATAATAATTTAATAATAATTTAATATTTAAATTTAGATATCAGGCCACAATAAATCACCAAACTTCTGGAGTGTAAACGCCATTAATTCATTAAATAAACGAGTTTATTTAATGGTTTAGATCTAAAGAGCAGTTTAATGATATACTGTTAAGATATTTCTAACAGGCAATTAACTGCTTTTCCGTGATGATGTGAAGAAAGAAAAAACAAAACGAAATGTTTTAGGCTACTTTGACCGATTCGTGCGTTCTTCATTACATTAAATTGCGTTTATATCATCTTTTTCTCTCCGTGCTATTTCTTTATTTTATGATTATTTTTTACGTAGTCTAGTTACACCGCGGTTAGTAATGTAAATAAAATAAATTCGTTTAAAAAAAAAGCAAAACGATCAAAACAAACATTCACTGATCAGCTTTTAGGTAGAATTCTACCCCCTTCTTATCATTTTGGCTTCCTGTGCTTGGCACAAACAAACCCCGACATGGTAAGTGGATTAATTTCACACACATTCACACTGTAAATGTTGGTTTCTTGTAATACACTACAGACCGCTGTGGTTTGATGTGTAATCGAGGTGCGGTAATTAGCTGCGGGAGCAGCAGCGACGTATAAAACCTGCAAAAAACACAGTCACCAAAATAAAATCACGAAAATCACATTAAACTTCTGCAAACAGCCACTGAGCAATTACCAATTTAGGGATGATTTTTAAACAACTATTTGTTGTTACAAAAAAAAAAAATTATATATAAATATATATATATATATATATATATATATATATATATATATATATATATATATATATATATATATATATATATATATATATATATATATATATTAGGAATAGTTTGTTATATATAATTTATATCTAAGAATACAAGAAATGCACATTTTGTGTAAAAGTGTATTACACAGGTGTTTTTTCCACTTGTTTTTTTACTATTATTATTATTATTATAATTATTATTATTATTATTATTATTATTATTATTATTATTATTATCATTATTATTAGCAACAATACTGCTAAAACAACAACAAATACTACTACTACTACTACTACTACTACTACTACTACTACTACTACTAATAATAATAATAATAATAATAATAATAATAATATTAATAATAATAATAAAAATGTATTTATTAAATAAAAAGTATAATAAAACAAGAGACGGAGACTGAACTGAACTGCATTTGTTAGTGAGCTGGTCAGTGAAGTGCCTGCGTGACTCCGGCTGTAAAATGTGAGACAGGACTGAAGGGCTGCATGTGAATTCCCTCAGCGCTGTAATCAAGAGAACGCAGAACGCACAGAATCAAAACACACACACACACACACACACACACACACACACGCACACACACACACACACACACACACACACACACACACACAGACACACACACACACACACACACACACACACACACACACACACACACACACACACACACAGCCTGTTAATGGTAATTAGGGAAATAAAGGCGGACAGGAGAACACGGAGTTGCTCTAATCAGCGGTGCAGGGTCAGAGCAGCAAACCAGGAACATTCACCCAAACTGGAACACAATCCGAGCATGAAGCATTCACTCAGTCATTAATGTGCTCCTGTTCACGATACAAACCCCAAAAGAGTCCCGGGGAGGAATACAAGTTTACATATATATAATATTATAATAATAATATATGTTAAACTCCTGTAACTTCTGTTATATATATATATATACAGAAGTTACAGAAGTTTAATATCTGTAATATATTATATATATATATATGCAAAAAGAATAAGAAAACAGAATAAGAAAAAAATAATCATTCATATGCTGAATTTCTTTAGAAGAAACAGAGCTGAATACATTTGGGCAAAAATGAATGAACTGAAACTTTTCTCCAGGGTTGAGCACTGCTGTGTTTTTCAGAACATTAAGGCTAATGCATTCCTTCTTAATTCATTTCCCTAAGCTAAAGCTCCACCCTTTCGTCAAGGTCTGAATTAAAGCAGGTTGCAATATGCAAGACCTGCTTCACATGAGACTGTTGTAAAAGTTGATCGAGACTTTTTTTTCCCGGACTTCTCTGGTTACGGGGCCTTTTTCAACCTGTCTGGGTCGAGCAGAGCTACATAAATCAGCTGCAGTGCTGTGGAGCCGCCCTCTCTCTCTCTCTCTCTCTCTCTCTCTCTCTCTCTCTCTCTCTCTCTCTCTCTCATGTAGAGAAACGGAAGGAGATGCAGAACAAAGAACACTCACTGCTCCAAAATATAGCCCATTAAAAGGCTCTTAAAGCAATGGACAGTCCTTGCCCAAACTCCCATCTTAATCGGTTTCCTCAGTGCATTAACTTATTTGTTGGTTTGTTTGGTTTTTTTTGGAAGTGTGATCAATCTCTACCGGATTGCCAAAAAGTCAGCAGTGAGGTCCACCCAGCGGCTCTTAGAATATTTCAGTACTGTGCAAAGGTTTTACACAGGTGTGAACAAATGCTGTAAACTAAGAATGCTTCCAAAAAATATATTTTATTTGTTTATTTTTACAAAATGCAAAGTGAGCGAACAGAAGAAAAATCTAAATCAAATTAATATTTCGTGTGACTACACCTTGGCTTCAAATCAGCATCAATTCTTACACTTGCACACTTTGTACACTTGCACAAAGTCAGGATTTTGTAGGCTGAGAGTCAGGTGTATGATTAACCAGTTATACCAAGCAGGTGCTAATGATCATCAATTTCATATGTAGGCTGAAACACAGTCATTAAGTGAAACAGAAACAGCTGTGTAGGAGCTTAAAACTGGGTGAGGAGCAGACAAACCCTGCTACTAAGGTGAGGTTGTGGAAGACAGTTTCATGTCACACCAGGGTGAGACTGAGCACTGCAACAAGACACACGGTAGATCTACTACATCAGCAAGGTCTCTTATTCTGCAGCAGGATAACGACCCTAAACATACAAACAACGTCTTTAAGAACTATCTTCAGCATAGAGAAGAACAAGGAGTCCTGGAAGTGATGGTTTGTCCCCCACAGAGCCCTGATCTCAAAATCATCGAGTCAGATAGATTTGAGGCAGCCTACATTCACAGAAGATCTGTGGACAGTACTGTATATTTCTGTGTGTGTGTGTGTGTGTGTGTGTGTGTGTGTGTGTGTGTGTGTGTGTGTGTGTGTGTGTGTGTGTGTGTGTGTGTGAGAGAACCATTATTAGTATCTGTTTATTGACAGAGACTTTAAAGAACCTCTGTAAGTTGCTCTGGATAAGGGCATGAATACAATAAATACAATAATTTTGAGATATGTAGAATACTGACTAGTTAAAACCATAATAATGAATTTTAATCTTTTAATTATGACTTAGTATTTCAAAACTATGACTTCTTATAATGGGCCTCCAAATGATTCTTACATAAGACAATATTTCAAGACTGACATGAAATTACCAAAATATGACTCTTTTTTTATGAATGACTTTGTTATCTCACAATTAAGACTTAGCGTCTTAATGATAGATCTTTATGAATCTTAACTCATAATCATGATTTGATGTCTCATATTTATGACTGAGTATCTCCAAATAATGTCTTAGTATCTCAGCATTATGACTTAGTATACCATAAATGTAACTTAATACCTCATATTAATTAGACTTAGACAGAGGAGTTTTTTTAAGTGGCTTCCATATGGCTTTCATATTCCACACAGCACTCTCAAGCCCTAATAAAACAAAGATTGCCAAATGTGACACCAGGGATAATAAGATCTGAAACATCAGCGTGCTGTCTTTTAGGTTGGGCGATAATGGCTAGCCATGCAAGTTATATTTACTATACTTTCAGATACGCCTGTGCCAACTCCGCCAAAACAACATGTGTAAGGTCTGTTTATTAATGCTTTTAGATTCTATGATGCTCACTGATAAAAGAGCTGAGAGAAGATAATCTGAATCATTTAATGTCAGTGATGTGGCCTACTGATTATGGCTGAATAGGAAACAGAACAGCCTTATTACATTATAACAAAGTTCCTATTACATGATAACAAAGGCTTTATTACATATCTATTAATACTTACTTACTACAGATAATATTGTGATACACATTATAAAAAACTTAAACCCTGAACAATATTTATTTATAACTATTTTATTTCATTTTATTTATTTATTTATTTATTTATTTATTTATTTATTTATTTATTTGTTTGTTTGTTTGTTTGTTTGTTTATTTATTTATTTATTTATTTTCATTTTAATTTGAATTTAGCATCAGTTAAAGAGAAAGAAAAATCCATAATTTTGAATATTGCTTCAAGAGGAAAACAAAATCACACTTCATGCTGTACATTCATTCTAGCACATCAGTCTGTTTTGATAATTAATTAATAATTAAAAAAAAAAAAGCCTGTCCTTCTCGATCCCCTGTGTTGGAGGTAAAGGGCTGTTCATTTCTGTTCATTCGCTATAACTTATAGTAGAGACATCATGATAACAAAACAATGATGTTAACACACTGGTAGAAGATCTAGAAGAATGTTGGAACTCCTGAGGTGAAAGTCATTAACAACTAACGAGTGCCACATCAACAGTGATGTTCCAGATTAAGAGCAGAAAATTATTAACATGTCAAAGTGGGCTGCAGTAGTGGCCTCATGAACCTTGGAGTAGTGGTAGCTTAGTAGTTAAGGCCTTGTATGACTGATCTGAAGGTTGTGAGTTTGATTCCTAGGTCCACCAAGCTGCCACTGTTGAGCCCCTGAGCAAGGCCCTTAATCCTGGACTTCTCAGTTGTATAAAATGAGAAAAATGGTAAGTCACTCTGGATAAAGTTGTCTGACAAATGCCAGAAATGTAAATGTAGAAATGTTGTGGAATTAGACCTAAGTCTTTTAGATGAAGACCTGGACCTGTATCTATGGAGACAGTAGTTTATCCAGAAGATCTTTCTACTCCACTTTGCCACAATCCTTAGGCCTGTATGTGACTGATTCTTGCTTTTCTTCTTTATGTCTGATGGTGTTGAAGGGACTTCAGGCTGCTACTGGGGCAAAAAGAACAAAAACCTGCATGATTCTGTCCAACGTCTGCTAACAACTGAAATGGCAACCATTTAAGAATATGTGAACTTCCTAGGTGCAAGAAATGGATGGGCTGTTACACACGGACCTTCATCATAAAATTCATCAGGTTATTGTCTCCCTACCAGAGACAGTATATGTGTAATCCTTTGGTCTTTTCCCCCAATAACTTGCTGCTTGCCCTCAGTCAGTGCCACATGATGCTTTCTGAAGCAGATTAGAGCACACGGCAACAACCGAGACTCTGATTTGTTCTGGTTCTCAGAGGTGATAAGCTCCAAATGTTTCCAGTGTTGGCAAATATCAGCATTCCTTTTCTTCTGTCAGTGGAGGTGCTGTCAAAGATTTTCTGCATGAAGGTGACAAACTGCTCTTTCATCTTTGGTTTCCTTTCCAGGATACATCATTGAGAAGAAAGATGGGTGAGAGCTTGTACTTTTTTGTTAGGAACAGGTGGTCTGGGGCTTTTGAGAGGAAACAGTGCCAGCCAACCTTTCACCCATAAATTTAAGAAGACCCCAGTTCTCTCAGGGATCGCTGAGGCTAAGCTGATCACTTCCTGTTTACTTCTCTTGTGGTCTTCAAGAGACTGTGGCTGATTTCCTTTAAGTAGATGTAGCTGTTATTTGGAGTGAGGAATGATGGCCATCATTCTCCAGTATGTTTGCCTTGAAACTGTGCACAATGGACTTTTGGGATATTCCTAGGTCTAATATGTAATTGTTGTGCACAGGGAGCACTGTATGGGTCATTAATTGGCTGCATCACCTTATGAATACTGAAAAGGACCCTACCCAGAAGAAGAAAGACACAAGCACTAGGTTCAAATGCTGGGATCTCCACTGCAACGTACTTGTGTGGAAGGTGTAGGTCTTTTGCTTGATGTTGCCAAAACTCCAACACAGGTTCTCGGGATGTATTCTCTGCCTTCCACTATAGAATACATCCTGATGGAACGTTTTGAGTTCTCTAATGGATAGATATTTATAAGGCATACTTTGGAGCTGGACTCTACTGCAATTTGTTGCCATAAACCTAAGCGCACAGAGAGCTTACTGCTGGCATTGATGAAGTGTGATCTTCCTCTTCTCTGCCATACACTATTAGAGGTTTTTATGGCTGCAGTGCCTACAGAGGTGGGCCAGGGTGCAAGGCTATACTTATAACCTTAACTATAACTGTTAATGCACTTCAGTGTGGCTCTGCAGTTGTAAGCAATGTGAAGAGGATGCACCCTCTCTTTCAGGTATGTCACAGCAGGTTCTCAAGGGTGTTCAGGATGTTAAACAGTGTTTAAGCTGGATCATACACTATATTTCCAAAATTATGTGGACATCTGTTCACAACCATTTGCCCCTTTGCTGTCATATAACCTCTGCTCTTCTGCAAAGGTTTTCACCTAGATTTTGGAATGGGATTGCGGGGATTTACCCATTCTGCCACAAGAGCATTAGTCAGGAACTGATGTTGGGCAAGAAGGTCTGGCACGCAGTCAGCATTTCAATTCATCCAAAAGGTAATCAGTGGAGTTGAGCTCAGGGCTCTGTAGAGGCCACTTAAATTCTTTCACACCAACATTGGCAAACCATGTCTTCATGAACCTCACTTTGTGCAAAGGAACCTCTTACTTCCAGTAAAGGGAACTCTTAATGCTACAGCATACAAAGAGATTCTAGAAAATGTTACGCTTCCAACTTTGTGGCAACAGTTCAGGAAAAATATGATGGTGTGAAGTTTAGGTGGCCAAATTCCTTTGGTCATATTTTTGAAGTAAAAAAGCTACAGCACTTGTGCTATGGTCTGCAGACCGAGATGTTGAATGTTGTGTCCGATTCACAAAGCCATTGTTGCTTGGCTGATTGAAGCTGGAGTCATTACTCATTTTCACTTGATAGCAGATAAATTGAACATTGTCTTTGAACAATGATCTCTAACACGTCTACTTCTCCTGTAAACTGTATATGGTAGTTGCATTACTATACGGCCAATGCCAAGGGGGTCTCTAAGTACGCCTAAATATGTACATGTAAAACTATGTATGTGTATGAGTTATTTTCTTTTGTAGACTCCAACTTCATCAAGAGATCTCCATGCTCTCTTAGCTTAGAACCTTACTTCAGACTTGTTGGAGGAATGTTGTCTACGCTTCAACTTTCAACTTCATTGACCATTTCCAAAGCTGTCTCAGGATGTCTATGTGGACCGCTCTGAGGCACTTTACAGATGGTTCCTTGCCAAGCCATTTGAACAACCACTAATAGCCATTTGAATTGACCTCTTTACTGGGTGTGAAATCTAAGGCTCTGATTGTGACTTCCATATGCCCTGTAGTTTTGAGAGACACCAGTATTTAAGAGCTTGCACAACACTAAACATTTAGCACAATCCACCACTAATACAGCTTCTGAGGTGCATTCTACCACAATGTGGTTCTTCAGAATGAGGAACTGGATTTAAGCTGTTGTTGGCAATCAATGACTCGGTCTCGGCTTTGATCTTTCTCTTGGTACAAGAATTCATTTTCTCTGGGTCTGCTCAAACAAACAGAACTGAATTGTTTCTCATTTCATGGCTTGTGGTAGTGGGCTGTAGGTTGAGGCATCGCTATCAACAATAACATAGTTGACAAACATACAGTTTTAAGCGCTTTTTTAAGTTTAAGATGATTAGATTATGTATCATTAGCCTGTTATGTGAACTCTGGAAATTTACCAGGGGTGATGTTTAAGCAGATGGATACCTTCTTGTGCGCTCGTGCACATGTAGAGACATTTAACACAAAGACACATGGTGACCATATGACACTATAAAATGACCATTAATGGAGACCATTCCTTTTCAATTCGTCTCACCAAGTTCAGCTCAGGTTCTGGAGACTGCTGGGGAACTCTGTGGTTGTATAGAGTTTGTAGTACACAGTTACAGACATAACCAAACAGTCTCTTTTAAATGCCAGAAGCAGTGTTTCAAATCTATAGCATCAGGTCACATGGAAACAACTTACCCTCAGACTGATTGGGTTTGGAAATAATCGCTTCACTCAATCAGGTGTGAGTCAGTGAGGATGAAGTACTCGCTGTGCAGTGGTACATTACAGGTATCCAGTCTGTTCAGTCAGCTTCGAGTCACATCACCCTTTGTGGGAAACCTGAGTTAAAAGTCTCACCAGAACCATTCAGTCATCAGTGCCTGCAGTATGAGCATATTGCCAAAGCATGCAGTTCCCCAGCACTGTATAAGGTTGTACTAAGGTTCTAGTGCACGTGCCATGACATAACTATTTTCTATGTTTTCCCACAGTATAAAGGTGCCAAACCCTTGGGTGTAGATAACATGGAGAAGGAACTACACTCTTTTGTACTTAGGTGACAACAATTTTGCTTGGAGAGTTGTGAGTGTGTGAGTAATGGAAGTGATGGTTATGTTAGCTCTTTCATGGTCTTAATTATATAACTGTGGTTTAATGTGGGATTTAGTAGAGTACAGCAGGCCACTGCACCAGGGGTTAGCAGCGTAACTTCAGAGTGCAAGCACCACTCTCTCGGCATGTTGTTATGCTGCTACTGCAGTGACCTGCTGGTTAAGTCCCTCTCCATGAGGCTGCACTACTGCAGTGACCTGCTGGTTAAGTAATTTTCTATAAGGCTGCACTACTGCAGTGACCTGCTGGATAAGTCCCTCTCTATAAGGTTGCACTACTGCAGTGACCTGCTGGATAAGTCCCTCTCTATAAGGTTGCACTACTGCAATGACCTGCTGGATAAGTCCCTCTCTATAAGGCTGCACTACTGCAATGACCTGCTGGATAAGTCCCTCTCTATAAGGCTGCACTACTGCAATGACCTGCTGGATAAGTCCCTCTCTATAAGGTTGCACTACTGCAATGACCTGCTGGATAAGTCCCTCTCTATAAGGCTGCACTACTGCAATGACCTGCTGGATAAGTCCCTCTCTATAAGGCTGCACTACTGCAATGACCTGCTGGATAAGTCCCTCTCTATAAGGCTGCACTACTGCAGTGACCTGCTGGATAAGTCCCTCTCTATAAGGCTGCACTACTGCAGTGACCTGCTGGATAAGTCCCTCTCTATAAGGCTGCACTACTGCAATGACCTGCTGGATAAGTCCCTCTCTATAAGGCTGCACTACTGCAATGACCTGCTGGATAAGTCCCTCTCTATAAGACTGCACTACTGCAATGACCTGCCAGTTAAGTTTTAACATGTGTTCTTCTTAATCAGTATATGTTCCTGTCATTGGTATTTGGGATTAACTGAAACTACTTCCAAGATCTAATTACAAACATCCATTAAGACATCACAGCTATCACAGCTGAGGGCAACAGTCCAGGAATGCTAACTTGTGTTGGATACAGTGATATCAGCCTCTACCCAAACACGGATAAAATGTTTGTCTTGCAGTGGGACAACAGGGTGTCTAGAATTCCCACTCTAATTTCACAGTAATGTATTGCATGGTTTACTTCAGTACAAGGGATATTACTAGGCGACTGAGCACTTGTGTGAGTGTTTGTGTGAGAAACGTGGACCTCCTGGATAGCCTGCTTCTTGGTGTAGGTCCATCAGAACCGGCTGCACCCTTATGCCTCTGGCCATTGTACAGACCCATTGATATTATACAGTCAAACAGATAAACTTTAAAGGCTCAGACAAAGACCACTGTCATTCTGGAAGCATGTGGAGTAGAATCCCTTGGTATCTATATTTCTGTTTGCTGGAGTCCCAAAGGCTGGTTCACACTGGCTTTTGATTCTGAGATCTGTCCTCCTCAGTCCAAGGCTACTTTTGCAGCAGGGCTATTGAGCAGCCCTGGTACACAGGATAGCTAGCAGGATTAGTTAATTACACCGATCAGGCATAACATTATGAGCAGTGAGAGGTGAAGTGAATAACACTGATGATCTCCTCATCATGGCACCTGTTAGTGGGTGGGATATATTAGGCAGCAAGTGAACATTTTGTCCTCAAAGTTGATGTGTTAGAAGCAGGAAAAATGGGCAAGCGTAAGGATTTGAGCGAGTTTGACAAGGGCCAGATTGTGATGGTTAGACCACTGGATCAGAGCATCTCCAAAACTGCAGCTCTTTTGGGGTGTTCCCGGTCTGCAGTGGTCAGTATCTATCAAAAGAGGTCCAAGGAAGGAACAGTGGTGGACTGGTGTGACTGCACGTGTGGAGCGAAGGCCGGCCCGTGTGTGAATTGCTGAAGAAGTTAATGCTGGTTTTAATAGAAAAGTGTCAGAACACAGTGCATGACGGGTCAGGGCTGTTTTAGCAGCAAAAGGGGGAGCAACACAATATTAGGCAGGTGGTCATAATGTTATGCTTGGTCTGTGTATGTCCACCATTGTGGACTAACCATACCATAAATAATTTGGTGGTGATTCGTCTTGCATTCACACCTAGGTATGCCACTGTGAGGATTTGATCAACTTTCTCACAAAGGGATCAATGGCTGCGGATTGAATTTATCGTGTACCAACACCTCCATATTTAGTGTCTTGGAAATATGTGCCTGAATACAGTGCTTCGGCTGGTGAAGCAACCAGTGACTTGCTGTGAGGCACAGTGTCAGGTATACAACCAGTTCTGAATGACCTTACTTACTTTTTGGAGCTGAGATGTAAATAGTGGGCTCGCAGTTCCTCAGTCATCCACTAAGATCACTATTCCAACAGCAGCTTTCTTAGAAATGCAGTGAAGAACTGTCAGCTGAATCGACCCTTCCTCTCTTAATATAGCACCATTTCTTTTGTCATAATTGAGTGATGTTTTATTTGCCTTTATTTAAGGGTTTGTTTTGTCTCGCTTTCTTTATTATTTCAAAATTCTTTAATTAAAGTCAATAATATAAAATGACTGGTTTTCACAAAAATCTTTGACAGTGCTCTCAGTCCCGGACCCAGTGAGCTAGCATGAGGATGTGGTTTTAATAGAGGCTCCAAGAGCTGTTCTGCAAGTCCTTTTAGAAAAGAATGTCTGCTAAATGCTATAAATGTAATAATAATAATAATAATAAGCAATTTAACCTCGACAGTATATTCCAGATATAAAGGTGCAATAATCCAAGTTTCTATGATTTCAAGTCGAGACACTCAGGAGCGCAATTTATTTATGTAGTTTTATTTATTTATCTATCTATTTATTTATCTATCTATTTATTTATCTATCTATTTATTTATCTATTTATTTATCTATCTATTTATTTATCTATCTATTTATTTATTTATCTATTTATTTATTTATCTATCTATCTATCTATCTATCTATCTATCTATCTATCTATCTATCTATCTATCTATCTATCTATCTATCTATCTATCTATCTATCTATCTATCTATCTATCTATCTATCTATCTATCTATTTATTTATTTATAACGATTGAGAGGCATTGGTGGCTCAGTGGTAGGTTTCTCGCCTATCATGCGGAAGGCCCGGGCTCGATTCCCAGCCAATGCCTCAACCCCAGCCACTGGATGCAGTGCCAGTCCCAAGCCCGGAAAAATGGGAGGGTTGCGTCAGGAAGGGCATCCGGTGTAAAACCTGTGCCAAGTTGATGTGCGGACCAGTTGGTACGCTGTGGTGACCCCGAACAGGGAGCAGCCGAAAGCAACTTCTATTTATAATGATTGAATTAATTAATTTTCATCAATACCAAATATATTTACAAATGCATTTATTTTATTTATTTATTTATTTATTTTGTAGGAAAGCATGCCCACAGCATTTTAGAAACACTGGCAGCCATTATGAGAACACTGAGTAAAAAAGTACACAAACATTGAACAGTGCTTATACTGTCAGAGGGAAAACACTGAAGGTGTGTACTCAGTTAAAAGATTTCAGATTGCCCGTTTTCCCTCACTCTCATTAACAATATTGATTGCCTTGGAATTCCTTTCCCGACTTGTTTACACAAGAACTTTGTTCTTTAGGAATTAACTTTGGCAGGATGATGGGAGATGTCAGAGAATACTGCCTTTTCTGCTGAGGCTTTTTCCTTTAGCAGAAGAGATGCCAGAAAATATTGCCTACATTAGGGGAGGACAATGTGGAAAAATAAAATCACCATTCTCTATGCAGATGATCTCAACGATACACGACGCAGCACTTTAAATAGGTTTGTGAATAAATCATACAATAATACAGTACTGTTACTTAAATAATTGTCAACGGGAATAGTTTGGGTTTTTTTTTAAATAGCACTTTAACTCAGATAAATAACATTCATTTATTTGTTTGTTTATTTATATTCTAAAAAGAAATTACAGAATTTTAAGATCACTTCCAGTCAAGTAATTGTTTTAAATAATAATTAAAAAAATAAAAACAAATTATTTTAAAGACATTGAGATGTACATGTCATGTAGATAACTCAGAAAATCATACTGCCATCGAAATTAGCATAATATTGATATCATATATCCTAGCCACCATAATTTTTTTTAATGGACATTCATCCAAATTGCCCATTTAAAGGCACAGTATATAGGCATTTTTTATTTTAGTAAACCTGCTGTTTACAGAGAAGGACTTCCGTACAGAGATGCTCAGCTGGTGCACATCTTCACACTGCTACACAAGCAGACCCTGGTGTTTTTATTTTAGCAAAGACGAGCTCATGAAGACAGCTTAAATCCTTTTTTTATTTTATTTTTTTTTAAAAGTTGCACGTTTACCTCACACCTCCAGGGTTGGGGTTTGATTCCCGTCTCCTCCGTGTGTGTGTGTGTGTAGTTTGCATGTTCTCCCTGTGTTTCCTCCCCCAGTCCAATGACATGAGTTGTGGGCTGACTGGCATCAATAAATTGTCCATAATATGTTAAGATGAGTGTGTGTGTGTGTGTGTGTGTGATTGTTCCCTGTGATAGACTCCAGGGTCCCCATGACTCTTACAAAACTGAAACACTGAAGCAGCTCAGATTAATGCATGTAAAAGAAAACAAGGCAACAAATTTAAACAAGTAAATATTTTATTTACATGTATCAAACATGTAAAATGATAATCTATAGAGTATATAAAGAAATATCAAATCACTGAAAACATAACGTGAAGTGTAGTGTCATTGCATGATTAACAGAGAAAGAATCATTACGTTTCTCCATCGATTCGAAGCGTACAAAAATCCACCACATCCCACTGGACAAACGTTCAAAGTTTGGACCCGTCAAACTGCACAAATTCAGTCAGTGTCGTGGAAACTGGGTGAATAATCTCTAGAAATTATAACACATCACCTTACAACATGTTAAATACTTTACCCGGTATTTTCATTTTCCCAAAATAATTCATAAAAACTGTGTGTGCATATGCCATGGATGTTTGTTGATTACACGGTAATTATGGCTTTGCATGACAGAACACTTTAACAGTGTTTAAACAGTAGACACTTTTCTGTGTGTTGTACAGTTTTACATTTCAGCACAGTGTTCAAGAAACTGTTCAATACTAAAAGTTTGATAAAGACTATAGCGCATAGTTTTACACGCTTTAACAAAAGGTGTATTGATGCTTTATATAGCAATGAAATCTCTCAGGAAGAACAAATTTGTTCAAGCTGCAATCTGCAGCCTGGATTCTACCTGCTCCCTCCACCATAATAAATAATATTACAATCAATGCAATTTTACTAATTGATTATTAGGAGTGTTATGGGTCATCCAGACGCTGTAGTTTCCCTGCAATAAATGATGTTAGACTAGCCATCGCCATTGGCAGTAGCAGTGAGCAGTGAGCTCTCCTGACCGTCGCTTGTCTTTACGGCAGTCTCTCCTCTCTCCACACTAACGTCTGTGCAGTCCGTTTCCTGTTTCGCTTTAGTTTCATTGGCTGTAGCCGTGTGGGTGGAGTCTTGTCTCTCCTCACACGCCTCCTCCTGTGCTCCCTGGGATGCCTGATCTGTGCTGAGCTCGAGCTGCAGCATCAGCTCCTCCAGCTTGCGAGCCTTGCGCAGCTCGTTCTGTTGGATGATGGCACACAGGTGCTCGGTGAGCTGCTCCTTCATCTCGGTCTTCTTGTGCAAATCTAGCTTGGCTGCTACGTACTCGGATTCGGCCTTTTCCAAGCGCTTCCTGAATGAAAAGCAGGAAAATGGAACGTGAAAGGAGAAACTTCATGTCTTATTTTATTCAAATCAAAGAAGCATTAATAAAGTTTTGTTGTTTCCCAGTTTAGTCATCCAGATGTTTGAGCTAATCAAGGTAACAGGACTTATTGTATAAAACTGAAAACATTTTTACAACTCGTCAGTGTTTAGCTGTGGACCCCTAATTTACCCGATTTACCTTCAAGATTTATCGAAATGTGACTGAAAACTACCAGCACTCCCTTTCTCAGGCTTTTCCTCAGGATGTAATGGTTCTTTCTGGTGTACAGCAAGTGGAGGGGAGCGGGTGCATCACTTAACCTTGTTTACATGATGAACGAGATGAAGCTAACCCTATTTGTTTTTCTTATCAATATTCCCATCAGCTGTGCTTTTATGAGCAAGATAATAGAGTACAGTGTTAAAACAAAAAAAAAATTGTTCAAATAGTTTAATATGAGACCTGTTTTCCTTCATGGAACATTGTTTCAACTAAAAGAATGTACTTAAAGTAAATGAGTTGTGTGAGTGTTTTGATGCACTAAATAATCTAAATGTGCACTGTGCTTAGGCTTCCTTCTGTGTGGGTGATAATGTGCCTCCACAACATAACTGTGGGTCTGTGTGTGTTTGTCTGTCTGCCTGCATGTGTGTGTGTTTGCCTGTCTGTCTGTGTGTGTGTATTATCTAGCTGCACAAGTCTCTAACTGAATCTCTTTCCACTCAGGAAAACTGTAAACATCACATGAAAAGTTTATACAGTTCACGTCTCTGCACCTACATCACCGCATTAGTAACAGTGAGTAACAGTGAGTGACAGCTGAAGCCGTGAATGAAATCAGGACTCTGTTACCATGCAGTGGAGTACTCCAGGCTGGCCTGCTCAATCAGGCTCCTGAGGACACTGATATCACTCGACACAGAATCATCCAGAGCCTGGAGCTCCTTTTGGATTTTCTTCAGTTTGACTGCTTCAGCTTGTGTCTGCTTCGATCTGTACAAACATGGAGGTAAAAACATGCAAACATTAACACACATTGAGGAGACTGGGGACGTTTTTGTGAAGAAAGACCTTTAAGGAATCACACGTACTTTTCCGCAATGGTCTTGGCGAGGAGGGCTTTGGTTCTTTTATTCTTCTCTTCCATCATGCGCTGCTCCCACTGAAGTTGCTGCAGACGGGTCTTCTCTCGTCTAAAGCGATTAAAGACACGTCAGAAGGAAGCGGGTTAGCAGCTGCTGTCTGTGTGAGCACCACATCTATTCTGTTATAAGCTAGAAAAACTGCCTTTATGTGGTAAATAGAAGAAATAATTGTTCACTTCTACCAGCTTTGATACAAAACCAGACCAGAGATGCCCGAGTGTGGTTGTGCAGAGCCTGAGTCAGGCACTATTTACAGATTTCACTGCTCTAACACACCCAAATCCATTAAGGCAAGACACTACAGGCAGAAATGACCATCTGAGACACATGTCAAGCAGGTCAGTCATTTTAAATTGAGAATGTCTCCAAATTATTGTCTGTAGTAATGAAAAAAGTAAAAAACTAACTATATATATATTTTGCAGTTTGTGTCCAGAAGCAACCACACGTCAGGTCATAAATCAACAAAAGCAACACATTAAACCACACAGGTTTTTTTTTTTTTTAAACACCCCCCCACACACACCCCAAAATTTGTTTATTTACATGGGATTTTCTGTTCATGAATGTTCACTTATTTAATTCATGAGGAATTTCTCTGAAAAGTTTACTATTGTAGGATAGTGAATTAATTACATAATTAACATATTTGAAGCATGATTTACATGCATAAATGTTAATTTCTGGAAAATATTATAAACTAAGTCAAATTCCAAATAGTAGCAGCACACTATAAAGCCAAAAGTTTGTAACACCCCTGACCTTCACAGCCATATATTCTGGTTAAACATCCCAGTCAAGATTAATAATGCGCTCCACACATCTGTGAAGGTTTTCCACTAGATGTTGGAGTGTGTCTGTGGGGATTAGTGATCATTCAGCTACAAGAGCATTAGTGAGATCAGACACTGGTGTTGTAAGAGTGAGGAGGTCTGGGGTTCAGTTGCTGTTCCAGTTCATCCCAAAGGTGTTCAGTGGGGTTGAGTCAGAGTCAGGGATCAGTGCAGGACACTCCAGTTCTTCCACTCCAATCTTAACACACCATGTCTTCATGGAGCTCTGTGCTTTGTGTACAGGGGCATCATCATGCTGGAACAGGGTTTGAGTCTCTTAGTTCCAGTGAAGGAAAATTATAAATCTACAGCGAGACATTCTGTACAATTGTGAGCTTCAAACTTTATGGCAACCGTTTGGGGGAAGAGTAGATTTTGGGGTTTTATTTACACGTATATGCATGATTAATTAGATGATATTTCATTTGTATAAAACAAGAAGATCAAGAATCAACTGACTTAAAGATTGACTGCAGTTGAAAGCATTTTTTTTTTTTTTTTTAAATGACACTATCCTTTGTGTGCCAAAGCGTAAAATCTGGGTTTTCATGAGAGGAAACCGAATCACCAGAAACCACCCCTGCATTAGACTTACTAACAATTCCACTTCCTGTTTGTCCAGTTCCTTCACTACTGCGGGATCTTCTGAGGTGAGCTTAACAGGATCTGATTCCGCCTGCTGTACATCATGCTTTGGTATTTTGTCTGGGTTTGCTTGGCATGAAGCGGGTGGTGGAGCAGGTAGTGGAGCGGGCTGAAGCTGCTGCTCAGGAGATAGCAGAGAGTCGCCCGGAGTCGCTTTGTTTTTAGCAGCCATCTGTAGAGCTTTCTCCCGCTGCAGCTGCTGCCTGCTCCGGTTAGTAGCAGCGGATCTCCGGCCGCGGCCAAGCGAAGCGGCTATACTCTCGTCTGAACAGAAAAAACCGTTAGGTTTATTGTACGAGGCATCATTTCGAAGAATAAACTTTGAAAATTAAAAGACATTTGAACTTTCAGCAAGTCAAAGAAACCTGAACTGGAATAACGACATGAGCAAAGACTTTTCATCTTACTTGGCTCGCCTTTCTGCTGAATCCGTCGCAATTCTTCTTCCGAAAACCCAGCCCACGCAGCCATTTCCACAAATATAACACTTTCGATATATACCGTATTTATTTACATCAACTATTAACGTTTGTACTAACAAACGTCTGCATTTCTACTAAAGTTACAACACAAGTCTACAAACCTTTCATTCAACCGCCATCTTTGTGTACAGCGGATGCCACGTTTAGGACCCAGGACTGGACCCAGAATAGGTGTCTTCAGATTTTGCCTGTTTTTTTTTGTTTTGTTTTGTTTTTTTTGTTTTTGTTTGAACTGGAAATATCATTTTAAGTGGTATTGTAGTTGTCTGAGGTTTTAAATTATGTTTTGGGGGGGTTGACAAAGTGTGTGAATAAATTCTAAAAAAGTGTTTTCTTTTCATACAGGCGAAATACAATGAGGTATATCTAATGCAGAGAGAGAGAGAGAGAGAGAGAATGAGAGAATGAATGCCTCTTCTAATGCCTCTTATGGTATTAACATCCACCTCGGGTGATCAGGATCTTATGTGTTTTTTATCAGATCAGTCAGACTTGTGGAGATAGTCTGGAACAGACAGTATGTGGCCACATTATGTATGTAGTGTGCCCTAATGCGACCACAGCAACTGACTCATCACCAGTGCATTCAATGCACAACACCACATTTATGCAGTTATTCAGTCATGTAGCAGTGCAATAAACCCATGCAGCTCCAGGTCCATAACAGACATCAGAATGGTGAAAAATGTGAACTCCGTGACAGTGGCATGGTTGTTGGTAGTAGACTGGCTGGTTTGAGTATTTCAGAAACTGTGATATCCTAGGATTTTTGCACACAACAGTCTCTAGAGTTCACACAGAATGGCGACAACAACAATCTAGCGATTGGCAGTTCTGTGGGCAGGAACACCTAATTCATGAGAGAGATCAGATGAGAATGGCCTGACTGGTTTGAGCCGACTGCTTTAAATCAAATAATCACTCTCTACAACCATGGTGAGCTGAAAAGCATCTCAGTATGAACATGCTGATCTGTGAGCTAGATGAAGTACAACAGAAAACACCACATTTGGTTTTTCTTTTCTCCCTGGGGGGTCTTTTAAATTAAAGCAATGAGGCACCAAGGGGCCCCCAACCCGGGGAAAAGAAAGGACAAGGGGGGGAAAAACTGGGGGAAAAATTTGAATTTTGGGGAATTTTCTTAAAAAGGCCCCTTTCATGCATATGGAAGGGTCAGAATTTAGTGTCACCTCCTGAGTGCAGAAAAGCATTTGTGTTGTCACCAGGAAACTCTAGACATCTGTGACCCAGGAGTGTAGAGAGCAAATTTGTCAATGCATACTATCTTCTGTGTCAACTTCAGTGACACTAGCCAATTGTGGGGCTCTGTGAGCAGTTTGAAGAGATGTGGGTCCTATTGGGAGTTTAACTTTAGAAAATTGTAGTTCCATCCATTGTTTTATGTCAGTAATACAGGCGATGTGTGACACTAGTGGTAAAGTAGATGTGAGTGTTATTGGCATAGCAGTGCTAGCAGAAACCATATATAATCATATATATAACCATATAATATGACCATGGAGCGGCATAGACAATAAAGAGTAGTGGTGTAAGGACTGAGCCGTGAGGAACACCTTGCAGAAGAGGGACCAGAAGAGGTGCTAGATAGATAGATAGATAGAGAGAGAGAGAGAGAGAGAGAGAGAGAGAGAGAGAGAGAGAGAGAGAAAGAAAGAAATGGCTGAGAGTTGGGAAAGGAGTATGGTATGGGAAATGGTGTCAAAGGCAGAGCTGAGATCCAAAAAATGTGACTATTAAGGGCCCTAGAGTCATCAGAATGAAGATACCTGAGAGAAGAAGAGTCTACAAGCCATGCATATTTGGGTCTGTTTTTGAAATGATCCTGAATGATGAATTCATCCTGTCCGGCAATTAAGGATACAAGTAATCAACCGAGACACATTTAAGACGCATGAAAATATCGAGTGTGAACAGTTCTATGTCTCATCAATCCATTTGTGATCAGATTGCACTAGATAGGTGTTAAGTTGTTCAATCTGAGCAGGACATAAGAAGCTGCAGTCTCTCACTGTGAATATCAGTCTTTAGTGGCCATGCTGTAGTCTACTGGGCTGCAACATGAATCCCAGGGATAGAAAGAGATTCAATGAACTGATCAGAAACCTCATCACCATCACAGGACTGACTCTGAGGTCAGCATAGTAAGGGTTTTGGAAAGTAATCTGAACATGGCATGATATCCAGAAGCAGTTGCTTCATTCCACTGATGAAGCATAATAATTCAGACTCAGTCTTACACTGCATTCTCCTCTCCCCTATTTCTTAAAACTAACAATAGGAATCTTAAGAAAGTATTAAGACAGTTATTTTTTATTAAGTTGTTTAATACATTTTTTTTTTTTTACTACAATAACACCTTTACTGCAGCTTACATACATCTCACAGTTGGATCGGTCAAGCTGAATTGCCCCAAGGTGTGTGTGAGAGAGGGAGAGAAGAGAGCTGCACATTGTGCAGTGGACCATTCAGGGTGTAGTATTGCTTTGCAGCTTGCATAGAAATATCTGGCTAGTTTTTGAGCAATAAGGTTTGTTATTTGGTGACTGATATTATGTTTAGGGTTGGATTAATGCTGCATGTGGAAAAGGGAAGTCAGAATTCCGAGTTAAATCATTTTCAACCTTTATGTTATTAAAGTACAAAGTGGGGAAGAACTATGTTTTGGACATTTCCAAGTTGGTCTTTTGTTACCATCAGTCAATCCAGCTAGCTGTGACGAGTGATGTATATCAGGAAGTGCTATAGATTTTACAATTGAACATGTCTGTATGTTGATCGAACTAACATGTAATTCATTTAAAGATGAGAAGTGCTACTTTGTTCACTTCTGATGCTCTAAACAGCCATTTTGATTTGACGCCATTTTGTGAATTTGTTGTAGAGCAGAGCCCTAGGAGGAGTTTTCTTTGTTTTTTTTCTGGTCAAAAATCCAGAGTTATGAGTTGCAGCATAATTAGCAGTATTAACAATTATATCAACGGAAGGTCCTCTTAAGGGTGTGTGTGTGTGTGTGTGTGTGCATCTAAATGTATGTTTATGTTGTAAATAATCCTCATGAATTGGATCAATCTGCTGGAGTCAGTTGCTAATTTTGTTCATCTGTTTCTTTCTATTGCTCTCTTCACCTTTAGCCAGTTATTTTATTCCGCTTGTGGCCAGAAAGGTTGAAGGTCAGTAAAAAGAACAAGCTCAGTATAAACAGTGTAAAGCCTGCCAATGACACAGAAATGTCAAACAGCCCTATCAAATGTCACGTTTTAGTTTCAGAGGAAAGCGCTGTGATTGAGACAGAAGTAAATGCAGATGTGTGACAGACTCTGTGTGTCGAAGGAGCTCTGAGGATCTGTTCAGGTTTAATGCTCATTGGTTATTTGTTCAGTTCCACTTCAGTAGTCAGTTATTATCACCTTGCAAAAATAATGGTCGTGTTAATTTGTAAAAACATCAATATAATGGTTTTTTTGAATCTACAAAATCCTGCAGGAACAGGTCAACAGGGCTAACAGACTAAAATGTTGGAAAACTGGAAAAGAAAGGGAGCTCAGAGAACCATCTTGAACATTTGCATTCAAGCCACAATGGAAAAGAACTTGGTCCAACATTTCTGAGACTAAATGTCAAGCGCACCTAATTCCTTTAGCATAACAATGTGTCATTCAGTAGCACATTTTGGGTGAGCTAAGTTTTATTAGTGGTGAGCTACTGTGGTCGGCTGGCAGATACACAGCATGGAAATGTCAAGAAATTAAGACAGTAGGCTAACACTCTGGGTTTTAAGCAACCGTTTAAATGTAATTCGAAGACTTCAGTTGACAGTCACTCATCCCGACCACCGACGCACAAACTTTACTGTAAATGTGACGGCAATGCAGAGGCAGTTCAAGTATCTTTTGAACTACTGGGTGGCATTTGTATTTTTTGTCCAAGTAAACTCAAAGTTTCCAACTTTTTCTGATGGCATAACCCTCCCTTTCCCCCACAGTGACATAACTAAGTGTTTGAAAAAGAGCCACTTTTTTGAAGTTTTTGGTGCCACCTGCCAACGGCAACACTGTATGCTGTCTTAAATATTTTGCATAAAACATGGCTGTTTTCTTAAAGCCTTGCTCATAACGATCACCTATTAATTCAGACATCCTGGCAGCCACTTTGACAGATCCCATTTGATGTCGCCCCAAAGGTTGAAGGTTGTCATGACAGCAAACTTCATCCAGACTTGGAGCCGGAAGTAAGAAGAAAAACCGCTGTGGTGATTGACACACTCTCTCCCTCTGTCTTACTTGTTCTCAGGCACAGCCTCTGTGTGAAACTGATGCCTTTTTAGCCTGAATGCAAATGATTACCAAGGGCCTGGGGTTGAAGGGAAATTATGTTGTGGCCAGTTACTCCTGTGTCCTTATAGTCAACCTTCAGCAGTGCTTTACACAATCTGATGAAACAAGCACTGAAGGATTTGCCTTGAAGAAAGACAAAACTGAGTACACTTCCACCTAAACATTTAACGCAACCGAAACAATATCCATCTCTGCAGAGCTTTTAGACTCAGACACACACATTTCATCCATCTGATGGTCAATTATTTGTAGATTTAAAAAAGCCTCAGCAGGGGCAGCAGAGACATTGTCAGTTGTATTGCCTCAAACCACTATTTACAGTGATGGTATAAATGGAAATTCTGCTCATTTCAACCCAAAAGCCAGGACTGAACCATGCTCAGATTATGGAGGTGTTCATCTTCTGAGGTAAACTGACCCAAGTTATGGTTCATGAGTTAAACCATAAGGAGAAGTATGGCAAGTGTGCACGAGATCATGTCCCATACACAGAGCAGGAGCCAAATAAATCCTCCATTTTTTTTTAAAGTTCACATAAAGGGAAGGCAATTCTAAAAAAAATGTTGCCTGGATGGATCGTCCCCTAGGGAGAGATATATTTATGCAAGACAAGCATGATTTTATACCACAGGCATCTGTATTAACATAACCATTTGCTTTGCCGCTGACTGAAATAACATGCTAGAAGCCAGTCATGGTCCTTTATTAAACGGAGAGAGAGAGCTATCTACGAAATAGATGAGAACAAAGCCGCAAGATCTCCCAGCACCTCTGAGCCAGCGCCGGTTTCACCCTCTAAAATTGGATCGTCACAAATAGTTCTCATGAACATTACATACTGTAGCCTTGTTAATCATACGAGGTGGTTCCCTCAAAGCAAAGCCAATAGGAAAACATGATGCATTATGTGCAATACTGCCAAAGGACATTCCTCCATCCAAAAGCAACATATTTCCTA
This sequence comes from Hemibagrus guttatus, assembly GCA_033459395.1. Lineage (NCBI taxonomy): Eukaryota > Metazoa > Chordata > Actinopteri > Siluriformes > Bagridae > Hemibagrus > Hemibagrus guttatus. The sequence goes on from JAUCMX010000019.1 coordinate 1,918,958, forward strand.
AAACGCCAGCTGCAGAGTCCAATACCCAGAACTATTTATTACTTGACTAAGACGAATTCCCATGTGAAATGTCTTGAAGTTTTTGAATTATGTAAAGAAAAGAGGAGGGAAGCTCTACTGCACAGGCTTTAGGTGGATATATTTGAAAGCAGGCCGTGTCATTAGGACCAATCTGGGCTGGGCATAACTCACGGGTAATTAAGCAGAAGTCAGCAGAGGCTTAGCAAGTGCACATGGTGCTCCTTCTTGGACTCAATGCCATCAATAAAAACACACTTTGTGCAATCAGGCAGGAAACATGTAAGAAAGATAAACATCCAACCAGAGCAGCTGATCTTAAGAAACTGGAGGCTGGAGGTCAAGCTAGGGGATGATTAGGGGTCAGAGATGTCGCTGCACTTGGGTTGAACTCGGGGTGAGTCTAATAGCTTTTTCAAGTCAGTTGAGATGATCAGACCTCCCCACACATCTGATCTCTGCTCCATGTATTCGTGCTCAGGACTCCATCTGTGACCCCTGAGCTGCCCATCTGTAAAGAGTTTATGCTGCACAGACAAAGTCTATATGATGTCATGCAATGACTAAATACCAGTTGCTTCACTTTTCTTAAATAACTCTTTCTTGCATTTTTCACACAGTGTATTGAGTCAGTACTGAACATCCAGACTGTTAAAAAATAAAAGTTACATGCGACTGATTTATTGAAATGGATTCCACTGCCTATATAAATTAATGCGGAATAGATGGTTTTTAATGCAACTCTTGTCTTTTCTTTAAATTCCTCTTTTTATACACACACACACACACATATAACCACAAACACACACTCGCACACATACACACACACACATAAACAGACATACACACTTGCACACACACACACACACATACCCAGCCCATGTCCGTCATACTCCAGATATTTGACTAATCTCATCACTGAGAGTTCTCACTCCTCCCTGCAGTTATCAGGCCGTGTGTTCACTAACACTCTCAGCATTAACACACACTTCCAAAATCACATTCTTCTCATTTCTGGTGCCTTCACATCACAAAGAAACCTGAGGCCAGATGATTACTCCTACTCTGAGTGAACTCAGTGAACACTGGAATAAAGCTCTTCCGTTATCTCTGTCTTGGGAGGTGATGGGACTTTTCATTTCTACACACATCAGCATGATGAACCAGCTGTGCACATCTGGATTTAAGTGACTGCAGAATTACGATAAACATTTCTCAGTCAGTTAAGTTTTTGGAAGTAATACTTTCGCACTAGACCCTAAATTTAGTGATTTATTAAAAGCCAGTGCTTTAAAGAATTGTTTTTAACTTCCATTTCCTGGGGTTCCATGAAGTTTAACCAAAAATGTGCTAAAGTTAAAAAATAAATTCACATGCATTGTAATAATCTGCCAATAAAACAAGACTATTATGACTAAAGTCTAGAAATGTGTTAACACTGTGTATAACACAAGGTGTATAACATTTTTGCAAGTGAAAATATCTTGAATATAGTTAAAGGTATCTAGTATATCTATCTGTCCATCCATCCATCCATCCCTCTGTACATCCATCCATCCATCCATCCCTCTGTACATCCATCCATCCATCTATCTAGCCATCTATCCATCCATCCCTCTATACATCCATCTATCCGTCCATCCATCCACCCGTCCGTCCGTCCGTCCACCTAGCCATCCATCCATCCCTCTATACATCCATCCATCTATCCATCCATCAATATATCCACCCATCCCGTCCACCCTTCCATCCACCCGTCCATCTGTCAATCCACCCATCCATCCATTTTTCCATCTATCCATCCATCCATCCATTTTTTAGGCTTTTATCCTACACGGAGTCTATCCCAGGAGACTCGAGGCATAAGGTGGGTGATACACTAGACAGGGATCCAACCCATCACAGGGCAAAATCTCACACACACACACTACAGACAATTTATTGATGCCAATCAGCCTCCAGCTCATGTCTCTGGACAGGGGGAGGAAACTGGAGAACCTGGAGGAAACCCCTGAAGCTCAGGTTACCTCAATATGCAGACGCACACACAGGGCGGAGATGGGAATCGAACCCCAATCCTGCAGATGTTTACTACCAAAACCCCTGTATCTAGTATTGCATAGTATATAAAATGACCTTAAAGCAAATATAAGATTATTAAACCAATTCTTAAATATTTTCACACAACTCAATCTTTATTTCATTCAGTTTCTTTCTTGAAATAAAATGATCTTTATTATCTTGAGAATTAGTAGTCTTACAGAACTGCATCCACAAATGAATCAAGTCTATTAAAAGAAGTAGAAAATATCTATAATAAAGGTTCATAATAAACCGTTTAATGTAATCCTATTATAGGAAATACTTAATATATTTAATTATAGTGAAGATATTTTAACTTGATTCAGTATATTTGTATCTAGTGTGTTTTGTGGTGTTTAGTGCTGGAAAGAATTTTCTCTGTTATTTATCGAATATCTTACAATCTGAAAGTTACATAGAAGTAATAAAAACCAAGGACAAGTACACAATTTCACTAAGATTGTTTGTGTATCATCTCCAGCGTTGATGCCAGTTGTCAGTATGAGATGTTCCAGGACAGCACATACTGGAGACGTTCCATGAAGAGAAGACTTCATGCGAATAATAAATGAATAAGTTGAGCCTGATATCTCTAAAGCACACATATGCTACACAAAACATCTCTTCTTTCTTGCCTTCCTACCTGTCTGTGTAGATGAATTGCCGTGTCGAAGATTGTCTGACACACGGAAAAGCAAACGTTCGTATTGTTTTCCACTATTAGGTGAAGAAGGATGATCTGAGCAGCGTTAGGATACAGGATGTGATGTGTCATTAAAGATCTTAGACAGACGCCCAGAGGATTTTTTTACCTTTTTGATCTGCCACATTAGTGAAGTTACTGTCTGATTGGCTCATGTCTTTTTTTCTCTGTGTGTGTGTGTGTGTGTGTGTGTGTGTGTGTGTGTGTGTGTGTGTGTGTGTGTGTGTGTGTGTGCGCGCATCTGGACATAATCTGTACAGGAGAGGAGGAACAGGAGAGCAAATGAATTCCATACCTCATTGTCATCACTGACATTATGGTGAGGTCCATCGCAAACACTAAAGGAAATGAAGGTTCATCATGGACATGAGAAATGAAATTAAAATACACTTTTTACACAATTTTTTATATTGTTATATAGTCGCTTTACAACAGCCTGCGTTGTTAAAAGCACTATATAAATCATATTGAATTGAAATTGAAGCTCTTTGCTGTAATTCACACATCAGCGTCTTTTCCCATATAAAAAAGTTAATAACTGAAACTTTACAAGACAACAGAACTGAGCTTGTTATGTGTGATAAACACCTGGGACGTGTCCTCGATAAACATGTAATAACCATATAATCATTAATCATTTTAGAAATGAGTCACTTGATCCTTTCAGTGGCAGAAATTTTTGGCAGCATTTTTACCCATATTCGAGTACGGTGATATACACCGATCAGCCATAACATTATGACCACCTGCCTAATATTGTGTTGGTCCTCCTTTTGCTGCCAAAACAGCCCTGACCCATCAATTCAAGGACTCCACTAGATCCCTGAAGGTGTGCTGTGGTATCTGGCACCAAAGATGTTAACAGCAGATTCTTTAAGTCCTGTAAGTTGCGAGGTGGGGCCTCCATGGATCGGACTTGTTTGTCCAGATCTCACAGATGCTAGATTGGATTGAGATCTGGGGAATTTGGAGGCGGAGTCAACACCTCAAACTCATTGTTGTGCTCATCAAACCATTCCTGAACCATTTTTGCTTTCTGACACGACACATTATCCTGCTGAATTAGGATACAGACATCAGGGTATACCGTTTCCATGAAAGAGTGTACATGGTCTGCAACAGTGCTTAGGTAGGTGGTACATGTCAGTGCTCATAATGTTGTGCCTGATCAGTTTACATACAAGCTCCAGTGGAAAATAAAAAAAATACCCTGTTTTTTTTCACGCCGCTTTAAATTTTGTTACTAAACCTGAACTCCAGCTCCAGCTGGATTGTTTTATTTATACATCAATATGTGGTTTGTTTCTGACTTATTTATCATGAATTATTTCTGTAAAATATGAACACAATGTTGATTAGACCTCCTGCATCTTCTCTGCTGCTAAATGCTCTTTATGTTTAAATCCACGGCATTTGACATCTGTCTCTGTGTAGTGTTCTGTATAGTTGTGTGTTGTTCCCTGTAGTTGTGTGTTTTTGCAGCATCGTGGTTCATGGTCCTGGAGGAACACTGTTTCATTTCACTGTGTACTGCACCAGCTGGATGTGGCTGAAATGACAATATGAGCTTCTTGACTCGAAGCGTACAGACTTCATTCACAGGATATTGTTCCTTTTATATTATTCAGTGTTAGGTCTGAGCTTTAGGGGAAAAGATTTCAGCTCTAACGTCTCATCAACTTACAGAAACACTTACTCGCTCTGCTGCCGTCACTGCTGAATTTATGCATATTACTACGTCTTGTTTTTGTTTTGTTTTTTATGTTAATTGTGTATTCTGCTGCCTTCTTCTCTCACTTTTGCAAAATATGAAAACATTTTCAAAATTAAAATATTAAAACATTTATAATAAATAGTTTTTATTCTGGTTAAATAAAAAAAAATGATTACTAAATAACTCGGCTTCTTTAATTATTTAATTAATTAAATAATTAAGTGATTAATTAAAAGGAAATCTTTCCTGATTGCTGCTTAAATCTCTTGATGGTTGAAATGAGATGATCAGCTGATCTCAGATATTAAAATGATCTATATTTCTATTTGGAAGTCCGATTAATCGAGGCACAATTTGTCTTGAATTTCCGAGGGCTTATGGTTTAAACACGGCTGAAACACGTGGTCAGTGTTTGCTCGATGCAGACGTTATGGACTGTGTGATTCAGTGTTTGGCTGAGCGACTAATCGAGAAAACATCCTGAAAAATCCTAAGGCAAAAAACAGGGGGTTTAAGATCTCACACAGCTCTTAAATATAATAATATTTTCTTGCTAAATCTGTTACGAGGCAGAATAAATGTGATTTTAAATCCGTGCAAATCTTTCACATTAATAGTCCATATTTTTTCTGGCATACAAACTTCATTATGTCAGATTCCTGGTCAGATCTTTTATTCGGACCATATGTTGTAGCTGGACTACTGAGACATTTCACTAAGGTGTTTTTTTTTTTTTTTGCAAGCTTGTAGGCGTAATGAATTCAGCGATAGCAGGCTTATGGATCGCAAGGTAGTAAATTTGTTTATGGGGAACACTGCCGTTTTGGAGAGCCTTGTAAATGTTAGATTCTAGGCTGAACAGATTCAGTGGCTCCTTACACTCAAGAGACATGGATTTCTGACTTGGGTCCAAACCCAGAAGACTCATAAGCATAACATCAGGAAAAAACAAAACAATGTTGGGAACTGAGCTCGTCTTACACCTCAGACATTTTGAGGTTGAGGGTTTTACGTTTCACACAGAAGAAGGCTGATCCTGGATCTACTGCCCTCCCTCTCGTGTCTACGGTAGGTGTACACGCTCCCGTTGATCCGCGGCGTGACTAGCCAAGCCTTCACTCAGGTTTCTGTTGCTTGTTCTCATGTGTGTTGGTTTAACTGAAGTGGAGTCATGATACACATCACACCCTTGTGCTCCTTCAGCTGCTGGCTCCAGGCACGAGTAAACAGAGGTGTTGCTACGGACGCCTGGCACCGGAGCCCCTCCGATGGCACCTATTGTACCAGGAGCAGAGGAGCAGAGGAACTGTGGGTAGCAGCCAGGCGAAGAGCACATGCTACAACTATTTCTCTCTATTCTCTCATTCAGCTGTCTGCTAAAAGACCATTAATGAGCATCTGGTCATAATTATTGAAGTGTAACCATCAGCAGGATGGAACTGGCCGGCTCTCAAACCCAGTTAGCACAACACACACACACACACACACACACACAGACACACACTCTCTCTCTCTCTCTCTCTCTCTCTCTCTCTCTCTCTCATCTCTCTCTCTCAAACACACAGACACACACACACACACACAGACACACACTCTCTCTCTCTCTCTCTCTCTCTCTCTCTCTCTCTCTCTATCTCTCTCTCTCTCAAACACACACACACACACACTCTCTCTCTCTCTCTCTCTCTCTCTCTCTCTCTCTCTCTCAAACACACTCACACACTCTCTCTCTCTGTCTCTAAGTCTCTCCCTCTCTTTCTCTTTCTCTCTCAAACACACACTCTCTCTCTCTCTTTCTCTCTCAAACACACTCTCTCTCTCTCTGTCTCTCTCTGTCTCTCTCTCTATCTCTCTCTCAAACACATACACACACACACACACACACACACACTCTCTCTCTCTCTCAAACACACACACACACACATTCTCTCTGTCTCTAAGTCTCCCCCTCTCTTTCTCTTTCTCTCTCAAACACACTCTCTCTCTCTCCCTCTCAAACACACACACTCTCTCTCTCTCTCTCTCTCTCTCTCTCTCTCTCTCTCTCTCTCTCTCTCTCTCTCTCTCTCCCACACACACACACACGCACACACTGTCTCTCTCTCCATTCCCAGCTCTACACAGCACCAGCCCCCGAGGCCTAAAATAGTTTATATGAGACTGTTTAATGCATTTATTACAGAAAAAAAATAAACTGGCGTAGTCGACTCCACCACAAGCCACACCAGTGCGCTCACTGTTATGGGCTCGCAGCTCTACCAGACATCATATTTACTGAACTGCATTGTGTTAAGCCTGCCACGGTTTACAGTGACTTGCATACGTGTAGTTTACAGCACCAACCAGAACACACACACACACACACTGCACACCCACACACCCTGGGTGATTTACTGCTTCCATTTATTTTATGAAGGTAATTAAAGATGTGCCGTCAAAAAAAGTGCAGCTTGTGTGTTTTGTGGACGGTTTACTGCGAGCATGAGAGATGTTGTTGGCTTTTTACAAGAGGCCACAGGCTTTCCGTGATGTGTCAGGAACACAAAGGGGGGTGTTGGTTAGCAAAGATTATGTGTTAACTACTGCCTGTTGTTGGGTTTTCTATTATTATTATTTTCACAAACGCTGTGTATTAACCTTCGGGTTGCCATCAGGAGCAAAACAAGGGTGTGATAAAAGAAATGAAATCTTTACTGTATGAAACGTTTGTACTGTTTCTAGATCTTTATGTTCCAACATCAGGAACAAACAGAGCACTGCTTTCAGTCCTTCACACTTCCATCATGATTTTCTAATCTGAGCAAAAATCTCAAACAGAAAACTTTACTGATGATGTTTTTTTATGCATAATTTCAGGAGTTTTTTTCCCCCACACACTCTGGTAGCCATGATGGACCCGGTGTCATCAGGACAGCCTGCACCTGTAGCTGATTTCAGCAAACTCGCTCTTTCCTGATTGGACACGTGAGAGCGGAGCTTAGACAATATGTACATTAATATCACACCATGTGCAATATGGGTCTTAATTCTCTAGCACCTTTTTGTACATTTTGTATATATAGAATATATTTCATTTATACACCGATCAGGCATAACATTATGAGCAGTGAGAGGTGAAGTGAATAAGACTGATTATTTCCTCATCATGACACCTTTTGTCCTCAAAGTTGATGTGTTAGAAGCAGGAAAAATGGGCAAGCGTAAGGATTTGAGCGAGTTTAACAAGGGACAAATTGTGACTTCTAGACCACTGGATCAGAACATCTCCAAAACTGCAGCTCTTGTGGGGTGTTCCCGGTCTGCAGTGGTCAGTATCTATCAAAAGTGGTCCAAGGAAGGAACAGTGGTGAACCGGCGACAGGGTCATGGGCGGCCAAGACTCATTGATGCACGTGGAGAGTGAAGGCTGACCCGTGTGGTCCGATCCAACAGACGAGCTACTGTTGCTCAGATTGCTGAAGAAGTTAATGCTGGTTCTGATAGAAATGTATCAGAATACACAGTGCATGACGGGTCAGGGCTGTTTTGGCAGCAAAAGAGGGACCAAGGCAACATAATGTTATGCCTGATCGGTGTCCTTCATTTATATTTATTCTCTTGTGTAATCTGGAGCAGTCTCTGGCAAAAGAATTTCTTTCGGGATTAATAAACGTCTATCTTATCTTATCTTATCTTAGCTGATGGTGAAAATGTGCTTCTGGTTAGCGTGGCTGGATTGAAGCAAGGAGGAAGAAATCAAGTCTTTATTTTAGTGTAAGCTTGTTAACATGCAAAAAAAATAAATTAAATAAAATTTACTTTTAGTGACCAGGAGACATTTAATCAGAGACAGATTGGAAACCTATACAGTATATTTTGGAAAATTATTATTTATACGTGTGTGTGTGTGTGTGTGTGTGTGTTGTGATGATTATGCCAATTTCTTTTTTCTTTCTTTCTTTCTTTCTTTCTTTCTTTCTTTCTTTCTTTCTTTCTTTCTTTCTTTCTTTCTTTCTTTCTTTCTTTCTTTCTTTCTTTCGCATCTGATGCACAATCACTGCATAATTCACCACTGAAGCCTTCAATGTCTCAGCATGTAACCAAATGAAATTTTTCCAGGCTTTTGTGACTATACTTTTTTGTGACTATAAGTTGTATACTAAACTTACAGTGCAGTGAGTGTATAATAAAAGCTGGTTTCTATGCGAGTATGTGAGCGACAGAGTTAGAGCTTGGTGTTGAAGTGTGGGGTTTCTCACAAAAAGAAAAGTCAGAGTGCAGATGCTGTGAACAAAAGCGGGCGAACGGCACAGTTTGAGAGATGAGAGGAGAAGAAGAGGCTTTCCCATGCTCCCCATCTGGACGCCAGTGAAGAACAAAAACCCACAGCTACTTCTGAGCTTCGTGGCAGATTGTCTTTTTCTAAACTCTAAAACTCCTTGTCTCTTGAGATGGCAAAATGGGACAGTCTCCATGTTACCCCCCCCACACACACACACCCTCCAACACACACACACACACACACACACACACACACTCACACACACACACACTCACACACACACACACACACACACACACACACACACACACTCACACACACACACACACACACTCACTCATACTCACATGCAATTCAATTCTCTCTGGGAAGCAGAGAATGCATTTCATGTTCATGGGAAAACGCTGGAAGAGCATGAAGACCCACAGGACTCCAGCTCCAGTTCCAGCCCACCTCTTTCACAACACATCCACACTGCAGAAGTAATGGATTATCTCATTACCTCATTAGATGAATTAGATAAATACCCAGAGACATATAAATACGCACACACACACACACACACACACGCACACACACACACACACACACACACACACACACACAAGCACCTGCAGGTTAGGCAAAGGCATCACCTTTAAAAATACTAATTCTTTCTTTTCTTTTACGAGTACTAAAACATTACAGTTATGGATACAGAGCTGATATTGTGTGCGTTTAAAAAAAACTACTAAGATTCCAATTTTGTTTTAAGTGAAACACTTCATAGTTAAACAAGCACACACACACACACACACACACACACACACACACACACACACACACACACACACACACACATTGTATATCTCAAAACTATAATAAAGAATAAATGTAAAAATAGAAAAAACTCAGTCCTAACAAGAGAAAAAAACAGTCACCATTTCAAATTTTCATGTGTGTGTGTGTGTGTGTGTGTGTGTGTGTGTGTGTGTGTGTGTGTGTGTGTGTGTGTGTGGGGTTGTGTGTGTGTGTGTGTGTACAGAGTCTCCTAGGATTAGGCTCCAGGTTCCCTAAGACCCAGTAGGATAAGTAGTGCAGAGGAAGGATCGATGTATGGACGGATGAATGAAATCCAATCTTTGGAATTTGGAGTTTTGGAATTTGTTACAGGATCCAAGATCCGATATGTTTTTCCCCTGAAATCCGATCCACCATTTTTTTTTTTGCAGGTATTGTATCAATAATACTAAAGCTTATCTATCAAATTAGTGGCATCTCCAATCATATTTTAAGTTAATCTCCATTTATCTGTATTCTTTCCTTCATTTTTATCTTTTCAGCTTTCTCCCGATCGGGGTGTGTAGCGGATCCGGAGGCTATTCCTAGAAACCTGGACACGAGGTGGGAATACACCCTGATTCACCACATTTAAATCTTCAGCAACTACAGAAATTGTAAAATTGCAAAAAGTCGAGTGTGTGAGTATTCACGTCCTGAAAAGTTTTGACACTAAACACCTGCTTTTGAAGTAAGTGGAAAATCTCGGGGTGAATTTTATTCCCCAGCAAACCCTTTCTTTAAATCAGTCAGCAGCTAGTTTTTATTTAATGCTGCGTGACGCTACGTAAAGCCAGACTCAATCCAACCCGCAGCGGCTGAAGAAAAACGAAGACTTTTTCCCCCTCGTCTTTTCAGGCAGCCGGTCGGCCCTTATTTGCAAGAGTTTGATATTTTCCACGCTGTACATCCGGGGCCTTCTTTTAAAGTCGGCGTCAGCGTGTGCAGCAGGTCGGCAAGCGGCGGCTTTGAAGTGTGACTCCGCGGTCTGGCCACATCTGCTGGCAAGATGTGTATTTGTGGGGGATGTGGAGCACTGAGGGGGTTTGGGGAAGGTGGAGGTGGAGGTGGAGGTGGAGGTGGTAGGGGTATATGGGCGGTATTTTTCAATGTCATGTGACAATGAACAACATTTCTTCACACGGAGAGGTTCTGAGAGAATAAGTGTGCCATGTTTTAGAGCGGAGAGAAACTTTCACTTGGTGTGGTGTGCAATTATTATCTACCGCACCACGTGGGATAATATAGACGTAGAGGAAATAGTGTACGTAATGCTGACAACCCTGGAGTTTTAGAGAAAACGGCTCCGCTGTGGTTAGGCGTCAGAGCCGTTTTTCTCAGCAGTATATCTCTGGGCTTTTTCATACAATCCGAATTTAGCAAAGGGTGAACCAATATTATAAATTTAAGGCGTCTGCTGTAAAATTCTTGATTTATTCTCTTTAAAAATTCTTTTGAGGCCAAGGGTGAAGAGTAATGCTGTGCCCTGTGACACAAATCTGTCTGTAGCTCGTCAGGCGCGGTCGTGCCATCTGAATCCCTCTCCCCTCCATGTAGCCACAGCTCCGACTACCTCCAAGACAGCGTGCCTCCAGTGCTTCTTTACTAAATGCTAGTGAAACCACAGAGACAGCGGTTTAATCATGAGTTTATGGAGCCGGCTTTCAGCAGTGCCAGTATCTGACACGCCGCAAGCAATTCTACATATAGTTCGTCCAAGACTGCTTGGCCTACGAACAGTTATTTTCTTCTCAAGGCAGCAGTGTCAGTACCCCGCCACAGCACTCTGATCCATTTGTAATCATTATTAAAGTCATATTTCTCCACTTGGCTCGGACTAAACTTCGCTCAGAATGAGCCGCCTGGCCTTCACTCCGTGTGCCCTTTGCTGCCACTGTGAAGCTGTTGTTTGTCAAAAAGGCTAATATTTCATCTTCGTGCAAATTTTGTAGTCATGTAAGCCTAGTTTATGTCAACTTCAGTACATGAAATAGGTGAAGCAACACCAGTTCCAGGGATTTGACTGCTTTGCCGATGACTGCACTTCCCTTCATGTCTTTGTGTCACGCGTTGCATTCTAGCATGTTTCTCTGAAATCTTACACGTGGAATCGGATCGACGCTGGTATACAAAGACGGAGGACAAAAAAAATTCGTCTTCAAAGCTTCCAACATTTGAATAAGACTGTAAATAGAGGTCAGGAATGATGACAGGAAAAACGAGATGTACAGAAGACATGAAAACAGAAAAAGAACAACCAGTTTCGTACCACAGACAAGAACAAGAGTTGCTATCGGCTGCTCCCTGTTCGGGGTCGCCACAGCGGACCAACTGGTCTGCACATCAACTTGGCAAATGTTTTACGCCGGATGCCCTTCCTGACGCAACCCTCCCATTTTTCCGGGCTTGGGACCGGCACTGCATCCAGTGGCTGGGCTCGAACCCAGGCCTTCCGCATGACAGGCGAGTAACCTACCACTGAGCCACCAATGCCCCATATGTACCACAGACAAGAACGAATGATGCATTTCAGAAAAAAAATAATTAGAAAGCTCTGAGCAATCCAATCAAGGAAAAAATCAGCTTCACTTAAAAAGCCACAGAACAGAAAGTACCTGCTGTATTGGCTTTCATTTCAGCAGATTTGGTGTAGTGTTTCCTGTCAAATACTTATTATACCTGATTGTATCAGATCTGTAAAACCTATTAAAAAAAAACCCCAACCAATCAAACCTACACCGCTGTCCTTCTTGACTCACTTGCTTTGCAAAACAATACTGAATCCCAGGCTTAAATGGCTCTGGCAGAAAAATGGCTGAAGTGGCCATAAAGAGCATGTGAGATTCATTTGTGCTCATTATGGTATCATCTTAAATGTCAAGGAATTGAAAGCAGCATGAAGAGCGCATTCAAGAGTCTGGAAGAGAAGGAAAAGGTGGTCGCACATGGTTTTAGTAGACATCAGAACCGAAATATGAAAAGCGTGGGATTCGGCGTTATTTCTGCGCCTTTCCTCCGAATCGAATCGGATAGCTCTGCTGCTAAAGCTCACACGCTGACGCTTAAATGAAGTATGTTGCACAGGTCATGAAGCTTGCAAGAATGCTTTATTTTAAAAACGCCGTCATATTAGACACAATATACACAACACGCAAGCCTACACGTGACACGCGCAAGCTGTGTAGTTGTGGTGTGTATCAGGTGCTTTTATTTGCACACTCTTAGCTGCACAGATGTTAGCAGGTTAGCCAGACGTTTGACTCGGATTACAGCTCGGGCACCTCTGTGGGCACCGGGTATTCTGCACTGCATTAAAAAAAGCCGCTCAAGTCACGAAGACAGACGTCTGACCACATCAGGCTGAGTCAGACTTACACACTGATGGAGCAGCCATGGTTTATGGTGAGGATTTAATACTAACCATAACTGTGTTTTGCCCTGTACAGCCCTTCTGACCACAGCGGTAACGCTCTGCTAGACTGGTAGTTAATTTCCTACTTAACTTCTAGCGTCAAAGATCCAGCAAATCATTTCAGAAGAATGATATGATGTATTGAGAGATGACTTTATACCAGTTGGAATATAGCAGAAGTATTTCATGACCTTTTTATTAAAGATCTTGATCATATGTTTTTGGAAGGTCTGAAAACATATGTGTGTGTGTGTGTGTGTGTGTGTGTGTGTGTGTGTGTGTGTGTGTGTGTGTGTGTGTGTGCGCGTTACATCATCACTGTTTATACAGCTCCAAGAACATACTGAACTGAGAACTGGACGTCTCTTTTAGCCAATGTGAGGAACCTCAGAACTCTGGAAAATTCTGGAAAACGTTTGCACTCGGTCATACTTTCTCTTCCTTGTGCAAGGTCGAATCCCCAGATGGATATAATTCATGGCTGGTGATTTGGGTTGAAATCTACAACACATAATAAAGACCATCGCAAAAAAAAGAGTCATCTGCCTATGATAGAAATAGTTGGTAATGAAAGACCTAAAGTGCTCTCAGTGACAGTATAGAAGCCCTTTATTACTTCAGCACTCACCATAAAGACACTACTGAGGTCCAGAGTGTGGCCTCTGACCCTCAGCCCTCTATTGTTAAGCTGTACACTGGGTTTGGATTTTACATCGTTCTGGTGTCTCACTGGGGGTTATGGGGTAAATCTGATAACACAGACACATGTACTCTGACTCATACACACTTTAAAATAAATGTGGTACATGATTTTTTATATATTTTTTTACATTACAGGAAATTACACTCCAGCATTATAACAGTCTCTATAATTATCACTGAGGTCTCATTGAATTTAATATAAAAGTAACGTCAGATTGGGTTTAATGTCTTCTGCTGATGGATGATTTAGGAATAAAAAGCTCTATAGATCCAAAGAAATTGCCAGAATATTTCCATGCATAGTTATGTATTAATCAGAAGCTCCTGGTTACACAACTCCACGCAACTATAGACTCCCAGATGAGGATGAGGTTCCCTTTTGAGTCTGGTTCCTCCTAAGGATTCAGGGATAAATATAAATGTAAATGTTCAACTCTGTAATGCTTTATGTATTTATCTGAATTTTCTGTTAAGCTGCTTTAAAAACAATGTCCATTGTTAAACTCTCTATACAAATAAAATTGAATCGAATCGTATATATAAATTCGATTAAACTAATTATTATTTAGTTTTTCATTGTGAAATAATTCTGCATTCAGTTTATCTCAGAAGCAGGACGTCAGCTTTCGGAATGATGTAGTCTTCCGTATTCTGTGCTTCTGAGCTGCAAAGTGGGAGAAAAAGCACGGCCATCTTTGTGTTCATATTTTGTTAACAAGTCATCCAGCTATCTGATGAATCATATGTATTTTCCTCCTCAAAAAAGTGAACTGTAGAGATTTAAAAGGCGTATTTGTTGATCGATTTAATACTTGCATGTAACTCATTTAAAGGTACGACATGCAGCTGTGCTGAGTGTTGATGCTGTGAGCCGCCATGTTGGTTTGATGTCACTCGCTGAACACTTGTGAAGGTGAGTTTATGAGCAGGAATCCTTTATTAGGCAACATTTTCTTTTTAGCGTTTTTCCGAGGTCCTCTAGTCGAATGCTGGAATTTATTTTACACTGAATGGACTTCCCAGTGTGAAAAAGTTTGTGAACCCCTAATCTAAATAACAGTTTGATTAATGTACCTATAAGAGTTATTGATTATGCCACAGAAACAAACTCTTAAAGAATCACATACACCGATCAGGTATAACATCGTGAGCAGTGAGAGGTGAAGTGAATAAGACTGATGATCTCCTCATCATGGCACCTGTTAGTGGGCGGATATATTAGGCAGCAAGTGAACATTTTGTCCTCAAAGTTGATGTGTTAGAAGCAGGAAAAATGGACAAGCGTAAGGATTTGAGCGAGTTTGACAAGGGCCAAATTGTGATGGCTAGACCACTGGATCAGAACATCTCCAAAACTGCAGCTCTTGTGGGGTGTTCCCGGTCTGCAGTGGTCAGTATCTATCAAAAGTGATCCAAGGAAGGAACAGTGGTGAACTGGCGACAGGGTCATGGGCGGCCGAGGCTCATTGATGCACGTGGGGAGCGAAGGCTGGCCCGTGTGATCCGATCCAACAGACGAGCTACTGTTGCTCAGATTGCTGAAGAAGTTAATGCTGGTTCTGATAGAAAGGAGTCAGAATACACAGTGCATGGGTCAGGGCTGTTTTGGCAGCAAAAGGGAAACCAACACAATATTAGACAGGTGGTCATAATGTTATACCTGGTCGGTGTATGTGTGAGTCTTCTAGAAATATCTTCTATGGAAATGCTCTATAACATTCAGCCATTTTTTTAATTTTAAAGAGTGTAAATGCTACAGGAATTGAGTCGATACTGCAGTAGAGCCTTTTATAGCTAAAGCATAGCTACATGTTATGGTCTGTTGGAACTGGATCCAGTCATGAACATCTTTTTTATCAAAATTATTGTTCTCTGTAGAACCTGATTTTTTTTTTAAAAAGCGACTCTGAAATGAAGTATCTGTTGGAACATCCCAGATCTCAGCTGACAAAGAAAAATAAAGTTAAATACTTTCCCTCGGCAGCCTGCAGTGTGTGTTTATGACCACAGTAGCCAACTCCAAATCACCAAGACTTTCCCTCAGAATCATTTATAGTAAAGCGTCCATGCCTTAATATCCCTAGAAACCTTCCCCCAGATTTGTCCCTTGGCAGGAAGGGATAGAGTTGCACAGGAATAGGACGATCTCCAGCTATACGAGCTAATAAGCTGAAGTTCTGCTGCAACACGGGACGAAAAACAGCTGCATCAAATCCAGACTACAGAACCTGATGTTTAAAAACCTGCTGGACTTCTCGAGTTCAAAGGAGAAGACTTATCTTAAGAGAAATCCTTCTTCAAAAAATCGGAAAAAAAGAGAAGATGTTTGTTTTCATTACAAATGCTGTTCGCTAATGATCAGACTAATTATCTGTGAAGTTATCTGCCATGAATACCATAGATGAATACCGTCACCAAAAATACAGGGCCTCTACAAAATATTTTTAGCACAAGCTTGGTGGCACGACTTCCTGTGAGGACCCTTGACCCTTGGAAATTGGAAATATTGGTAATATTTTTGGGTGGCTGGAACGGATTATCTGCGTTTACGTTATTTCTCATGGGAAAATTCACATCGCAATACGAATTGTTGCCTTAAGAACTCGCCTCCAGGACGATTTTAATTCGTATGCTGAGGTTCCACTGTATCTAAAAAGAAAAAAAATAGCTTTTACCACCTCAGTGTGAATTGTACAGATTTGAGTCGTCTCAGATGTGTCTCTAAGCTTTGCGCATTTAGCTCTTGGCATTTTCTTCTCTTCCTCAATAGAACTTTTCTTCAACGCTGTCAAATTAGATGGAGAATGATGGTGCACAGCAATTTTCAGGTCACACCACAGATTTTCAATTGGATTTAAGACTCGCCCATTTCAAAACACAAACCTTCTTCTTGTTCAAGCCACTCCTTTGTAGTTTTTGGCCTGTACTTTGTCTCATTGTGCCGCTGGAACACATATTTTCACCCTAAATGCAGATGTCTGGCTGATTGAAACAGGTTCTTCTCAACAGTTGCTTTTATTTGGCTCCATCCATGTGGCCTGGTGATGCTGACAAGCTTTCTAAATACTTCTGCTGAAAAGAAATCCCGGGGCTTGATGCTACCACCACCGTGCTTGATTGTAGGAACAGTGTTGCCTAAGTGTTGCTTTTTTTTGTTCGCAATGTTCAGTTTTATCTTCATCAGACCTTAAAATCATTTTCCAAACACTCTCAGATTTTCCACCATGGCCTTCCTCAGAAGAAGCTTCCTTCTAATAATTCTCCCATAGAAGCCAGACCTGTAAAGAGCTCTTGTGATGATGTTCTTCCGGTTCTTCTATATCAGCCAGTGAGCTCAGTAACCCCTTCAGTGTAGTCGCTGGACTTCTGGACACTGCTCTTCTTGCCTGAGTGCTCAGATCTTGGTATTGTCTGGGTTGCACTTTTTTTTTTTTTCACTTTGCTCTAATGGATTTCACAGCGCTCCTCAGAACGTTCAAAGCTTTGTTGGTGTTTTAGGAATCTTCTCCAGGTTTTTTCCTCCTAACAACTTCATCTTGAAGCTTCACAGGCAGTCCCTGGGTCTGATCTGATCTGCTGGTTTAATTGTGAGACTTCCCAAAGGCAGATATTTATTGAGCAAGCATTCAATTGGACACATGTGGAGTTAAAATAAACACCGGTGTACCATTTAACATATTTAGTGTGAGGGCTTGAGAAATTGAAATACTGGTCCTAATTTCGATTGCTAAAACATAGGGGGTTGAATAAAGCAATCTAAGTCAGAGTTTCAATTTCTTGCGCACTCATACGAAATATATTTAATAAACACGGCCGTTTTAAATCCACCTGCGTCCAGTTGTAGGCTTGCTCAATAAATATGTCTGAATTCAGGAAGTCTCACAATTAAACCAGCAGATCAGATCAGATCAGTTTTCGAAGGGAAATTTATAATCTCACTCTCTTTGAATCTCACGCTTTCATACTTTGAGGATCTCAAGAGATGGTGCAGCTTGATATCTATGTTCTGAGAATATATTTACAATTTCATCTTTATTAAATGGGTACCATTTACTCCAACACTGGAACAACCTGATCTCATGCACAATTTATAGATGTTTTATAGAACAGTCAAATTTTACAGATTTCACATGAATTAAATTTTATATCCAAACAAGCGATTTAAATATATTATATGAATCATCTAGGGTTTAACAAGTTAAAAATCACTTGGTTATCAAGTTTAATAAATACATTTTTATTATTATTAATTGTTATATTATCAATTATTAGTATTTATTATTATCATTATTATTTTATTATTATTATTATTATTATTATTATTATTATTATTATTATTATTATTATTATTATTATTAGTGCCATTATTATTATTATTATTATTATTATTATTATTATTATTATTATTATTATTATTATTATTATATTATAGATTATTAAACCTATTCTTAGATGTTTTAATTATTTAATTTATGTTTTTATTTATCTAATTTAATCAGGTTAAATAAAATCTCATTTAAATTCATTTTTATTTTCAAGCTTTAAATTTTCTTTTTGTACTGAAACATAATTTTTGCTTCTTTATTTTTTAATAAATGCTTAAAAGTAGCAGATTTTCTGCTAATAGCACAAGACTATAGTCCCTGAAAAAAGAATATGCAGTCAGTCAGATTTTTTTTTTAAATATTAGTTTAGATAGTTTAATAATATTTGTAGTATTTATTGTAAGGTTACTTATTTATAAATATATTAATGTGATTTTGATGCATAAACTAAACTTCACTTACGGTTACATTTACGTTTTTTCGGGGGGGTTTTATTAAAAAAAAAAAAAGTATATATAAACTTTTGTAAATTATAAAAGTTTTTTATAATTAGATTGAAGGATGTAGAGTGAGTAATGTGTCTGTTGCAAAACACCAGAGTTTGAGTCTCAGCTCAGGTGTCTGATTTTAGTCAGAAAATACCTAATTAAATCATGCTGGATGAATAAAAAGTAACTGTGTTAATGTTACTCAATCCAATCGCATGGAAATGATTAATGCACTTTTGAATTAAATAAATTCAATGAGCTTTTTTTTTTGAGTTAGCATTACTAACCCTGCCCTTTTATCCTCAGCTCCACACTATTCGTGTCTTTTCACGTGACCGGGCGTGTGGAATTCTGGTAAATTTGGAAAGGCGGGTGCTGTTAGTATTAGATTTGACTCTTTACCTGGACTCAAGCCCGATTCACCGCTAATATGACTGGATTTATTAATGGTGCTCCTCTTAATAGCTGCCAGGCTGCCAGCTAGAAAATTGAGTTAGATTAGAGCTGAGAGGACAGATTGCCAGGCACGCTAACCGTTTCTGAAAATGTGGCAGCTGTTTCTTCATATATTATCCAGGAGGAACCCTGCTTAAGGCTTAAGGATGTTGTTAGATGAAAAAGATTTTTCTCAGAAAGCCTTATGTGTGTGTTTGTGTGTGTGAGGAATTAGAAGAGAAATAGCTTCGTTCACGCACAGCGGAACCGAACAGCATCTAGACATCCGACTACATGTCATGCCGTGAAGGCTCAGCTTTGAAAAAAAAGTTCTCCACAGACCATCCATTCATAGGAAGGAGGAACCTTTGGAGGTTTTCCACTTGCGCCAAAACATTAGAGGCGACGCCGTGATGCTCTTTATGCAGATGAGAACTGACAGCACTGGACAAGCTCCAAAGCAGATATACAAAGGAGCCTCTCTGTGGAGAGCATGAACAATTCCACACGAATCCTCCACATTAAAGAAGCCATCTGAGAGTCATTTACCTAAACACTGTGGTCTTTGCCATGGCTTGGGAAACAACAACCAAATACTTTCGGGTCATCACTATGGCCTTTTTGGGTGGATTAGTTTTTTACTAGTAGAAGAAATGACAACCTCGGGGTCGAGAGCAATAAATTTAGTATTTGTGGTTGTTATTTTCTGTCAAGTATCTTTTTCTAGTCAAAATTTTATTTTCATCATTTGTTATTTTGAACAAATAATTAGTTGTGTTAGTTTTTGTTCTTTACTTGGATGGAAAGAAAGACAATCTTATAATATTTATAATAATTATAATTATACTTTTTTTTTTCCATTGCCTGTACCGCTTATCTGATCTATCATCAGGTCATGGGGATCTCAGGCATCAAGGCAGGATACACCCTGGACAGAGTGCCAACCCATCACAGGGTGCACACACACACTACAGGCAATTTAGAGACTCCAATCAGCCTAGAAGCATGTCTTTGGACTGTGAGAGGAAACCCACCAAGCATAGGGAGAACATACAAACCCCACATACACAGTGAGTGGGAGCAAGACTCGAACCCAGGACGCTAGAGGTGTGAGGCGAACATGCTAACCACTAAGCCACCACACTGCATTATTATTATTATTATTATTATTATTATTATTATTATTATTATTATTGTTATTATTGTTATTATTATTATTATTATTATTATTATTGTTGTTATTATTATTATTATTATTATTATTATTATTATTATTATTGTTATTATTATTATTATTATTATTATTATTATGAGTAGTAGTGGTGGTAGAAAAGAATAATTAACTTATATATTATAAGAAATTAATAATTATTATTTTCCCCCATCTACATCTCAAACATTTAGAAGCCTTGGACCACAAGGTGTTCATTTTTTTCAGTTGCTGTCATTAGTGTGATTTACATATTTTGATTTTGTAAGTCATTATTTTAACATAATTCAGTCATTACTGTGACTTGTCTTGTTATTTTGGCTTGGTATCTTATTTTGACAAGATTCTAATATATATATTATATATCATCCGTCCATCCATTTTCTGTAGCGTTTATCCCACACGGAGTCACAAGGAACCTGTTCCAGGGGACTCGGAACATGAGGTGGGGGACACAGTGGACTGTCAACACATCACAGGACACACTCACACACTTCGGACAATTTATTGATGCCTCCAGCATATGTCTTTGGACTGGTGGAGGAAACCGCAGAACCTGGAAAAAACCGCTGAACATACACACAAGGAGGAGATGGGAAACAAACCCCAACCCTGGAGGTGTGAGACAAACCTGCTCACCTGTGAAATATATAATAAAATATAATATTATTTAATCATATATAAACTAATTTAGAGATTAAAAAATGACACACCAGAGCTTCAGTAGAAACATGCTTATTTTAATTAAAATAGACAAACATTTATAATAATTATAACAAATTCAACCGAACAATTTTTAGCAGTCAAGACAAGTTCCTCCTGGTGTTTTGATAAATGCACAAATATTTCAGTATGAGCTGGTAACTCATGACCACAAACTCTACATGACCACGATACAGTCTGGAGTAAATAAAGTGACATGATTCTGAATATTTTAAACACATCTATTACGAGTCTGGCATTGTTTTATGATTTAAACAATTTTTTTTGAATGAAGCATATTTTCAGTGATAGATAATGGGTTATTCACTGTGACAAGGGTTTAGAAATATTGCATCTTAAACAGACTTGGGAAAGAAAATGACCAAGTCAACCTCCAGCATTAATTAATGACATCTCAGGCTGTAAACTGGTTTATTTCCATATTCACAATTTACTCACACAGGAATGTTAATTGTTTTGGAGTGAAATGGACGTCTTATCGATTTGCTGAATTGAATTAGAATTATTGAATAGAAATGACTTTGTTTGTAATTAGAATAAACGGCATTAAATAATTTATAGGTTATCGGATGATCCGATGTTTGGTGTTTCATATACAGGAAAACGTTTACAGGTTCAACGAGGTGACAGAAAATATGAAAAGATCTAGCGTAAGCTGCATCTTTGTAAGGTTTAGTTAATTAAAAGCAATTCACACAAAACACATTTAAAAAATAAAGCATTCATGTGAAAGTCCATGTTTATAATGTTTTACTGAAAACTATCAAAACCCTGCAGTGCTTTCCCTGAAATACTGACACACTGCCATCTCACTGCATGGCGATCATCCACACGGGCACAATGATGTCAGGGAAACCCTCCTGCTTCTGCACGTCCAGGATGGAGAGGCCAGCCTGCAGGATAATGCTCTTCATGATGTCCACATGACGGATGAGGCTGCTGTCTACAGGGTCCAGTCTGCAGCCCTGCCGTGCCATGTTATCCTTTATAATGATGACCCCTTTTGGTCTTAGGCTCTCCTTTGCTCGCCTCAGAAACTCTAGGAGATCTTTATCTGTCAGGTGACCTGTCCGTAGGAGAGAATGTGAATGAGGAGCTTTTTACAGAATAGCTCAAAATTGACATCATTTAGGCAAGAACATTCACATACGGCAGACACCACTCACCCACAATAGGCCTGGCTTGATTTATTCATAAATTGTTCATGTGAGCCTTTACATAAGAAATATGGGGTGCATGAAAATCCTGTAATTTGCAAAAACATTCATATCGTAGTCCTGCTCCTGAGTGTAATATAAACCTCGACTTCAATTCATACAATTTGCACAGATTACTTCACTTTTTTTATCTGAAATTTAATTCCGTTTCAATTCAATTTATTTGTATAACACTTTTAACAATGGGCAATGTCTCAAAGAAGAATTTGCTGTGGACTCTCTATCAAAAACATATCCTTATGATCCACTCTTAAAACAATGGTTCTATATAGAACTCAAATGGTTCTTTCACTTGCTTCATATAAACAGTTCTTTATATAAAACCATAAGAGTTCACTGAAAAGAAGCTAATGGGGTTCCCAGAATCCAAGTTAGACGGCTCCTTTTAGAATATTTTATTCTTCTTCTTCTTCTTCTTCTTCTTATTATTATTATTATTATTATTATTATTATTATTATTATTATTATCATTATTATTATTAATAATAACAATAATTTATTATTTTTATTAAACAATACATTTATTTATTTATTTATTTATTTATTTATTTATTTATTTATTTATTTTTATTTAATTTAGGATTTATTATTATTGTTGTTGTTGTTGTAGTTATTATTATTATTATTATTATTATTATTATTAACAATAATTTATTATTTTTATTAAACAATACATGTATTTATTTATTTATTTATTTATTTATTTATTTATTTATTTATTTATTTTTATTTAATTTAGGATTTATTATTATTGTTGTTGTTGTTGTAGTTATTATTATTATTATTATTATTATTATTTCTATTGCTGTTGAACTGTTTATATCCGTTCAGTTTGGATTATTCCACAAATGTAATCAAATATTTGATCTTTACTAAAATATTTAATTCGCAAACACATCCGATTTTTTTTAGGGTTAGGTTTTAATAGAGCTGTAAAAAGTAAACAAGCACCTCAGGTGATGGCACAGAAGTGAATAAAAATAAGCTTTAATTCTGTCTTTCAGCTTTTACTCTTATTGTTCATTTTGCTCTCTCAGCTCTCTGGGCGCATGACCTTTTATGGTGTTTTGTGGGTGTGGCTACATGTAAATGAGAAATGGCAGGAATGTGTTTTTCAGATATATATTTAGTTAAATGTTTAAATGTTTTGTTGCTCAACATTTTTTTTCCAGGAAGTATGTAGCACCACACACACACACACACACACACACACACACACACACACACACACACACAGTGTAATCAGACATACACTCACAAGCTACCCACTGCATCCAGATGACATCATATCTATCGAGTGGAGGGGTAAAATCCTGTAGGCTGTCGAGGTAGTAGGTCTCCACGAGGTCAGCGTAGTCCCCCAAGTAACACTCATGGGCATGGAGAATGAAGTCCTCCATCATGTCCAGCAGCTCCATACTTTCAAATACAGGAAACAGGACCCCTTTGGACACGCGGCCAATACCACAGCCGCAATCAAGGGCTCGCTTGGTGTCAGCCTTCCCTGGTCCCTAACATGATTACATCAAATAAACAGGTACAACTCTAGATAGTTAGTTATTCTTTAACCATTGATATTTCCGGAGACATGCTGCATTGTGTTAATATAATAACCTCAGAGCCTCATTTAATAGTCAGACTGTGTAATGGATCTGTACAGTAGATTAATTTACATAAAATTGTACTCTAAAATCATCCTGATTTGCCGGCTAAAAGCATGAAATTAAATCTGTTTTGACCTTAATTTATACACTCGCTGACCACTTTAATAGGAACACCCGTATCCAATCAGCTAGTCATGCGGCCGCATCAGTGGAATGCATAAAATCATACAGGTTCAGGTCAGTAAATGTTCACATCAGAAAAATGTGATCTCAGTGACCAGGGCATGTTTTTTGTTCCTGATGGGCTGCTTTGAGTATTTAAGGAAACTGCTGGGATTTTCACACACAGCAGACCAACAAAATGGTGTGAAAAACAAAAAACATCCAGGGAATAAACCAAAAGTATTTGTTGATAAGAGAACCACAATAAGCAGAGAAGCTCAAAATCTCAAAGAACAGCACAAAACTCTTCCAACCGAATTCAACTGCAGAAGCCCACATCAGCTGTTCTGATCTTTAATCTGAAGCACACACTCAGTAAAACTCTTCATTTGTTTAGTTTTGGGATTGCGCTGTTCTCACATGATTGACTGATCAGATAATTGCATGAATGGTGTACACAGGCATACAGATGTTACTCTTATACCATGTTAACACATACAGTGACTTACAGCAACAAAGTAACCAGAGATCATTCATTTCTAATGAGAGCTGACCCTTTCTGGTGACATGAGCGACAGCGAGCATTAGTGTCTAGATGTGGACATGTCTAATGATGCTACAAAGTTGAGAAAAATTGAACTTTATGCAAATATGGAGCTACTAGGTAAAGCGAGTAACTCGATATTTGGAGTTTAATCTTTTTTTTTTTTTTTTGCACAAACACAAAATCTCCCTCCAAAATGATTCATTTTAGCAGCAAGAAAACTGATTTATTGTTAAGTGTATTGCTAGTTGTTTTACCCGCTGACAAACATTATCACTATAGCAACAGGCAATAGAAATCATTGTATGTGTGAACGCAGCCTTAAAGTAGCTGGTCAGTTTCTATTCCATATGTAAGCTCATGTAACATTGCTCTAGGGATAATAGCAGTCTCACTGAACTTTTTGTCATCTAATCTAGTCTATTATTGATTGCTGATAATGTGATCTGATAATGTGATTGCGATAATGTGAATGAGCTTCACAATGATTTGTGAACTCTTTATAGAGCAGGGCTTCAGAAGATACCAAGAAGATGTGAAGAAACTGAACTTCACTTACTTTTTAATACGATTGTATGTGATTGGTTCATTCTGTGTACAGTCGCATGTCCCATTATAAAAGAGTGTGGTAGACTTAAACAGCCAGGTTATTGTAGGATAAACATTAGTTTCTTTTTAGTTTCATTTCATAGGAGTATCTAGACTTCATATATGTGAGAGGCATTGGTGGCTCAGTGGTAGGTTTCTCGCCTATCATGCGAAAGGCCCGGGTTCGATTCCAGCCAATGCCTCAATCCCAGCCACTGGATGCAGTGCCGGTCCCAAGCCCGGAAAAAAATGGGAGGGTTGCGGCAGGAAGGGCATCCGGCGTAAAACCTGTGCCAAGTTGTTGTGCGAACCAGTCAGTCTGCTGTGGCGACCCCAAACAGGGAGCAGCCGAAAGCAACTTCTTCATCTAGACTTCATATACCCACTGGACCTACTCACGTGTATTACAGAGTCGCTATAAATAAATATCAATATATATTGAAGGTATTGCTGTATGTAGTGCTTGAAATGTCATACCACAAACTTCTTTAGAAACTGTCTGGAGCCCTCAAGGTCCACCTCTGAGATCTCCATAAAACCTCCCATCATCCCCTCCTCTGATGCCGGGACGTTTTTATAAAAATTCTGCGCCCTATAGTAGAACTGCTTCTCTCCCATGATGTACTCACAGGTCACGGCATAAAGTTTCACTGTAGAGGGACAAATCAGGCCACAGTATTATCAAGTTATATCATTATAACAAGGGGATTCAGTCACGTGCTGTGTTTAGCTAATCATGGATGCTGATGCTGCAAATATCCAAGTAAGATCGTTAAGCCAGGGTTTTAGGAATGTACAGTGTGAAACATTAGATTATGAAGAGCCAGGATTACTTGATAACCCTGGGTCAAACAAAATAACCCAGGATTCAGAGTTTACAATCACTCAGAGGAAATTTCGAGTGTTAAAAGCACTATTGTGAGATGTTACCATCTCAAACTGATTTTTCCACTAACAGCACACCCCAAAGTTTTTATTCTGCTTATACCACAGGATTTTTTCAATGACCACAATTTGTATTCGTTGAAAAAACACAGCATGCATTTTGTGCATTTGTTGTTATGTTATACTCTCCAGGGATGAGTTATAACAACTGTGATTACAGCTTTTCTTATGTAAAAAGTGTCTACAGTGTTGGTAACGAAACATCCACCACATAAACAGGTGCTGCTGTAGAAATGATGATGTATTAAAATGTCTGTTTGGACAGCCTGGACCAATGGCTTGTCTACAGTGTGAGCAGAGGAAGGCGTAAATTCGCTGGACGCATGAGCTTCAAGGTCAAGTGTATCAAGTGTGAAGGTTTTTCCACTGCTTTTTATACTACCACATGCAGTAATGCTGAATTGTTGAAGTGAGAAAGCAGCTGTGACTCTTCATCTGTTTTATAGAATATTCTGCAGTTCTTTATAACAGCGATCTCAATGACATTAAGCTTTTTAGAGCCACTGTGTGATTCCAGTACGCTAAAAACTGAACTGAAAGTATATTTTGGAAACCGTTTTTCCTTCACTAACCAAAATAATGATCAGACAATGAACTGGCTTGTTAGGTGAGTGGACGATACATTGGTTCCATCCATAAAGTTGCTTGATAAGTACTTAAATAAAAATAAAATTGAAAAAAATTCAATTTTTAATAAATAAATGAATTTAAATACTTAAATGTTCATCTTCCCTCCAAAAAATACATTATTTGAGAAAATGAAGGGCTCAATAGCTTCTGGTGCATCATGATAAGTAGTATGTGTGGCCAGATATTTGTTTATTTTATAAAGCATACAGTACTGGGTTAAAATAAACGTTACACCTAGAATTATTGTCAGGATCACACAGTTCTAGAAAAAAATGAATCAACACCTTCTCACATTGCTGTGCTACAGAGATGCTGAACACCTCAGACCACTTGTTGTGACAGGAAGTAATGGATTGATCAAAAGTGTTGAAGAAGAATCAACAAGTACCGAGAACAGAGAAGCTTCCTGTCAGACGCTACACCAGCAGGTCAGTCATCAAGAAGATATTTGAGAAGCAAGTCACACGATTGGCCTTGTGAATGCAGAGCGATACTGAAATTTGAGGAGAGCGGAGTGGGAACAGAAATAGCAACATGAAAGGAGACCCAGCAGAGAAAAGAGCTTGAGTAAATACTTCTGTTGTTTTAGTGCTTACCCTGATATATTGAGAAATCTGCTCAGTTTATAGCACTTTACACACATATATCTGTGTGTGTGCGGTTTCCTATCAGTAAAGATCAAGACAACCAACAGCATTCATTTAAAATTCACGTGAAAGATTTTGGTAGTGTTTGTTTTGGCAGGGTTAGAGATAACAGTTTCTACTACTACTGTACAAAGTAATACAAAGCAGAGACAGTTGCCACCTACCCAGAGGTATCTGCTCCAGCATGAAAAGGTAGCTGGCGAAAAACTCTCGCCTGAGTGTATTGTGCAGGTGAAAGGACATACTGTTTTTGCACATTTTGTCATCCGTCTTCTCCCAACGTTCCCGGAAAGCTTCATGCGTCCTCCTGAATTCCATCACGGACGACAAATCAGAGTCCAATAGTCTGTGAGTTCAAAACACCTCTTTCTCTCTCGTTCTCTCTCTCTACTTTCTTCCAGTATGTCAGGTTTTGAAGATGCCCCAGTGTTGCTATTTGTGTCCCTGCAGCTTGGACACATTTTTCTCCCCAGGGTGTGGAAAAGTGCTGCAGATTAACAGGTCACATGCATCAAGATCTGATGTTGAAATCACAGGCAGTAGTGGAAAAGATCAGCCAAGAAGAAAGACAAAACTGCCTGTTGCAAGTCACACATGACAGTCCAGCACTCTGATGTGATTTGAGCTTTCAGCTCAGCCAATTTGTCTAGTGGCCATTTTTAGTATCTCCTTCCTGTCTTGTATGTGTATATAGTGTCACATATCAGTGACTTTCACCAGAGAGAGAGAAAGAGAGAGAGAGAGAGAGAGAGAGAGAGAGAGAGAGAGATCAAATGAAAACAAACAGTGTAACCGAAGCCATGCTGTGGATTGATTCTCAATTAGCAAATAATTTACTCACGTCTTTCAGCAAGATGATGAGAGCAGATCAAACACCCTTGTTACCTTGTACCTCACTGACAACCCTAGCATAACTATTTCCCTTTATTTCTTTTTCTTTTTTTCTCCTCAGATGTATACCATGATACCATCGGGTTTAAAGATTTCTGCCTCAATACTGATTGAATAACTAGTGCAACCAAAGAAAGGTCAAGAACAGAGGAATCTGCCTAGGAAATTAGATGCCTGGTGTAGTATGTAGTAACTGTGACAAATTACAGGCTTCACATTTGTTGGGTGTGAGAAGAGAAACCATGATCCATGAAGTTCACCAATAATTTTAGGCTTAAAGAAGATGTAATGTTAGCTGGGAAACCTGGGACCGTGACTAAAACCTATTTTGTGTAAATTCTGAATGAATAAATGATCTTTTATATGCTTGATTTAAACTCAACTCATTTCCAATCAATACAATTTAGGCTATTTTGTACATATATGGTCAAAAGTTTGTGCACCCCTGACCACCACTCCTATAAGCACTTGTTGAACAGCTCATTCTCATTTGCTGTTATAATGCGCTCCACTCTTCTGTGAAGGTCTACCACTAGATGTTGGAGTGTGTCTGTGGGGATTAGTGAGCATTCAGCTACAAGAGCATTAGTGAGATCAGACACTGATGTTGTAAGAGTGAGGAGGTCTGGGGTTCAGTCGGTGTTCCAGTTCATCCCAAAGGTGTTCAGTGGGGTTGAGTCAGAGTCAGGGCTCAGTGCAGGACACTACAGTTCTTCAACTCCAACCTTAACACACCATGTCTTCATGGAGCTCTGTGCTTTGTGTACAGGGGCTCGTCATGCTGGGTTTGAGTCTCTTAGTTCCAGTGAAGATGAGTTGTAATGTTGTGGTATCAGTTTGGGGAAGAACCATATATGGGTGTGATGGTCAGGGGTGCACATAGTTTTGGATATATAGTGTATATACATTTTTGTAAGTTTTCACAGTCACCTCAATAAACTTTCTCTTTTTCGTTTTGCTTAGGTCTTGGTGCAATTTGTTCATGAACAATTAAAATTAACCTATGTAAAACCCTGCTAAAAAAAAAAATCACTGAAATTCTAATGGTTTCCATTACAAATACCATTATAAACCATCAGCTGTTAACTATTAAAACCACTAACAGATGATTTTTATGACATAGTGTGTTTTGGGGTCATATTCACATATCACACATATTAAATCATTATCATCAAACCATAAACACCAGTACAGAGACTTATTGGAATCCGGATGCTTAATGATGTCTTAATGGTCCTTACTGGTGTCCAGTACATACTAACATGTGATCTACAAGTTGCCAAAGGTGTTCTATTGGTACTTAATGGAATCCACTAAACATACCACCAGTCAAAGGCAACAGATAACCAGTAGAGGCCCACAGGGATCCATTATAGTTTCCACTAAAAACAGTATCCCATTAAATTAATTTAACCATTAAACAATTCCCAATTTAACCATTAAAACCATTACACATTCTGTGAGGGGGTTTGTACAGTTTATCTTTTTAGGGATAAAACAGTCTATGATGTCTCCCAGTTCGGACTGGTAGACCCGAAGTTGTGCATCATTTCTATCAGTAAATATTGTTTAGCAAACTGCACACACTGCAGCTCTGAACATGGCGCCCTCTCCACACCTGCAGATGGCGATGAAACCGTGTGACCAAGCAGACCATGCTGCATGATGGGAAATTGATGGAAGATACACACCCTAGCAACATATACGTAAACATTGGTTACGGTAACAAATCCGCCACAAAGCAAACAAAACAATTATAGCATATAAAAAAAAAAACAGGCACAATGCAGGCAGATGACGTAAGATACTTAAAGAGGTGAGTGTGCTTGCGCGCTGTCGTGTCTTTATTTTAATTCGGTTAGCTTTTTTAGCATCGCAAGCTAAAGGATGTTGTTTTCAATGGGCTTTATAAAGAAATCCATCTGCTGTGTGTATCAGCAATTACAGGTCGAATGAAACACTCAGGTTGAATGATGTTAAAGTCAATGGAAACAAAAAGCTCTCATATGATTATAGTCGATATAAACAGTTAAGGTGTTGTTTCAACAAGGGATTGATTAAAATACAGATGTTCTGCATGCATGTATGAAAATTGCTAAATAAACAAGCATACAGATGTTTATCAGATCAGGTGCAGTCAGATCCGTAAACATTTGGACACCGATAAAGTGACGATTTCTTTTATCAGTGTTGCCACAGCTGTATGATAAATAATGAATAAGGGCACAAAATGCAGACTTTCACCTCTAATTCGAGGGAATTCACACAAACTAAGTGAACAGTGTAGGAATTCCAGCCCTTTTTATGGAGCTTGAAGTAATTGGATAAAACTAACAATCCTAATTGTAATCGTCATTTAATTTAATTTAACCAATCCTTTGCTGTCAGCGACTGTCTGCGGGCTGAAACACACACACACAAACACACACACACACACACACACACACACATCATCAGACACCGAGTTTCTACCCTGCTGATGTTCAGCCAGGTCTCTAATGCAGCTGTCTTCACCTCCTGCTCATTCTTTAAGCTTTTTCGCCTTCAGCAAATGAAATGCAGCTCTATGTTTCGCTTCTTTGCTTTTAAAAAAAAGTCTTGGGTTGCTTTTGAAGTATGCTTCAAGTTTTGAAGCGTCTGGCTGGACGTGAGCAGATAATTACAGCTCTATTCACTTCACGATTCATCCTGCTGCTTTTATCAGCAATCACATCATTAATAAATACCAGGAAGCAGTTCCATTGGCAGCCGTACATCCGATTCAGATGAGGTGGTATTCTTCTGACCATGAGAGCATCCTTCCCTTTTCCTTGCTCTCCTCTTCCCTTCATTGTGGTGCAGGATGATCTTAGTCTCATCTGGCCATCGGATGTTCTTCCAGAGCTCGAATCTTATCTGGTCTTCCTGATTTTGAGGCTTATCACTGGTTTGTCTTGTATATAGGCACAGAGATGTCTACATCCTTGAAGGTGTTCTCGATCTTGAAGGCTGTTCTTCATCAGGGAAACAATGCTTCTGTCAGCTACAACGGTTGTTTTTCAGCTGTATTGGTGTTGCTGAGCTCACCAGTGTCTTCTTTATTTTCAAGAATGTACCAAATAGTAGATTTGGCCAAATTTCTCTCTCTCTATCTTTCTCTCACTCGTTTCATGGGCAGCGACAGCTCTTTGGACTTCATATTGAATATTGAGATTAAACAGTAACAGATTGCAAATGCAAATAAATTGTAGACCTTTAATCTTAAATGAAATTACCTGTAAATGAAATAACGAGGGAATAGGACACCTGAGCAGTCAGTTGTCCGAAAACAGATGACATGAAGAAGAAACCTTGCAAATAATCAGACTCAGAAAGGGACTAAGTCTCTACTAAGTGTGTTGTTTGTTTAATATAAGGATCACAGTTGTTAGGTACAGGTCTACAGTATCCAGGTGAGATTATCCATAAACTATAGACACATTTTTAGGGTATATATGTTGGATTATTCACAGCAGTAGACAGTGAGTTCCATACTGTCCAAAACTGCTGTACCTGATAATCACACACACACACACACACTTCCTACTCAGGTCTCTTTCTCTTAATGCACAGACTTCCTCATTGTGCCCACCAAAAAATTACTGACCAGCAGTCAGTAATTCTATACAAACTTCCTTTTATGTTATTGTATGTAACACTTGCTAATGAGTATAGCTACAGTGTACAAATACAGCATGTTTCTACTCCTCAGGAAGGTCAAGGGAGGAAGCCTGGATGTCCATCCCACAGAGAAAGCCCTTATTGTCCAGTATGAAGTGGAAGCGACTATTATGGGAGAAATGGGAGGCCCGATGCTTGGAGAACGCAAGTCGTGTCAGAAAATGTACGTTTTTATCGTCTAGCTTGTGGTTTGTAAATTCAGTAGGCTGATTGTGTGTCGAATTTCTCATGTGACTCTAGTCCATCATAGATTCTTCAGGATTCAGAATTCTTGAGTCAATTCTCACTTATTGTGAAATGGCAGACATTTTAACATTTGGCCCAGACACACTATAGCTATGTCCCAAAGGACATACTACACACTTACACTATGCACTATGTTCTCTAGCATCTAGTGTATGTATGTTATAAGTTTTATGTAATCTCTAATGGAACATTAACATTTTGTTAATAACTAGAGTTTATGAAATGCCCAACATAACACACTTTATGTAATTGGCTGAATTTGTGCAGTATCTGGGTGCTTGAAGTGCTCTTCTTCTTCTTCTTCCTCCTCCTCCTCTTCTTCTTCTTCTTCTCCTCCTCCTGCTGCTTCTTCTTCTTCTTCTTCTTCGAATTTTCAGTGTGAACACATGACTCCAAAAGATTTATACTACACAATGGAGTAAAATAGTGCATGAGTATGAGATTCGTGACACACCATTTGTGGCATATACAATGCCCCCACCCTTTCCCCTTAATTATTAATTAGTAAATAAAATGGTTGATTTTGTTCTCATGCATGTACAAACAAATGGTGAAAAATTCCAGCAAAGACAGATTGGTGGGCAAGCCATCTGCCTCTGGTTGATTGGACAGGGATTCCACCATTATATGTGTTTAATTATAATGAATTGAATTGTTTTTGTCTTCTACACTGTCATAAAACATGAACACAAACATTCCTTCTCTCAGCGTTCGTCTGAAAAGCCTTACCGTCAGCACGGATATCGGCTCGCTGGCTCGGAAAGTGGTGGAGGAATGCAAACTCATTTCACCCTCCAAGATCCCGGAAGTGGAGCGACTGCTCTTCTACCTGCAGAACCGCAAATCACCTACAGGTATGAAGCAGCATGTGGTATTGTGATATTCCTCTTCCTCTGAAGGACTAGCTAAAAAGTGAGGATGGTTGTGTTCATTTTGTGTTCACTTATTGATGTTTGTGTATAGAGAAAAAAGAGAAGAAGCAGATAAAGCCACGTGATCCTGCTCCGTTTGAAGGAATGGAGGTAAATCATTTCATTCCATCACTCTTCTATATATTTGCACTCTGGTCAGTTTGATACTATGTGATTGTCTTTTACACCTGATGCTAAAGTAAAAGATGTTTTTTGCAATATTTCTTTTGGCACAACGGTTACAGTGTCTACGTTTTGTTCACAGCAGAGGTAATTTTTTTTTAATAACACTCTATTGGAGACAGAAGAGCATCATCCCAGCTGTGAAGCATGGTGGTGGCAGCATCAGCCTTGTGGGCGTGTTTTGCAACGTGAATTATAAATAGCATGTCTAAATAGTATAATGATTTAGTGAGATGTTTACTGAGGTGAACAAGCAAAACGACTCAGCTTTAAAGACTCTTTCTCACTCTTTCTCATTTATAGCCTGGCAGTGTGACTGTACAGTAGCTGCATCCCAAAATCTCATACTTACACACATTGTGTAACATAAATAGTCTGAATAGTGTGTTCACAAGAAGAATGTATATCCGAATGACACATTAATCCAAGTGTGGAATGTTGGACGCTTCGTTTACCTAACACTCGCAGCTTTGCTTATGGAGTGGAAGAAGGGCGGAGCTACCGTGCACCGACCCTGGATGAGGTCAAGATGGCTGATGACACTGAAGATGTCTTACATACTTCTTTGAAGTTAGCCTACGATGTGATTTATTTTTCAACAGTTAGAAAAATACAGTGTATTCTGCTAAAACTAGCGGCATCATGTTACATGCATTTGATCATTTGCCATCAATCAAACAGGTTATACTCTCAATTTGTAAAAAAGTGTTAGTGTACGACCCATCCAACACGCTCTTTACACACTACCCTTACACACTTACACCATAACTGACATTGCTGTGTCGCTTGCTGGTGTGAACACAAGTTGAGTTGTGTGGTATGATGCTGAGTTTAGTGGCATGACACGCTCTGTTGTGATATTGCAGCTGGACGAGGAGGCCAATATCAACAGCATCGACGACTACGTGGAGCTGCTGTACGAGGATGTTCCAGAGAAAATCAGAGGAGCCACACTTATTCTGCAGCTGGCTCGTAATCCTGACAACCTGGAGGAGCTGCTTCAGAACGGTACACATCAGAATTCACCATACGAACTCCCTGCCAAATGACTTATTACAGTGAAAACCAATGGGAACAATAGCTGAGTAAAGAGTCAGGATTGAGAATATAACCCGAGCTGAAGTCCGCGCATGACTGCGCACACCGCATCGGGAGCTTTGGAGCTTTTATATACTTACACAGATGTGCTCCTGAAAGCCATTTTTCATCACATATCTACCTCAGTGTCTGAGATTGAGATCTCTCTGAGAGCAGCAAATAACCACAATCATTTGAAGTAAAATAAATACTCCGATATAACTGACAATCTAGCCATGTTATCATCTGGATATTTACAGCCATGTAGCAGCGTCGTCCTTTTGTAAGCGTATGTTTGAGCCGTCAGAGTTACATTCCCAGACTTAACCATTAAATACACATTATGTCCAGCTTGGAGGTGGAAGAAATAGAAAAAATAGTTTTTAATGAATGACTGGAGACGTAACGGCTAAATGAAACGCAGCAGAAAGTCATTGTATAGTGCTCTCACTTTTCACACTGATACAATACAGAATTTTTAGGAAATTCAGCCGTTCTGAGAGAGGCATTGGATTTTTTTTTTTTTAAGTTAAACCCAATAGACTAGTCAGTTCAGTTCAGGCTGAGACTGAGAATTAAATGAGAAGCGTGGCTAGCATGAATAAGGAGCTTAAATCTGATCCAACTAACCAACCAACCAAACCACTTATTAACATAAATGTTTGTTCGAGGAGACACAGCACATGCTTCCTGATGTAATTATCCCTGGTTTAAAACCTGTAACTGTTTTCAAGCTCTTTTCATGGTACACTATACCGCAACCATAATTCACAAATCAGGAAACTTTGTGGCATTTATGTGACATCGCACTTTTATGTGCACATACACAGACTATCCGTTTTCACCCAATATTTCCCAGCTGTTCTCTCGCCCCCTCTCTCTCTCTCTCTCTCTCTCTCTCTCTCTCTCTCTCGCTCTCGACGGCTCCGAGCCACACGTCCAGTGTCCATCTCTTCTGTCGCAATGCATTAACTCCTTCATAAACCTGTCAGAAATCATTACCGTTACCGGGTTTGGAAACGGTGACGGGGTTCTAACAGAGTCACAACGGGGTCATACGGAAACGAGAGGGTCCGGGGGCCACATGCTGCAGCACGACGCGCATGTCCGCTCACAGAGGAAGTCTCATTTCTCAAGCCGCATGAGACGTGACCTCTCCTTCTCTCTCGTCCCGGAGCTCCTGGGTCCTCTGACCCTTCTTCTCTTCTCTGTAACTAGCACTCGGTCTCGCTCTCTGTTGCTTTAACCCCTCGTCCATCGTTTCCCTTGTGTTTTTCTGCTCACAGTCAAGCGGGCCTCACTTTCCATGTTCTAACCCTGGTTCTTCACTTCAGCTCAGTCGTGGTACTGTTACAAACATTTCCTTAAACTTTCCTTTACACACGTCTGTAAATAATTCTGTGTTTCAGCGAAAGCACAGATTTGTCTGTCAGTCAGTAAAGCAATTTGTTTGCCTTTTTCATTTGCATGTATCTCTACAAGTAAAATTTGAGCAGTTTGAAGTCTGCTAAATACCAAAATCGTAAATGTTCATCAACTGAAAGATGAAAAATTCCTAAGAATTCCCTTGGATTTTTTTTCACGTTCAGTCTCATCTTACGCCTGAGGTAAAAAATCACTCGCTCTATTTAAACATGAGCTTCATCATCATCTCTTTACCCTTCTGAGCTCTGTTTATATGGTGAAGAACTGAAAAATTCTGATTAATGAAAACTAATCATTGTTACTAATGTCTATTTAGGGGTTTTGGTGGCTTTGTAGTTAGCAGGTTTGTCTTACACTTCCAGGGTCGGGGTTTGATTCCCGTCTCCTCCCTGTGTGTGTGTGTGTGTGTGTGTGTGTGTGTGTGTGGTGTTTGCGTGTTCTCCCTGTGCGTTAACATGACATGATCTTTACAGACAGATATCCAAGGCGAGGGGAGAGAGTAGCCCAAATAAAAAACTTTTCCACATTGTTTTGGTAAAATGATTCTATGTTTCTTAAGGTAGAGATATCAGTGCTGTCATGCTGTTGGCAGAAGAACTCAGTTCTCATTGGCTGTTTTCCAGAATTGAGTTAAAGCAACGTTCATAGAGATTTCCCAGAATGCCACGCAATGTCCTGTGTTATTCACTTTTGTGTTTTATCAAGTAAGGGGAATGTGTAGCAGCCTGTAAATTTTAATCCCAGATTATTTTATTTGACAGCTCTGAAGTGATTTGTTACTCTTTTAACAGTTCAACGATTTCTGATGTAACTAATCCACGAAAGGCTTTTAATATATCTCTTTATTTATTCCTAAGTCCTGCAAATGATTCAGTGCTTGAAAGTGTGTAATGTGGTCTAATTAAAGTGAGGAGTGCTGAGTGTTTTAGTGTGTGTGTGTGTGTGTGTGTGTGTGTGTGTGTGTGTGTGTGTGTGTGTGTGTGCTTTACAGAGACAGCTCTGGGAGCCCTGGCCCGAGTACTGAGGGAGGACTGGAAGCAGAGCGTAGACTTGGCAACCACCATCATCTACGTCTTCTTTTGCTTCACCAGGTATTAAGCTGGATATCAAAATCTCCTCTAACACTTTCTTGTCTAAATGTTGGAGCCACTTTCATGATGTGTCCTTACAGAGGCTTGTTTTCTTTTTTCTTTTTTTTTTAATAATAGTGCTAAATTTCTTCATCATAATAATAATGCCTACTGTCAAGACCAATTAGAGTAACGGATTGAGTAGAAGACTGTGAAAACCCGTAGTTGTTCTTGGCTCCAGTGTAGTTCATTGTTTCTCAGCTGGGCTGCAAAATGGATTTGGTTCACATCCATCATGGACTGGGGATCGTGTTGGGCGCTAGCTGCAGCTTTGTCTTGGCATGGCTGAACGTAGTCCCGGGGTCTCCGAGTCAAAACATGAGAATGTTCCTTCCTTCTTTTCTTCCTTCCCCAGTTTCATCCAGTTCCACGCACTGATCACTCACTATAAGATCGGCACTCTTTGCATGAACATCATGGAGCATGAGTTGAAGAGGTACGACCTGTGGCAGGAGGAGCTGCAGAAGAAGAAGAGAGCTGATATCCTTTCTGCGAGGTAAAAAGGAGTCTGCAGTCACACAGGGGTCAAGTGGTTAAGTCGGGTCAACGGTCAGAGGGGCTTTGGTGTTTCATTTTAAACAGAACCCTCTGTTTCTATATGAGCAGAGAGGTAGACTAATGTCTGTAAAATAACAGCTCTAACGATGCTGGCATGGAATATAAAAAAAAACGTAAGCATTTGAATAAAAGGTTGAATACTAGAATTTTTTGGAGAAAATTCAGATTCTCCTATGGGCTTTTCCCACTTGAAATAGTTCTCCTGAGTGACTAGAAACTCCGGTTAAACAGAATCCTGGGTTGTGTACTTTACCGGGCGTAACTTTTTCTCATTTGCATATTTCCAGCGTCAAGAACGCAAATATCTTTTCATTGACCAGCCATTTGTTGATTTTTAGCTTCTTTTCTGGCCTTAACTGAAGCACTGATCGGTTTCTGATTGGGTTTCTGTTGCTAAGCAGCAAGTCGTTAAATTCTAACACCACATCGTTTCACACTGTACAAAATATCCACCACAGGGTGGAGTTTTCACACTGTGAAAGCTACAGAGCCGGGTTTCATAAGCCCAGGTAAAATGGCGTACTAATCCCGCTTCTGATTCGGGTTAAAAGTCCTTGACTGTTTGAACGGGAGGAAGACCCAGAGAACCAAAATCTGAAGAAAGAGTATGAGAAAGCGCTGAAGAAGTACCACAGCCTGCTGATCAAGCAGGAGCAACTGCTCAGAGGTAATACACCAGACCCACATGTATGTACATGGAGGTGGAGATGGATATGGGTGAGGTTATATTGTTAATCTTTTCCCTGACAGTGTCTCTGTATCTGCTGCTGAACCTGTCTGAGGACACACGCATAGAGCTGAAGATGAGGAACAAAAATATCGTGCATCTGCTGGTGAAAACCCTGGACCGGGAAAGCGAGGAGCTCCTGGTGCTAGTCGTGTCCTTTCTCAAGAAGCTAAGCATCTTTTTGGAGAACAAGAACGATATGGTGAGAAGCACACACACACTGTGTCCTGGTTATAATTAGCATCTCCACCTCATTTGACTTGTATCACTTTTTTGTTCCTTGGTATGTATATAAGCAAATTTTCAACTATACTCTGAATTCTTCTTAAAGAGGTCACTTTTGGAATTAGTAAATTGACACTGAACTAAAAGCTGCTCTTTACACATCACCCCTTTTCTCATCACAGACTGTCATAGACCAAAAACCCCACTTCATGCTGTAGTGAGAACGGAGTCTTCTTCCGTAATGTAAATCTGCTCAGAGTGTCACAGTGATGGACTTGCTCATGTAACCGTGAGCAACTTGTCCCATTTTTTTTTTTTTAATGGTTTCAGTGTGCAGTGTGGCAGCAATAAATCATTGCAGTAACAGTCATTAGGAGTGAAAGCTGGTTTGGAAGCAGGTTATAGAGAGGCTGTAATGGGTCTCAGAATTCCTCAAGCCTATGTGGCTGCGGCTACAGCTGCAGTAGCCCACAGATGCGTTAACAAGCCGGGCCAAGCCTTCATCACGAGACCCTAACACACATGCCGAGAAGTGTGAAATATTCAGTCTGTAACTGATGGGGCAGAGCAGATGAGTGGTGTAGAGCGCAGCCAGTAGGTCTTATCCAGAGATTTATATTTTATCTGAAGTTGTCTTTCTTATGTTGTCCAGTCTTCTTTCTTTCTATCTCTCTCTCTCTCTCTCTCTCTCTCTCTCTGTCTTTGTATGTTATGTCCACTTTGTGTGTATTCCAGGCTGAAACGGACACTGTGGAGAAGTTGGCTAAGCTGGTCCCCTGTGATCATGAGGATCTGCTGAATGTCACGCTGCGTCTCCTCCTCAACCTCTCCTTCGACACAGGCCTCCGCAGCAAGATGGTGCAGGTGGGCCTGCTGCCCAAACTCACCGCCCTGCTAGGTACGCCCCACACCTGTTGACATGATATAAGCAGCTCATGTCAAGTTTCCACAGTAACCCTCAGTGGCTTTAAATCAAGCTGATGGATTGCTGTTAATGTGTATAAGGTGGTTTTCACACTGGGCATGTTCGCCCGAGGTATGAGGTCTGAATCCGAGTGGGATTTTTCCCGGTGCCCTCCTGCAGTCACCTGTTAGTGGGTAAGGCTCATTGATGCACGTGGGAAGCAAAGGCTGGCCCGATATAACAGACGAGCTACTGTTGCTCAAATTACTTAAGAAGTTAATGCTGGTTCTGATAGAAAGGTGTCAGAACACACAGTGCAGGGGGACCAACACAATATTAGACAGATGGTCATAATGTTATGCCTGATCGGTGTAGAACTGCACTGCAGACTAGGCAAACTAGGGTGCGCTAGTAACTCTGTTAATGTGTTAAGGTATCTCTGCCTGACTTACACAGAGGTAAGTAAGCTTGAGAGTCAAGATTTTTTGATTTAGGACGGTTATGGCAATATTACACTTTTATTCAGTAGACAAGTTTGCAAGAACTGACTTTTAACCCAGGCATTATTTAAGTTACAGTGGGGCAAAAAAGTATTTAGTCAGCCACCAATTGTGCAAGTTCTCCCACTTAAAAAGATGAGAGAGGCCTGTAATTTTCATCATAGGTACACTTCAACTATGAGAGACAGAATGAGAAAAAAAAATCCAGAAAATCACATTGTCTGATTTTTAAAGAATTTATTTGCAAGTTATGGTGGAAAATAAGTATTTGGTCAATAACAAAAGTTCATCTCAATACTTTGTTATATACCCTTTGTTGGCAATGACAGAGGTCAAACGTTTTCTGTAAGTCGCCACAAGGTTTTTACACACTGTTGCTGGTAGTTTGGCCCATTCCTCCATGCAGATCTCCTCTAGAGCAGTGATGTTTTGGGGCTGTCGCTGGGCAACACGGATTTTCAACTCCCTCCAAAGATTTTCTATGGGTTTGAGATCTGGAGACTGGCTAGGCCACTCCAGGACCTTGAAATGCTTCTTACGAAGCCACTCCTTCGCTGCCCGGGCGGTGTGTTTGGGATCATTGTCATGCTGAAAGACCCAGCCATGTTTCATCTTCAATGCCCTTGCTGATGGAAGGAGGTTTTTACTCAAAATCTCACGATACATGGCCCCATTCATTCTTTCCTTTACACGGATCAGTCGTCCTGGTCCCTTTGCAGAAAAACAGCCCCAAAGCATGATGTTTCCACCCCCATGCTTCACAGTAGGTATGGTGTTCTTTGGATGCAACTCAGCATTCTTTCTCCTCCAAACACGACAAGTTGAGTTTTTACCAAAAAGTTCTATTTTGGTTTCATCTGACCATATGATATTCTCCCAATCCTCTTCTGGATCATCCAAATGCTCTCTAGCAGACTTCAGACGGGCCCGGACATGTACTGGCTTAAGCAGGGGGACACGTCTGGCACTGCAGGATTTGAGTCCCTGGCGGCGTAGTGTGTTACTGATGGTAGCCTTTGTTACTTTGGTCCCAGCTCTCTGCAGGTCATTCACTAGGTCCCCCCGTGTGGTTCTGGGATTTTTGCTCACCGTTCTTGTGATCATTTTGACCCCACGGGGTGAGATCTTGCGTGGAGCCCCAGATCGAGGGAGATTATCAGTGGTCTTGTATGTCTTCCATTTTCTAATAATTGCTCCCACAGTTGATTTCTTCACACCAAGCTGCTTACCTATTGCAGATTCAGTCTTCCCAGCCTGGTGCAGGTCTACAATTTTGTTTCTGGTGTCCTTTGACAGCTCTTTGGTCTTGGCCATAGTGCAGTTTGGAGTCTGACTGTTTGAGGTTGTGGACAGGTGACTTTTATACTGATAACGAGTTCAAACAGGTGCCATTAATACAGGTAACGAGTGGAGGACAGAGGAGCCTCTTAAAGAAGAAGTTACAGGTCTGTGAGAGCCAGAAATCTTGCTTTTTTGTAGGTGACCAAATACTTATTTTCCACCATAATTTTCAAATAAATTCTTTAAAAATCAGGCAATGTGATTTTCTGGATTTTCTTTCTCATTCTGTCTCTCATAGTTGAAGTGTACCTATGATGAAAATTACAGGCCTCTCTCATCTTTTTAAGTGGGAGAACTTGCACAATTGGTGGCTGACTAAATGCTTTTTTGCCCCACTGTATATCCATTATATCATACTGATGGACTAATGAAACATATCTAAATTTATTATGATGCAGAAAATGGACCCCAATCCACCAATGTTCTTCTTCTTCTTCTTCTTCTTCTTCTTCTCTCTGTATCTTTACAGCAAAACTGTAAGTAAGGCTTTTGGTTCAGTAAAGTTCTGCAGTAAACAATGTGTGAGACTCCAGAGTAACACACACATGAGTGAGAGGTGCCATTAATGCTTGTATGTGTGTGCCAACCTCAAAGGTGAAACCTTTAAATGACATGTAGCTGTTTTTCCATCGCACTGTGGTTGATTAGTCCTAGTACTGTAGAATTTTTAAGAGCCAGGTCAGAGAAGGGGCTCTTAAAGGACTGCTTCAGAAACAGCTGCAAGTACAAGACATTGTAAATCTCTAATGACCTCGTATTGTTTTTTCAACCCTGCCTAACCCTTCCACACTTTTAGTAGAGAATTGAATAATGTCACAGCTAGCAAAAAAAACCCTACTACATTAGCATACATCAAACACCTCGGTGAGTTCAGTCCTCAGGCTGACCGAACAGACTGTGTCTGTGTCCGGCTAGTAATCTAACCACTTCCTGAGGAGAAATATAGCGTGTGATTGGTGCCTGATCCATACAGCCAGGCGTGGTTGCCTTTGGCACCAGTGATGTGTCTTTTTAAGGGTCCTGGGGGGTGTCATGTGTCCCACATAATTAATATAATGTACTTGTTAAAATAACAAGCTCTCTTCTAAAGCAAATGTTGTTCTTCCAGGACTGGGGATGTCCAGTTTTAGCTACCTGTGGAGATCCGTAAGCACACACGATCACTCACACTCAGAAGAACTTCCTGTAGCTGAAGGTCTATTCATTCAGCCAAAGCCCTTGTGTTTAATTTTCAGAAAAGAACGCGTGTGTCAATATGAAGGTCGAGGAATGTTACACGTGTTGTCCTAAACATACATCTGGCACTTGGGCTGATGAATATAATTATCTGAGATGAACTCGTCTCATCTCTTATCTCTTCTGAGCTGACCTGTTCGAGTGAGAAGTCCACAAATCCCCGCAGCCCACACCGAAGGTCACAACCCTGGCGATAAGATAAAAAGCAAGGTTCAGCCACCACTCATCACTACTGCCCACGTGTTATCTCAGAGCCGTGAGGAGGAGGTAACAGTCATCCACTTTCCTGAGGATCCACACAGATTTTGTACTCTGCTGTGTTTATCCATGCAGCACCTTTTAAAGCATGCAGCTGACTCTGAACTGTAGGACAGAGAAAAAGCGAACAAGGTCAGCGATCACTAACCCTTTAACTCGTTTTTCAAATCATAGGCGAACATGTCGGGTCCAAATACCACCGATTTAA
Organism: Hemibagrus guttatus; assembly: GCA_033459395.1. NCBI lineage: Eukaryota > Metazoa > Chordata > Actinopteri > Siluriformes > Bagridae > Hemibagrus > Hemibagrus guttatus. The sequence continues at coordinate 1,961,706 of JAUCMX010000019.1, forward strand.
AACTAAATAAATGCCGTGCCCGCCAGCTCCCACAGGGACTCGAGGGTATTCATCCCTCTCTTGCATTTATAGCCTAATGAACTCATTTCATTCAGTTCCCACAGATATAAACAAACGAGTTTTCACAGGGCTGCAGTGGGGTTTGAACATTTTTATAGTGCTGATCTTGTGTATAATAAACACATGAAACAGAACGGTTAGGCTAATACAGCAAACCGTGTTTAATTTGAAGTTATTTACAGCATAGTGCTGGGAATAAAATTGCCCCAGGAAAGTAGCATTTACTTCTGGTTATCGTGCTCTGTGTTAAAGTATTTAATGCTGGCTGCCGTCTCTATTTTCCGGTGAAATGAAAATGAAACGATGAGACTGGTCATTATTATCTAGTCACACTATCTATACATTATCTCTCTCTATCCTGTGATCTTTATTCCTGTAGGATTTAGAAAAGCACACTTAAGCTGCTGCTGTACTCGACGTTCTTTATTTCTTTGTGCCTCGTCCATCAGCTTCACAGGATCACTCTTTGTAATGCCACCTCGTAAATCTGTCCTGCTTTGAAGTCTGTTTACTGCAGCTATTTACTGTTTATTTGTGGGAAGGCTGACCATGTTGAAATCCTCGTCTAAAGGCCAAGTAGAGGGACAATGGCTGACGCCTGCAGGCCTCCTCTCTGTACTTTCTTGAAGGCTGGGTGGTTTGTAATTGAAGTGCGGCTCTAGTGCTCTCCCACTAACTGCCCCCGAACAGCATAATTAGTTTCTAACAATGCTTTTTCCCCACGGCTCTCTCCTTTTCCAGGGCTCCAGTAGGGATCTGAACTTTATATATATATATGTGTGTGTGTGTGTGTGTATATATATATATATATATATATATATATATATATATATATATATATATATATATATATATATATAGAGGGGGCCGATCTCCACAGCCCTCGTAAAGGATCTACTGTTGTGTTCTCCTACCTGCCGAGCGGTGCTCTACTGTGCGTGTGTATGTGCGTGTCTCTCAGCTAATGAGAAGCACATGTTCAGGCCAATCGCCGTTGCTGGCAGAGTAGAGCAGCATGGCTTGAAGTTATTAATGGCAGTAAAATTTATGCTTCCTTCTTTTTTTGCCAATTAAATGGAAGAGTCCTTTTCTTTCTGGGTCTTGGAAAGAACATCTGGCTTCAATAGGCTGAGATAACCTAGCCCGAAGGGTCCGCGACCGGCTCCGACTGGTCCCCTCTTTCACTTTCCCTTTCTCTCCCCCTCTCTACTCTCTCTTTCTGTCTCTCCCTCACACTCACTGTCTCTGATTAATCTGGAGACCTCACTTCTGACCTCTCTGTATGTGTGTGTGTGTGTGTGTGTGCATGCACGTGCAAAAGGCCCCTAGAAATATGCAAATCTGTACCTTTTTTTCCATACATTGCTCCATGTGTGTAGAAACACTTCTAGAAACACTCTCTTGTTTCACATTTTCCTCTACCAGTAGGCTCTAATTTAAATGTCAGTCAGTCACTTTGAAACTGGAAAAGTGATCATTTTTTTCATAAATACTTACTTGGTTAAAATAATAAAATGTGCCTGATTCATATTGCACAAAATCATAAAAACATAAGAGTTGTCTGTTTGATGTTAATGTTTTTCTCCAATCAGCACCTTTATTTTTGTGTGTGTGTGTGTGTGTTTGTGTGTGTGTTTCAGGAGATGAAGCACAGAAGCACTTAGCCATGCGCATACTGTACCATATTAGCGTGGACGACCGCTTCAAGTCCATGTTCGCCTACACAGACTGCATTCCGCAGGTAAGAGCCTAGCGCACGCGAGTATGTGCATATACATATCAGAGAAAAAGGGACATCATGACAATGGAAAGGTTATGGAATGGAAGACCGCTGGGTTTTAATTCAACTCTGCTCAAATCATTCAGTCAGATTTGAGGAGAGATCTCGAGGTCCGGATCTGGGAGCATGGGATTTGTAGTCAAATTATGCATGCTTTAGCCTTTAGGATGTACAAAGGCGCTTTAGGGTGGTGAGGAAGCGGGAGCAGGGCAGGTGCCAGTAAGTCTAGCCGCTGTGTAATTACGGCTCCAGGGCTGCTGCTATGTGATCCTCCAGAGCTGGGTGATTGCACAGCATGGCCTACTCTCAGAGCTGACTAGCCTTGGCCAGGCCTGCCTGCCGTCCTGCTTAATGTTAACGTCACGCATACACAAACTCACTTCAAGTTGCACACCCTGGGCTCCTGTTCAGTCCTGGGCATGTACTTTACCTCTGAGCTAATGAGCAATGACATGGGGGATACACTTCTAAAATCAAGACCTGTTTGGGGCGGGGGAATCCTAAGCTCCTGCCTGTCTAGGCCTGGGCTAATTAGAGCTGCTCTCTGGACGTCTCTTCAGTTTGGGCTTGAGCTGATGAAGCGGACGGAGAGTACATCAGGTTTGTCCAGCCAGATTAATTATACGTCTTGAATGCTTTGTGATTTTCCTGAAAATTGTTTGAATTAATTTAATCCTCGTTATGGCAAGGTGCTGATTGTTTGTGCACTTTGATGCCTGACAGGTGATGAAGATGTTGTTTGATTGTGGTGAGGAAGGAGTAGACCCGGAGCTCATCTCCTTCTGCATCAATCTGGCAGCCAATAAGAGAAACGCACAGCTCATCTGTGAAGGTCGGGACGTGTGTACATATACAGACACATCCCTAAATATACAGTCGAGGTCATATGTTTATAAACGCCTTGCAGAATCTGCACAATATGAATAAGTTTTAACAACAAATAAGAATAACAATTTACACCAATCATCCTGCTCAAAAGTTTACACCACCTTTCCCCGGGGTCTTAATGTATTGCATTGCGCATCAGTGAATGTTTGCATCTTGTATAATAGTTGTGAATGAGTCCCTCAGTCGTCCTGAGTGTGAAATAATAGAGCTCACATCATATAGCTGCTTTGGAAAGGGGTGAAATATGCAGAAGATTGCTGGAAAAGCAAAGACCTGGAGGATTTTTCTGAGACAGACTTCTCAGGCAAACAAGAGGACATAAAAACAGAAACATAAAAACAGTCGTTAATCCTTCAGGTCAACTTCTGAACTGTTGACTTATGTAAATTCACTTATTATTGTGTCTTGTGGACTGGACCGTATCTAAACATCTGGTATGTGAAATAGCTTATTCAGGGCAGAACTAAATAAAACAAAATGCAGTTTTTATGATTCCTCTTTTTTTCTTTTTTTAAATTATTAACATTTTGCAGATTCTATAAGGGGTATGTAAACTTATGACCTCAGCTGTATATCTGGTCCTGGTGGCTGTCCAGCACCTAATGTCTTATCCCTTTAGGTAATGGACTGAAGATGCTAATGAAGAGAGCGTTCAAGCTGAAGGATCCACTGATGATGAAAATGATCCGGAACATCTCCCAGCACGACGGACCGTCCAAAAACGTATTCATTGTGAGCGTTAACGCAGACACCACCCACACCTGTCATCATAGATGTTCTCGGTTCAGTCGAGCCTGTTCACCGGTTGTTATTTTAACAGCGCATGTCTGTTTTCCTTCAGGATTACGTTGGAGACTTTGCAGCTCAGATCGGTCAGAACGAGAACGAGGACGAGGAATTTGTGATCGAGTGTTTGGGCACGCTGGCGAACCTCACCATACCTGACCTGGACTGGGAGCTGGTGCTTAAAGAATACAACCTGGTACCTTTCCTGAAAGAGCATCTCAAACCCGGTGAGCTGCTCGAGCATCAAGATGGCTCGAAAAACCCAAGCATTGATCCTAATATTAAAACATAACTCGTCAATGTAAATGTGTTTATGTTGATTTAATTGAACAGCATCTCTAACCTTATATGTGACCTCCAGGTTCTGCAGAAGATGACCTTGTGCTGGAGGTGGTGATCATGATCGGCACGGTCTCTATGGACGACTCCTGCGCCGCCATGTTAGCCAAATCCGGCATCATCCCTGCTCTTATAGAGCTGCTCAATGGTAGGGTAAAGTCATGTCTTGGAAAGTCTTTCCTCTGGTTACAAGAATTCTCATCTCAGATCTTTTTCCTTTTGCAGCCCGACAGGAGGATGATGAATTTGTTTGTCAAATCGTGTACGTCTTCTACCAGATGGTGTTTCACCAGGCCACTCGAGACGTCATTATAAAGGAGACCCGTATCCTTTCCCTGTTTTCTTCTATCTCATATATTACGCTTTGTCATGTGCTTTACCCTAACTCTACTCTACAGAAGCTCCAGCTTACCTCATCGACCTGATGCACGACAAGAATGCTGAAATCTGCAAAGTGTGTGACAACACACTGGATATTATAGCCGTAGGTGTTTATTTACTTAGTATTACTCGATTTCCTTTCCTATCCAGCTTTGACCTGTCTAGATCCCCCGGAATACCGCTTTTAGTTTAACATTGTTAGGTATGGCAGCGTTGGCTTAGTTGTGCATTTGCCGTGGACATTACTTGCCGAGTGATCGTTGCCAGGCCTGAGATTAATGTAATTAGGTCTCCATTATCCCAGGTTTCGTTTGGAGGCCAGGGGAAGTGTTCTATACAACTGATCAGGCAGCGCTATTAAAGCTGGGAGCCACATCAAACAGGCTCGAGGTGTCTGGTTAGACTCAGATAGGTATCGAGGACAGAACACAGGTCTGCTAAATGCCACACACACTCACCCCTGCTCTTGTTCATTTTTGTAGGTTTTTGTTGGCAAATTGAACGTTTGGTTTGAAGTGTTTGCAAGACTGTATCTGCTCTGTTCTTCCTTATTTTTCCTGTTCTTCCTTATTTTTCCCATGTCTTTCAGGATGTGCTTAATGTTTTACAAAATTTGTCATAAAACACAGGTTCCTATCCACTGTTATGAAATGTCATGCGCTCCATTGCAATAAAAAAATTAATTATCTAAGCCCTCTTCCCTGTCATAAGTCAGACAGTTGTTTCATGTTTGATTTATTTCTACTTTGACAAAAAGTGTCAGTTTGGCCTGTTTTGTGATAATAGTTCTTTTTAAGCACCGAGCCTCACGGGGCCGCTCACATCCCCCGGCCTCCGCTCTGGTCTGTGGTGATTAATCAGCTGGTCTCAGTGCACGGAGCTCAGTGGAATTTGGCCATGTTCAGAGATCCTGCACAAACATTTGCCATGTTAACCACTTGGCTCTATGCATGCTAACACAGATGCGGACACTAAAAGTAGCATTCATAGCGCTAAGCTGGCTCGACGCCAGCAGCATTCATTGACTTCACTTTCGGTTGTCATTGTCCGCATCTGCAGGATTTGTAGAATTACGGTTCTTTCTCTTTCTACGCACAGGAGTACGATGAAGAATGGGGAAGGAAGATCCAAAGCGAGAAGTTCCGCTGGCACAACTCTCAGTGGCTGGAGATGGTAGAGAATCGGCAGATGGACGAAGTTGAACCCTTCTTGTACGGAGATGAAGGAGAGCCCTTTTTACAGGGAGCAGACATTCTGGAGAGGCCAGACCTCTTCTACAGTGCAGGTCACAAAACCGGCTTCCACAAATCCATTAGAACTATAACAGAATTGCTGCATGACTGCAAAACATAGGAACGTCCCTTTGAGTTATATTTAAACACGACTTGATTCACGTCTACGTCCATAAAGAAGATTGAACACAGTATTACTGAAAGTCTGCCTAATGTGTTTCCTTTAGACGGATTAATCCCTGCAGATGCTGCCCTCAGTCCAGACTTCTTTACAGACTTTCAGAATGGAGACTACGTCGCCTCACAGGGTTTCCCTGCCAGGTACATACACCACTTTTTAAATGACTGATACCGAGCCTTGTGCTTGTATCAGGTTGCCTTTAGCTCATTCGGGGACATAGACGTTTACTTAGTTATAAGACTCCATGGAGCTAGCTCACATCAGTGCCAGGGTGTTCTGTTGTTTTTAGCAGAGCACATCTCAAACGCTCTGTGTCAGTTCCTCGCCCCCCACCCTCCTGCTTCCCTGCCTGCGCCACCATCACCACTCCCTCCAACAGCAATAGCTGTAGTGTTGAACAAAAAAAAAAAAAAAACACACACAACTCGCTCTCCTAACACTCCCCAGATCAGCCCCCTTGCTCCGCTTCCTGCTGTCATGACAGCTTTGCAAAGCACAAGCCGATGATTTGATTTATGGATTTAAACCCTTCCCGGTGTGATTGCATTCTAATAAGCGCTTTTGTTTCCCAAGAAACTGCGATCCAACAGACATAAGGGATAAATTCAACGAAGAAAGTTCTTTTTATTAGCTGACGCAGCTGAGACGTGTCGATGTGCTCGCTATTTATCTGTTGTTGTTGGCTGTGGTGGACAGAAGAAGCTCTTAACTGAATCAGGAGTTTAAAGAAAAACTGTGTGTGTGTGTATGAGAGAGATACACACAAACGGATGGGGTCTTGGATTTGAAGAGGAGGAGAGGGACTGTTAAAATTGCAAGAGCAAGTTAGTACAGAGGAAGAAGAGTGTTTTTTCACCACTCTTTGTAAGCGATAGCTGTAAAACACACTGAGCGAGCACAGGGAATTAGGCAGCTGGAGAGCTTGGTTTTCATTTGGTCAGAGTGGTCCGAGAGATCTAGGTTAACACAATAATGAAACCCAGCCTGCAGGGAGCATACAGCCAGACGGACTGGGAATGGCTTTAATACGCTCGCCGTTATACGTAGAAGTAATGCAGTGAGGTTCTACACTTGCTGCGTCAGGCTGGCGCGTTACAGCTGATGAACACGGCTGAAATAGACCCCAGCGGGTAATTCGGAGGTTGAGGAGATCTCTAAGCAGTTCTAGTTTACACACCGAATGTTCACACAGAAGTAAAACCGAATCAAGTGAACTGCAGGCTCAGAACTGGGTTTTAATGTCATCTAGTCAATATGTGAATTCCAGCAGGCCGGCTAGCACCGTTCCTTTGAATTATTGTGAGGGCTATAAACAAAAAGGCCAGACCTGCGCAGCATGGGAGAGAGACTTTACAGTCACCCGATCAAGAGCAATTTTTAAAAAGTGAGCTGAGATGAGGATAGCGCGCTGATTTAGAGCAACAATAAAATGGGGACAGGGTGAGTAGTGACAGGCTGAAGATCAAAGCAGCGACACAGATAGGAACAGGGAAAGGCTCGTGTTAAGAGGTCTCCATGTGCGTGTTTAACAGTCTCGCACGTCTTGGTCCAGACTGGAAACACTGGAGCCTTTTGTCTGCCTACATCTCACTCCAGATTCCACTCCTGCTGTCTGCCCGTGGGGAAGGAGCCGAGTGATGAAATGGATTATGCTGGACGTGCAGAGAATCTTCCCAGAGGCGTAGTTTGCACAAGTCATCTCACTTAAGACACATTTTTCACTTTGTTTGCAATTATGTAAGATACCTGATGATTGAACCATGATGCTCATGGGTCCATCTTTAGCAGATCGATTCATCATCTCTGTCCATTTCTAATGTCTTTGGGTTGAGTCTCCTTATTTGACCTCTCCTTAAGCCCATGTCTGTCTAAGCAGATGAAATACCTGCCTCCCCCAACCCCCATACACACACAAGCCTTATATAATCAATCCCAGGAGAAGATGACTGGTTACACGATTTAGAAGAGATTGGATAAAATATGAACATTGGTATGATTTAACTATGATTTTCCAACAGCATTACAAGGATATAGTGAAACTATTAATCCACATTCATCTGCACTATTCCCTAGAAAGTGATGCATTTACCTTAAGTCAAACATAGGATCTAAAGTAATAGTAAATCTTCTCGCCAAGTAGTTTACTACACGCATATGCCAGGATGAGTTTTACAGTAGTCGAACACCGTAAATCACACCATTCCATAGTGAAAATCGACTGTGTCCAGACATCCTCGTGAAACTCGAGATGCCTGGAAAAGAGCCTGAAGAAAGAAGGTGACTGATTTCAAGGTCATCGCTTGAAGTAAAGTTTATTTACCTCCATGATCATCTGTCATTAAATCTCACATTAAGCTCTGAACGCTGCGTTTGATCTCACTATCAAACTCTTCCCCGTATTGCTACGAATCCCCCCCCCCCCCCCCCCCCCCCAAAAAAAGAAATAAAACGCCGGTATTTTTAGCCAGGAGGTGGTCGCTGAAAAGAAAAGCATCTGACGCATGTAAGCGCTCTCATGGAAGTGATTTGTGCTAAAAACAACACCGAATTATGGGAGCTGGTAGGGGCAAAGCAAACAGCTCGTATTTTAAGAGAACAGCACGGCGAGCTAGTGCTCGGGCTGAGACGGGAGAAAAGGTGGGGGTGGAACCGGAGGACCGGTTGAGGTGGAGGTGAAGGTGGCCTTCATTCAAAGGCACTTACACTCGCGTGTAATTGGACACTTAATTTGGCATTCATCTGGTTTTGAAATTGATTTCCTTGTAACTGTTTAAAACGAGACGTCACAGTTCCCAGCATGATTAGGATATATAGGCTCTGTTAATAACACTGTGATGTAGCTGTAATGTTTATGATGTGCTTTCTTTCTTTCTTTCTGTTTGTAACATGTGCTGTAATGTCCAGGAATAGTACAGTGTTTGGTGTGATGTAGAGATTGTCTGATTTATTCTCCCATTTTTCTTGCTGGAAGTATGGTTGGTCTTGTTTGCCACAGACTTGTTTCCTGGCTCTTTGAGGAACATGGACAGATCTGGGTGCCTCTGTGTGATTTTTTTGTTTTTTTTTTTTTAGTAGTCCTGCAGTGCCATCTAGTGGTGAAGCAGTTGTTGCAGTTTAACACAAATTACACGCGTTTTCACACCTGGGCCTTTTCAGGGGTTTAAGGAGGAGTTTGCTGGATTTGTGGCCCATGTGTCGACACTTGCAATGACAATGATCTCAGACTTTTTTTTTTAAAGTAAACTGAACTGAGATCATATCAGAAGGTGGTTTGAAATTCATGCTACTTTCCTAACATCAAACCTATTTGTGTTGGTGTAAGCAATATGCAACGTTTTTATATTTCGGATAGTTGCACGTTTAGTACATTTTTAATGAATCAAACTCTGTTAAAGGGAAGCGTCTGCATGTGATCCTCAGAGCTTTTTGTGTTCAGAATGTCAGTGGGTTTAAAAGGAGCACAGTTTCTTTTTTGGTTCTCTATATCAGTGATGTGGACTTAGACCCCATGTTCACATCAGAACTCCTTAAGAACTCGGACCGCAGCTGTTGCTAATACACACATTTTTTTCCTGGGCATTCATGTACTTCTGGTGTAACTTCTTTACTTGTAAACGATGCTGCAGAGTTGTTCTGTAAACTCTAACCTCTAATGTAACATTACAACACAGTGAAATTCTTTCTTCGCATATCCCAACTTTGGAAATTTGGGTCAGATTGCAGGGTCAGCCATGATACAGCGCCCCTGAAGCAGTGAGGGTTAAGAGCCTTGCTCAAGGGACCGACAGAGGCAGCTTGGCTTGAACCCTGCTCTTATGATCAGCAGCCCAGATCCTTAATCACTTGCCCACCTTGATATTCAGATAGCTGGTGTTTAATGCAATCTTCTCTCCAAATATCAGTGATCTCTTCTGAGACCAAACAGAAAAGTGTTGTTTTTACCAGTGACAGAAGATGACAGCTATGTATGGCAAGCCTCAAGGTACATCTGGCATGACAGAACCTAAATCAGAAACATCACACAAATGATAAGAACCACAAAAGTATCCACATACTCCGGTCAGTTTGTGGGTCTATTTACGGGGCTTTGAGTTCTCTAACGAATTAGACGTGAAAACACTCGTCCTCATTAGTGTAGTCGATGGTTCTTCTGATTTACTCAAGTGTCTCTCATGTTGTTGTTTCAGCGCTGTCTCAGAGAGATACGCTCAGGGGCCAGGAGGAGCCATGCGGCCTGCTACAGCCTACGGCTTCCGTCCTGACGAGCAGCATTACTACAGCTACTCCACATCACGGTAGAGTAGAACCGGTACAGATCATCGTTGTCGAATTCCTTCATATTCTCATTAAGCTGAATCAACACTCATAGCGTTATTTATTTGTCCCAGTATAAACTTGCTGCTTTGATGAAGTGGTTTAAAATGATGTCTAAGCATTCTTAATGATCAATATGTACTACAGTTGTAGTTGATCTTCTGTGTGTTTGTTATAAGTGATGTACACTTATTTACTACATGTCTCCAGGTTTTTTTTTTGCATGAAGTATTAAACACGTAGCTTGTTTTTTTGTTTTTTTAAGTAAGGTCTATTCATTGCAGCTCTTGAATTCATTGCATGAGTTTAGTTGCACACTGGACTTACAGTTCATCCATCACTGAATCTCACACACACTTAAACACTCAGGCGTTTGAGACACTAGCTAAGGTAAAAAAAAAAAAAAATGTATTTATTGAATTGTAAAGATGTAGTGATGCTTTTTATCTGTCTCCTGACCAGCTGCGCGGCAGCTTACGACTGTGCACTGTTTAACGTTTTGTTGTTTTGCTTTTCTAAATGAAAACTTTTGTATGTGTGAAAATTTTATTTCTAATATTTTAATGACAGTTTTATGTTTTCAAATTTCATTCATTTTTTTTACATTCTCAGTTTACAATAAATTTACGTGCTTCGTTTTTCGCTGCCTGTGGATTGTCTTAACTGCTGTTTTATACATGATGTCTATTATTTCTGTGGTGCAATATTAAATCAATGAATATGAACAGTGTTTGACTCGTGTCTTTTGTTTATGACGAACGTGAAGCGTTCGCTTATAAACCTCAGCGTCTCTGTAGTCTGACTCCGCTGTGTCTTCACTCGGGGTGTTTTTTGCAGAGAGACCTTAAGAGCTTCTTATTTCTAAGATTGTCCGCTGATTATTTATTGAAGCACAGTTTATGTGACCATCTCGGGTAACCTGAAACAAGTCATCCTCCTCCTGATTAGCATGCTTTGGTGAAACATTTACTCATGCCCCCTGGCTGGATGCCACAGAGTTTGTGCTGCATGTTGCTTGTTTAAGGATTACTCTCAAACACACACAACATGAAGTGCTAAGAATTGTTTGTATTAGTATTACGAGAGAAATGTCACCAAACCAGATTCTGTAAAATCAAAACCTGTGACACTTTTTTTTGCAGTCTGCAATGTGGTTTCATTCTTATACAAACTGTGAAAAGGCCCTCAAGGGGGAAAAAAGAAAGAATATATGTACATTTATGTAAATTTATGTACATAATAATGTTTGAGGCATTGGTGGCTCAGTGGTAGGTTTCTCGCCTATCATGCGGAAGGCCCGGGTTCGATTCCCCAGCCAATGCCTCAACCCCAGCCACTGGATGCAGTCCCTGGTCCCAAGCCCGGAAAAATGGGAGGGTTGCGTCAGGAAGGGCATCCGGCGTAAAACATTTGCCAAGTTGTTGTGCGGACCAGTTGGTCCACTGTGGCGACCCCGAACAGGGAGCAGCCGGAAGCAACTTCTTCTATGTACATAATAATGTGTGTGAGGGAGTGGGTGTTTTTTTTAGGGTTTAAAGAAGTTAAAATTTTCAAACAATGCTTTTCAATTGCTCATTTGAGTTGATGCTAATACAGTGAAACTTTTTTTCCACTTATCCCAGCTTGTTAAGTTGGGGTCTGAGCACAGGGTCAGTTGTGATACAGCTCAGTGGACCAGGGAAGCTTAAGGGACTTGCTCAAGGGCTCAACAGTGGCAGCTTGGAGATGCTGGGGCTCAAACCCACAACCTTCTGATCAGTAACCCAGAGCCTTAACCACTTCTATTGCCCCAATGTGCTACTTTTTTTGTATGCGGTTTTTAGTGACCCGTGGCGACATATTCATTTTTAAAAATCTACACAACAAACCTGTCTTTGAGGCTGAGATGACACATGCTAAAACAATTCAGTTTTTTTCTAGATAATAGTCATGACTGCTCATGGTTTACATTAAGCAGGGTCAGTAAAGGTTACTTTATGTCTTGAAAATGAGATTAGATTAGATCTTTAACTTGCTCCACTCCAAGACTTCCCCTGGCCGCTGTCTGGACATCACACTTAAAATATCCTGAAGTATTTTGCAAATCACAGCTTCAAAATATAACTTTGCCTTTCTACCCTACTATGTGCTATGCCTACTACCCTACTATGTGGTGGCTCTGTCCAAAATGGCACACTTGCTAGGTAAGTAGTCAAAGTCTAAAGTAGTTTAAGTAGTCCTGTTTCTTATCGTATCATTTACACTATGTGAGCAAAAGTATGTGCACCTCTGACCATCACGTTTATATGTTCTAGTTGAATATTGCATTCTCAGTTTATTCCTCTTTGCTGTTATAATGCGCTCCACTCTTCTGTGAAGGTTTTCCACTAGATGTTGGAGTGTGTCTGTGGGGATTAGTGATCATTCAGCTACAAGAGCATTAGTGAGATCAGACACTGATGTTGTAAGAGTGAGGAGGTCTGGGGTTCAGTCGCTGTTCCAGTTCATCCCAAAGGTGTTCAGTGGGGTTGAGTCAGAGTCAGGGCTCAGTGCAGGACACTCCAGTTCTTCAACTCCAACCTTAACACACCATGTCTTCATGGAGCTCTGTGCTTTGTGTACAGGGGCATCATCATGCTGGAACAGGGTTAATAACAATGCATCATTTTGCAGAAATGTGCAAAATGTATTCTGTTAAATCTGCATGTAGTGCAGTTGCACTGTCTGAATACCAGAGAGTCCACACTGCTAGAGAACACACGTGTCACATGACTTTATTATAATAGTTTAAAAGAAATGCTTCAGTAGCTTTCAGATGACCCTATTTTTTTTAAATCTTCAGTTTCCAAGAAAAGGGTCGTTAAAATCAGACCCTTTGTGGTTAAATGATGCCTCAGGTGCTGCTACAGAGCTTATAACGATCCAATCAATCATTTCCTCAAGGTCAAAGCCCCTCTTATGTTTATGTTTATTTATTCATCATATATATATATATATATATATATATATATATATATATATATATATATATATATATATATATATATATATATATATATACACACACACACACAATACACAATACACAACCTCAAATAATTCCTCAAGTCTCTAAATATTAAGCTAAATACATTCATTTTTTTAGTCTTATGTGGATAAAAATGCACATTGCAGTCTTCAGCCAAATCAATTGATTTGGAATTTTTCTTTATACAGCTATAGCTTTCGGCTGCTCCCTGTTCGGGGTCGCCACAGCGGACCAACTGGTCCGCACAACAACTTGGCACAGGTTTTACACCAGATGCCCGTCCTGACACAACCCTCCCATTTTTCCGGGCTTGGGACCGGCACTGCATCCAGTGGCTGGGAATCGAACCCGGGCCTTCCACATGATAGGCGAGCAACCTACCACTGAGCCACCAATGCCCCTGGAATTTTTTCTTTAAAACTTTATAACTTTCCAAATTTGTTTTAAAATATTCTGAGAATTCAACTGATTTGAAACATGAAGCCAGTATCTTGAATCAGAGTGAGCCATCAATCACCGGAGTGTGTGGTTTCACCTCTACTCATCACACACTTCTGCATTTATCATGCATTTACTCAAAATTATATCAGAATCTTATATTAATAGACAACTGTGATTCTGTGACCTTGTATAATATACGTTTTATAAATGACTATGAATTATACATAAACCTTTTGGAACAAACTAGGAACAAAAAAGCATTGAGAACATTTAATGTTTTAAAAGGAGCTGATGTTTGTGTAGGAAAATGTGTTTGGCAGCATTAATGTCGGAAATACTGTTCAATGCCACATGCAGTATTCATTTTTTTTATTATTATTTTTAATATATATATACAGTGGGGCAAAAAAGTATTTAGTCAGCCACCAATTGTGCAAGTTCTCCCACTTAAAAAGATGAGAGAGGCCTGTAATTTTCATCATAGGTACACTTCAACTATGAGAGACAGAATGAGAAAAAAAAAATCCTGAAGATTACATTGCCTGATTTTTAAAGAATTTATTTGCAAGTTATGGTGGAAAATAAGTATTTGGTCAATAACAAAAGTTCATATCAATACTTTGTTATATACCCTTTGTTGGCAATGACAGAGGTCAAACGTTTTCTGTAAGTCGCCACAAGGTTTTTACACACCGTTGCTGGTAGTTTGGCCCATTCCTCCATGCAGATCTCCTATAGAGCAGTGATGTTTTGGGGCTGTCGCTGGGCAACACGGATTTTCAACTCCCTCCAAAGATTTTCTATGGGGTTGAGATCTGGAGACTGGCTAGGCCACTCCAGGACCTTGAAATGCTTCTTACGAAGCCACTCCTTCGTTGCCCGGGCGGTGTGTTTGGGATCATTGTCATGCTGAAAGACCCAGCCATGTTTCATCTTCAATGCTCTTGCTGATGGAAGGAGGTTTTTACTCAAAATCTCACAATACATGGCCCCATTCATTCTTTCCTTTACACGGATCAGTCGTCCTGGTCCCTTTGCAGAAAAACAGCCCCAAAGCATGATGTTTCCACCCCCATGCTTCACAGTAGGTATGGTGTTCTTTGGATGCAACTCAGCATTCTTTCTCCTCCAAACACGACAAGTTGAGTTTTTACCAAAAAGTTCTATTTTGGTTTCATCTGACCATATGACATTCTCCCAATCCTCTTCTGGATCATCCAAATGCTCTCTAGCAAACTTCAGACGGGCCCGGACATGTACTGGCTTAAGCAGGGGGACACGTCTGGCACTGCAGGATTTGAGTCCCTGGCGGCGTAGTGTGTTACTGATGGTAGCCTTTGTTACTTTGGTCCCAGCTCTCTGCAGGTCATTCACTAGGTCCCCCCGTGTGGTTCTGGGATTTTTGCTCACCGTTCTTGTGATCATTTTGACCCCACGGGGCGAGATCTTGCGTGGAGCCCCAGATCGAGGGAGATTATCAGTGGTCTTGTATGTCTTCCATTTTCTAATAATTGCTCCCACAGTTGATTTCTTCACACCAAGCTGCTTACCTATTGCAGATTCAGTCTTCCCAGCCTGGTGCAGGTCTACAATTTTGTTTCTGGTGTCCTTTGACAGCTCTTTGGTCTTGGCCATAGTGGAGTTTGGAGTCTGAATGATTGAGATTGTGGACAGGTGTCTTTTATACTGATAACGAGTTCAAACAGGTGCCATTAATACAGGTAATGAGTGGAGGACAGAGGAGCCTCTTAAAGAAGAAGTTACAGGTCTGTGACTTGTAGGTGACCAAATACTTATTTTCCACCATAACTTGCAAATAAATTCTTTAAAAATCAGACAATGTAATTTTCTGGATTTTTTTTTTCTCATTCTGTCTCTCATAGTTGAAGTGTACCTATGATGAAAATTACAGGCCTCTCTCATCTTTTTAAGTGGGAGAACTTGCACAATTGGTGGCTGACTAAATACTTTTTTGCCCCACTGTATATATGGATGGATGGATGGATGGATAGCTAGCTAGCTAGCGTGGCTTGGTGGTTAGCATGTTTGCCTCACACCTCCAGGGTTGGTTCGATTCCCGCCTCCGCCGTGTGTGTGGAGTTTGCATGTTCTCCTCGGAGGTTTTCTCCGGAGACTCTGGTTTCCTCCCCCAGTCCAAAGACATGCATTGTAGGTTGATTGGCATCTCTAAATTGTCTGTAGTGTGTGATTGCGTGAGTGAATGAGAGTGTGTGTGTGTGTGTGCCCTGTGATGGGTTGGCACTCTGTCCAGGGTGTATCCTGCCTTGATGCCCAATGATGCCTGAGATATGCACAGGCGACCCGTGACCCGAGAATAGATCGGATAAGCGGTAGACAATGTATGAATGAATGAAATATATAAATAAATACATACATACATGCATAACCCTCAAGGTAAATTAACACGTGACGCCCCGCCCACCAGGTGCAGCATTTAGCGTCACAGAGGGCCAACTGTGATTCTGTGCTAGAAACTTAGGTATTTGAAATACCTAAAATATTTTATTATTAAAATAAAAAATTATAAATTTAAAAAGCAAGCAAGCAAGCAAATAAATAATGAAACAATTAAACAATCAAATAAATAAATGAATAAATAACCCTCAAGGTGAGTTAATACGTGACGCCCCGCCCACAAGGTATATTCCCGCCCCCCAATCTCCAGACTGCAGCCTTTAGTATCGCAGAGGGACCTAGTGAAATTCCTGAAACCTAAACCGAGTGAAGGGACTACCTACAAGATCACCTGCTCACTTGGTGAGCCATTTGAGACAGAGCCGCAGTGTGTGAAGGCTGCAGTAGGAGGTGTCGAGAGCAGAGATGCGCCACATTACATTTTGAAACTTGACAGAGAAAAGAAACGCAACTTCATGTGAGATAACCTGAGGACAGGTCATCTTCAAAACTAATAACGCCACTATGGGAATATCGTCCAGTCTTCTGGATGAAAATAAATTCAACTTCATTAAAGGTAAGTCTAGCCTTAAGCTTTTCTTCATCCATTTGCTCTCCGCCACAATTAACACACACATTTCTTCAACTAAACAGCTTCAAAGTCATACCGGAAATCTGTCTTCTACATGACTTTAAAGCTGAGTGGGATAAAATGTAAATATGTCGGCAGAATGCTATATTTCTCTACCAAAACACTAATTTGAATAAAATTATAGCTGTAATAATTCCTTGTGCAGACTACTAAACGTCATGTTATTAGACTAGATATCATATCACCTGTCTAGGCTTGACCTGGGAATAGAAAACAGCCAATATTTCAATGGCCATAAACTACATACAGGTGTATCAGTAATACAGACCAGTAATACAGCATCAAGTAAGGTGTTGAGTCGCTAAGAGCGGTCAGAGGAGCTTCAGTGCACCTTGGCACAGACTATACAAATCTCTGGAATAATGAAGACCAGTTCTCCAAACGATTGTCCCTCAGTTGGTGTTGTGATGGAGAACAGTAACACACTGGTATGAAATCTCAGTTTTTGTAAACCTGTTGTAGCTTGTGGATCTGGGAAGAGAGACATTACCTTGAGGATAGAAATGTTTCATCATAGGATAAAGATGATGGGGCAGAATAACCTCCTAGTGATTTGTGGAAGTGGACTCAGTATGATATAACCTGTAATTGAAATAATATCTAATTTACACACACACACACACACTATATATATATATATATGTATATGTATGTATATATGTGTGTGTGTGTGTGTGTGTGTGTGTGTGTGTGTGTGTGTGTATAATATTTTGTGGGTGAGGAGGTTTTGTAGGACAGGTGAAACGTGCGTATAAGGTATGTGAGCACAGAACCTGCCCTTCAGGTCAGCCTTGCCGTCAGAGTCTGATTTCATAGTTCAGGAATGCCAGAAATCTCAACGAAACACAGACACACCCACAAACATCTAAACTCCAATATAAACATCCCATAAATCTGCATTCAGTGTTTTTTTTGTTTTGTTTTGTTTTGAATATATCTATGCAGCCTGTGCAGGGGTGGTAGAGCTGACTGCTGTGGGGTGGTAGAGCTGACTGCTGTGGGGTGGTAGAGCTGACTGCTGTGGGGTGGTAGAGCTGAGTGATGTGGGGTGGTAGTGCTGAGTGATGTGGGGTGGTAGAGCTGACTGCTGTGGTGTGGTAGTGCTGAGTGATGTGGGGTGGTAGAGCCGGGTGATGAGGGGTGGTAGAGTTGACTGCTGTGGTGTGGTAGAGCTGGGTGATGTGGGGTGGTAGAGCTTGGTGATGAGGGGTGGTAGAGCTGGGTGATGAGGGGTGGTAGAGCTGGGTGATGAGGGGTGGTAGAGCTGACTGCTGTGGTGTGGTAGAGTTGGGTGATGAGGGGTGGTAGAGTTGGGTGATGAGGTGTGGTATAGCTGGGTGATGAGGGGTGGTACAGCTGGGTGATAGAGCTGGGTGATGAGGGGTAGTAGAGCTGGGTGATGAGGGGTGGTAGAGCCGGGTGATGAGGGGTGGTAGAGCTGGGTGATGAGGGGTGGTAGAGCTGACTGCTGTGGTGTGGTAGAGTTGGGTGATGAGGTGTGGTATAGCTGGGTGATGAGGGGTGGTACAGCTGGGTGATAGAGCTGGGTGATGAGGGGTAGTAGAGCTGGGTGATGAGGGGTGGTAGAGCTGGGTGATGAGGGGTGGTAGAGCCGGGTGATGAGGGGTGGTAGAGCTGGGTGATGAGGGGTGGTAGAGCTGGGTGATGAGGGGTGGTAGAGCTGGGTGATGAGGGGTGGTAGAGCTGACTGCTGTGGTGTGGTAGAGTTGGGTGATGAGGGGTGGTAGAGTTGGGTGATGAGGTGTGGTATAGCTGGGTGATGAGGGGTGGTACAGCTGGGTGATAGAGCTGGGTGATGAGGGGTGGTAGAGCTGGGTGATGAGGGGTGGTAGAGCCGGGTGATGAGGGGTGGTAGAGCTGACTGCTGTGGGGTGGTAGAGCCGGGTGATGAGGGGTGGTAGAGTTGGGTGATGAGGGGTGGTAGAGTTGGGTGATGAGGGGTGGTAGAGCTGGGTGATGAGGGGTGGTAGAGCCGGGTGATGAGGGGTGGTAGAGCTGACTGCTGTGGGGTGGTAGAGCCGGGTGATGAGGGGTGGTAGAGTTGGGTGATGAGGGGTGGTAGAGTTGGGTGATGAGGGGTGGTAGAGTTGGGTGATGAGGGGTGGTAGAGCTGGGTGATGAGGGGTGGTAGAGCTGGGTGATGAGGGGTGGTAGAGTTGGGTGATGAGGGGTGGTAGAGTTGGGTGATGAGGGGTGGTAGAGCTGGGTGATGAGGGGTGGTAGAGTTGGGTGATGAGGGGTGGTAGAGCTGGGTGATGAGGGGTGGTAGAGCCGGGTGATGAGGGGTGGTAGAGCTGGGTGATGAGGGGTGGTAGAGCCGGGTGATGAGGGGTGGTAGAGCTGACTGCTGTGCTGTGGTAGAGCTGAGTGATGAGGGGTGGTAGAGTTGGGTGATGAGGGGTGGTAGAGCTGGGTGATGAGGGGTGGTAGAGCTGGGTGATGAGGGGTGGTAGAGCTGGGTGATGAGGGGTGGTAGAGCTGGGTGATGAGGGGTGGTAGAGCTGAGTGATGAGGGGTGGTAGAGCTGACTGCTGTGGGGTGGTAGAGCTGACTGCTGTGGGGTGGTAGAGCTGACTGCTGTAGTGTGTAGAGTAGATGGTGTGTAGTAGTGGGTTGTTAGATTGGAGCAGAGTTAGATGTAATGGGTAGAGTGGAGCAGTGTGGGGCATGTGGTAGCATGTGGTAGTGTTTAAGGTGTTGGAGTACTGATGGGAAGGTTGTTAGTTGGAATCCCAGGTCCACCAAGTTGCCACTGCTGGGCCCCTGAGCAAGGCCCTTAACCCTCAATTCCTCAGTTATATAAAATGAGATAAATTGTAAGTCGCTCTGGATAAGAGTGCCTGCCAAATGCCAGAAATGTGAATGTAAATGTGTGGGGCAGTATAGCAGAGCGGAAGCGCAGAGCAGTGTGGTCGTTAGAACGGAATAGTGCAGTGGGTAATGCAGAGCAGGGTGGTACAGTGGAGCGCTTTATTGGGTAGAGCAGAACTGTTTAGTGGAGCGGTGTGGGGTGGTAGAGTGGAACATTTAAATGGGTAGAACAGTTTGGTGTGAGGTGGTGGAGTGGCGTACTATGTGGTGAAGTGCACTTATTTTAAAACTTAGTAGTTAAAATATATATCAGGTTGGTGTGGTTATCCACCAGTACTCAGATTTTATTCAGATTTTATTGTATAAATCTGAATTTATATGTAAAACATTACTGCCAGAAGTGGTATCAAGTTATACTTGTAAGGAGGAACAATCATGAAAAAATATCCACATCTCCTCTCTGGTGTATGAACACAATCTAATGAATAGACAGACAGATAGACAGACAGACAGACTATCATGTAAACATCACAATTATGGCATTTAGCCATAATTAAAGAACAGGTCATCCCAAGGTCATCAGAAAAAAAAACAAGCAACTAAACAATATCAATTACCAAATTATAGTCAGCCCTAATAAGTTAATGAATTAGGATGAGGCGGAGCAGGAAAGAGCTAATCCGTAATGAACAGATCTATAGTTAGTGTAGACCAGAGGTGTCCAATTTTATCCACAAAGGGCCAGCGTAGGTGCAGGTTTTCATTTGGATCAAGCAGGAGCCACACCTGATTCCTCCTGTTTAATCAGTCGATCTTTACTTTCAGTAGACTCAGGTGTGGTTTCTCCTTGTTTGGAATGAAAACTTGCACCCAAGCCGGCTCTTTCTGGATAAGATCGGACTCTTTGTGCATCTCTGGCTGTTTCATGCACACTCGGACACATGGCTTCTCTGGGGGTGCATGAGAATGTGGATTCTGTGGGTTTTGCAGAAAAACAAATCGTCTTATGGAGTGCGCTCTTTGTTTGTCCAGCATCTAGAAGAAGAAGAAGAAAAAGCTCCCCTGACTTTCTGATCAGTAACCCAGAGCCATAAATGTTGAGCTGCTAAATGCCACATCTGGATGTAAAGCTTCTCTCTTTGATGGTGTTAAACTTGCCAAAAGGGTCAGAAATTTGTAACCAATTCACAGAAACAGTAAAGAACATGACTGACTGCTCACCACTGAGCCTGTACACCAGTCTGAGCTCTTGGTCTGTGAGTGATTGCTGATTTATTCCTCTGTGGTGTATCTGTGGTGATGTACATCATGCAGTCTCAATCTGAGGATTTTATCCACTTTATTTCATAGTAGTATTGGGTTGAAATACATCTCAAGTGTACTTACTACTATTTTAAACAGTCATTAAATCATTACACCATCCAACACTTGACTCCTCTATAAACTGGAGTCTAGCTTGTGCTCCTATTAATGTAGTCCATTCATTCATTCATTGTCTACCGCTTATCCGATCTATACTCGGGTCACGGGGAGCCTGTGCATATCTCGGGTATCATTGGGCATCAAGGCAGGATACACCCTGGACGGAGTGCCAACCCATCACAGGGCACACACACACTCACTCTCATTCACTCACGCAATCACACACTACGGACAATTTAGAGATGCCAATCAACCTACAATGCATGTCTTTGGACCGAGGGAGGAAACCCCCGAGGCACGGGGAGAACATGCAAACACCACACACACGGCGGAGCGGGGATTCGAACCCCCAACCCTGGAGGTGTGAAGCAAACATGCTAACCACCAAGACACCGTGCCCCCCAATGTAGTCCAATAAAATCTTATTATTTTAACAACCTTGGAACAGAATAAAATCAATTTCAAGCTTTACTATTTCTACTGAACTCCACTGAAATCTCATTTGGCTCAAAGACTGCTCTTTCTCTCTAGATTTGTTTGACGTGATACTGACCTCACACTTATCATATGCAAGTATGAAGATGTGCGATTAGACGACCGTCTGCTCTGCTCATGCCGTCCTGTTCATCTGTGTGTTTGGTGTGTATTTCAGGTTGGGCGCAGACGGAGCTGAGGAACTTCGCATCGATCTACAAGAAGCAGTACTCTCTGGCCTTTCTCTCCCATGTTCATGATGAGTTGGTGCAACGTAAACAAGAGCATACTCAACTCCTTAAACAGCGGGTGAGGACTGCTTGGATACAAAGGAGCATCGGATCTCTCTCACACACACCAACACCTCATGGAGACTAGTCTTAATAGGCTTGAATGACAAACTGACATCTTGCTGAATATTCCTTCTTCTGTGTGTTTGTTTTATTACCCAGGATCCCCCAGAGGATTCAGAGGTGATCTACCAGGAGACTGTGCTCTACTTTTGTGATAACCGGAAATGGAAGGAGAAGTTTGTGGTGGTTCGTGCCAATTACTTTCTGGAGTGCCATGAGAGCTATGAGGTAAGCTTTCCACCTCTAGGGCAGAAAAATTAGAGATTAGTAATGTTCCTATGTCTGTAGATAATCAATAAAACGCTAATCTCGGTCTTCTGCAGACGTTTATGAAAGGCATACCGCCACTGTACAAGCTGCCAGGTACAGGAGGCACTATTCTGACCACAGAAGAGAAATACATGGAAGTGATTGACAGGTGCTTCCCAGATACTGACAGTAAGTAACACCAGTATTCCATTCTCCGTACTTTTTACTTAAATAAGCCTCAGCTAGTGGAAAAAGTGCATTGACATGGGTTCAGTGACCCTCTTAATCACCAGGGTCAGCATGGATCACCTGGGTAGTATTACCTGGATACCTTCATACACATGAGCTGTGTACACCAATTAATACTAAAATCAAGATGTGCTGAAACACTACAGTGGCAGGCGTGGAAAAAATGGCTATATGACAGCAATATTTATAACAAATCCTGACATTGAGAAAGGTTATGCATTCACACAAGAAGGTATGCATGCCATTTCTGTCTCCTCTGGTTCAAAGGACATCAGTAACATATGGAAACATGATTCCTGGACCATGCTTGCATATCATACGTCCCACTTGCAAAAAAAACCAACACAATACTTACCATTGGGGGTACAGTAAGAGCATGGCCACATTTTTTATGTGTAGAAAAGAGAAGTCGGCAAAGGTATAAGATTTCTTTTGCGAAAAAGTAAATATCAGGGAAGGCAAGGGGATTTTGTCTGTCCCAAAAAACTCTTTCTCTGCAAAGTGCTTGTCTAACAATTTGTGTGAAGATGTCCACAAGACTTAGAAGAAAAGGTGAAGCCATTGCAACAGACACTGGGAATTAGTTACGTCACTTAGATATGGCTTTGCTCACAGCTGCTTGGGTCAAATTTCAGTCTAAAAGCTAGGATCCAGAGCACAACATGCCCTGGAGCAGGTTAGCCGTGGAGCTTAAGTTACCATGGCGATAAACACTGATTTAAGCCAAGCTACTTTCATGGTATCTAAATCCCAGGATTGGTGCAATCTAATCTTTAACTTACCTGGCTAGCCAGCTAAACCGGCTTCATAGTACAGGCCCCTTGTATTTAGCAAGGAATGTGTATTTGTTAGTATTTAATGGTAAAATGTGTCATTGTAAGGTGTAGTTTTAAGTAAGGAAAATGCTTTTCATGATTATACGGCCCTTGGTTTGGCTTTCTCAGAATTGGCACAAATGCTGAATACATTTCCCAGAATTTCCTATACAGTAGTTTTGTTTTTTAACCCTGTTTATATTTGGTCAGATTTGACATGCGGTAAAAGAATTGTAAAGTATATTTTATAACCAGACAGATTCTGATGGAGGTCTGAGTAGTGTGTTTTGTGTTAAAGACGTGAAAGAGGACTTTGCTCCTCCAGTGGTGGGGATGCCGGGCCAGTTTCCAGTGTATCTCCGACTGCCGTACCAGAAAGACTACTACTTCTGCTTCCTCCAGGAGACCAAACAAGCCACGTTTATCTCTGTGTTATCTGACTGTATTCGCCACCAGAATCAAGGTAGCACCACTTGATCCTCTACATGGAAATGCATTTTTATAGCAATGTTACACCTTCTGCAGAGACACAACCACATCACAACAGCAAGTCTTACATTAGAAAGATGTCTGTCTGGTGTCATTTAGCAATGCCAGTAAATATCTACTGGTACTTTTTTTTTGTTTGTTTGAATATTTTTTTTAGAAAACCTGTTTTATCATCAACAACTTTATGTAATAATGATCTCTAAGAGTTTACTTTAATCTCATACAACAGATGTCTAATGCTACTGTCTAGAGCTATGGTCATTCTTCTAGACTTTATTACTAGAAAAGTAGAACTCATGGACATTGACAGCAGCATTAATATGTGCTTGAAAGCCAAGATTTATAACACGCAGGGTTTAAGATATTAAACGTGCTCAAAATGTTCTTCTCACACATCTCTCCTGCTTCCAGACTTCTTGAAGAAGAAGACGTATGAGGTGCAGGCCTTCATCAAAGCAGTACAGTTCTACAGGCAGGACAAGGCAGGACAAGCGTGGGATATGCTGATGGGCAATGATGTGCAGGTGTGAGCATGCACGACTTTGCCCTACTGTATAGTACAATTAGCTTTTCCATTTAGGAAACACCCTTTCATGCCATGGCTGATTTTGCCCTATTGTTTCCCTACACGTACACACCCAGAAAACAAGCCTACATCACCAAACCGGTATACACATCAGCAATAGTTTGATTATGCTTTGTGCCTTATTTCAGTAATGTTGGAAAACCGGGAGTGTCACTGCATTGTTTCAGCTCCTTGTATCACTGCTTTCACCACAGCCAACATCTAATGGTGACAAATTGTACTAAGAGTCAGCCCTTAGGTATATGATAATGAATCATCTTGATGATGTTGAACCATTCTGACTGTTTAGATAGGGTACAGGGGAAGCATGTACATTAGAAAGAAACTTTAATGTCTCAGATCGATAATGAATGTATACACTTAGCACTCAGATATATTCAACAGCAGAGATTATGTCCCTATATAAATATGCATCATAGTACACAAGATATAAGATTAAGTAAAATTTATGTAGATGTGTTATTTACATGTGTTGTGTTGCTCTGAATCCCTGAACACACACCGCTGTCCTGCAGGTGCTGGCTAATCTAGCCATGGAGGAGCTGATGCCGTCTCTAGAGAAAGACATGCTTACTCGTCTGAAGGCCAAGAAGATGGACAAGAAGAAAATGTGGTTTGCTGTGAGTAGCAACATTAAAAAAAATGAATGAGTCTTTAGTGTATAATAATATTTCGATGCACCTGAAGACATTTACATTTCAGTGTTTGATGAATTAAACTCAAAACATTTTAAAATATCAGCTTTTGGGCTGTTCAAACCTGAATGAGTTTCAATACATTCTGAAAACTGTGACAAAAACATTACCAAAGACATGGTTCAATTTCTTACATTTATATCTGCAGACTCTCTTCAAGTTAGCATTAGTGTCAGAGGACATTAACCTCTCCTCCCAGTAGGATCTCTGCATCTCTTTAATTTTGTATATTTTTCATGTCCTATTTGTTTGTGCACGGTGTCGATGGCTTCCCAGAGGCCAAAAAATGGAGTTTCGTAACTGTTTTGTCGTGTCCATGTTCAGCACTGAATGTCTTTGTCATGTCACACTCCATAGTGGTGCTCAGTATGAAGCTCATATGAAAGTAGACACTCAGAGCTTTAAGAAATTTCATAAATATTTCTGTTCCTGCCTAGTCAGTGGTAATATAAGTTCCAAAAAATATAAAAACAGTTTTTTCCACACAAATATTTGTATCTTCAAAGTAAATTATGATATCAGACCAATTTCTGCTTGCTGAGATGCCCCAAATGCTTGTTCCTGAATTTTGAAGCTGTTAACTTCAACCACTAAAATTCTGTGTAAGGTTTTCCCAACAGAGGGAAAAACATCTCCAGCTTAAAGTGCTTTGTAATTGTATATCAGACTTGTGGCCAGAAAGTAATTCATTTATTTATGCTTGAAAATGTCCCATAAGTTGATTTACATTTACAGCATTTGGCAGACATCCTTATCCAGAGCGACTTACATTTTATCCCATTTTATACAATTGAGGGTTAAAGGCTTTGCTCAAGAGCCCAGCAGTGGCAGCTTAGTGGACTTAGGATTTGAACTCACAACCTTCTGTTCAGTAGTCCAACACCTTAACCATTAGTGCATCCCATTTCCATTTCTATTCATCTAAACAGAATGTAGTAAGAAAGTAGTACTGAATTAGTGCGGCACTGGTGGAGATGTTTTATTTGCAGTGGTGTTTAAAGAAGAAATGTCCCCTAACCAAAATGATCTATTCATAACATCAGTCCTGTAGTCATGCCAAAAAGATGGCGTGTTTGCGACAGATCACTACAGTCTCAGTCAGTCCCTTCAGAACTTCACAATTTTTTGATCACAGAAATGAACATTAAGTAAAAATCCACAAGATTAGAAGCTTGTAAGCAGTGTTCCGTTGATGGTCATTTCCATGATGGGCAGCACAGAGAGAGCTCAAATATTGTACATGACAACTAATGCACTAGTCAGTGGTTGTCTAAAATGGTATCAACCTCAGCATCAAGGTCCTGGATGTACAGTATTGTCGTACTATATAAGTTGATGGGATGAAAATGGGATGAAACTGACTGATTTGATAGATTTGATCTAAATCTGGGAATTCTTTAGAAGCAGAAGCAGGTTTAGGGTGTTGCATTCAGGATAAAACTAGGACTGAAATGTCTCTATGTTGTGTGTTCAAGCTAGTGTTTACGTACCACAGATATAACGATGCTTGTAGTGAATCATCACCTCTTCTCTGACCCTCAGACAATCGAGACAGTTTATAACCTGGTGCAGGAGACTCTGGAGGAGGGCATGACTGCTCTGAAAGACGAGTGCAGAGAGGCAACCAAGCAGCAGACTGCACTCATGCGCTCAAATATGGATCAGATCATGAGTTCCCGAGCCTTTCTGGAGAACAAGCTCAAAGGTATCACTCCATGATGAACAAACCTTTAGTTTGAACAAACCTTTAGAACAAACCATGCTCTTTAGTGACATTTGTCTTTGGGCCATTTTAGCATGGGTTAGTTTATTGTTTCCTTGCGGTCTCGTAACAAATAATCCACGGCCCAGTACCGCTCCCTGGCCCGGTAGTTGGGGACCCCTGTACTATGGGATAGGACACCCTCATGTATGGCTAGATATTTATTTATTAATGCCTGTAAGTCAGAATAGCGTACACTGTGGCAACAAAAAAACACTCTTTACAGAAATCATCAGAAACGAGACCTCAACCTTTATGAATCTTTCTTAATGGAACGATGATTATAGATGGGAAAGGGCAGCAGGAGACAATATTCACACCAATAAAAGCTTGCATATACTCAACAGCTATAAGCATCTGACTAATATTGTTCTGCCAAAACAGCTCTGACCCTTTGAGGTCAGTCCAGACAGCTAGCCTTTGCTCCCCAGTGAGCCTTGGACATCCAGGTCTCTGGTTCAGTTTTTTTTTCCTGGGAGCACTTTTGGTATTTACTAACCACTGAATACCAGGGGACATCCCATAAGACCTGCTGATTTGGAGATGCTCTGACTCTAACCATCACAATCTTCCTCTAGTCAAAGTTGCTCAGATCCTTACACTTATCCATTTTTCCTGCTTAAGCACAACAGCTGTGAGAACTGTTCACTTGTCTAATATATCCAATCACTTTACAGATCACATTATAATGAGATAAACAATGTAAGTCACATCACCTGTCAGTGGCTTTATAGTATTATGGCTGATCGGTGTATATGTGGTGAAACCCGGCTGTCCGTTACAGGATCACCTCGTTCCAGAGCTGTGTTGTTGTCATGTTTTAAACGACAGCCTGTCAGGGGGACTGGTTCAGTACAGTTCTGATTTCACTGATGAGAGAAGATAAAGGGTTCCCTGTGAAGAGAATATCAAAACTGATCATTAAAGATAACCTAACCTAGCCAACAAAGCCTGTCATCAATAGAGACTATGATAATCACAAGGATCAAAAAGGTTGCTTTAATTGTGGCATGCCTCAGAAATCACACTTGGAGCTGTTTATGTGCCTTCAAGTGTGTTTGCTCCACATAATACTTTGATTATACTGTGTTTATTATAATGCGTTTATGATCCCTATTATTTTCATTGTTAAGCTGTCAATATACACTACATTCAATTTTAGATCTTAATTTCACAGCCACAACCGTACAGATGATAAACAGATCTAGGCAACTAATAATAATTAATATCTTAACAAGTTCTGTAAGAAATTAGTCTTATTTACTCCCACTCTTTTTACAGCCACAGTAGCTGACCAGGCTACTGATTACTGCAAGCAGCACATAGAGCCTCGCCTGCCTGCTTTGCTGGAGGAGATGATGGGGCCCATCAGCCTGGGCTTTGAGGAAGCACGGCAGGTCAGCGAGAGCATGATGGAGTACCTGTGCAGTAATTATCAGGCGGGCATGACCAGAGAAGAGCTGCAACAGGTGAGGTGGAGTTTAAATATTAGGAACACATATAGGATGTCTGTATTGCATCTGATCTTTATTTAACAGAAATATATTCGTCGTGTCATCCAGAGATCATATTTACATTATCCAAAGCTACTTACAGAAGTCTTTATCAATAAACACATCCTGGCTCCAGAGCCATCCATGGCCGGGAGTACAAGTAAGCAAAATTGTCTGTGCTCTCAGGGACGGAGGGACATAAGCAGCAGGTCAAAAGATGCATTTGGGTGACTTCTTGTGCCTCGAGGATGTATGCGCTAGTATCTTTTATGATAGTGGAGAGCTGCCTGATGGCAGAATTGGCTTTAACACAGACAGAAAATCTGGGGAAATAATTGATGTTGGTTGTGGGGGTATTTTTTGACATGGTCCAACATAACAATTTACTAAATGGAACTAGAAATTTTATGCTCCTTCAATACTCGATCACTCCAGCCAGTCTGTGATGAATAGTATTGGCTTTAATACACGTTCTTTTCTTAGGCTTTGGTGCAGATAAGTAAACCAAACTTACAGAGCTGTTATGAGAAAGTGAGTGCCCTGAGGGATTATATCCGTGAGTTCAACTACCCCAACTGCAGAGGACTGGAG
Organism: Hemibagrus guttatus; assembly: GCA_033459395.1. Classification (NCBI taxonomy): domain Eukaryota; kingdom Metazoa; phylum Chordata; class Actinopteri; order Siluriformes; family Bagridae; genus Hemibagrus; species Hemibagrus guttatus. The sequence continues at coordinate 1,990,192 of JAUCMX010000019.1, forward strand.
CACAGCACACAGATTGATATACAACAGGTATAATTACCACACACACACACACACACACATATATTCTGACCTAAACTTTTGTATAAACATTAATCCTAAAGAATGAACTCTATGACAGCTCTGCAATTATAAAAACAGGGAATATGTAGCATTTTGCTGTGCTAAAAGAAAAAAATAATAATAATTTTGCCCCAAGTCCTAGCCACAACTACATGTAGCTTTGCATATAACTAGTAAAATGTCTGCTGTAACTGGAAAGCTTCAGTTCTTTTTATAAATGTTAATGACTGTGGGTTTAAACATCAATGTTCTGAATGGTGCAGCTAGTGGACAACGCGTCCTATACCTTCGGATTACTTCTGAACAAATCTTCGCAAGACAACACCAACCTAATAGATGTCATGACAAAAGCCACACAGAGGGTGCTAAAGGTGAACACACACACACACACTGTTACACACTTACATATTACTGTCTTCGTGTTTTTATTTCCACTGTTGTGAGGAATACAGGAGCTGAACACTGCTTTGCCCGAAACCAAGCCTAACCATAACCCTTTAACTACAAGAACATTGTCACATACACATCCAGTGCACTGTATCATTTGACTTAACTCCCTGAACAGTTACTGTGTACATGTGTATCCACCAGCAATACGACTACGACAGCAGCACACAGAGAAAGAAGATTTTCCAAGAAGCTCTGCTCAGCATCACGCTACCTAATGTCAAAGCTTTTCTAGCTTCTACATTCAAAAAGGTACAGCTACAAATGAGCTGGTGTTTATTATAACAGTGGTGTGATCATGTGGATTAATATCGCAGTGTGTTTAATGCACTTGTGCTACATCAGCATTATACTGTAATAAAATATCTTTGCAATCATCAGTACAAATCTGATCATTTTTTAAATATTTTATTTAGGAACTGCCGAACTTCGAAGAGTACATATTTGATGATTATGTAAATTTCATCAATGTGGAGAACGTCTACGAGGACATACTGCAAGAGATACTAGAGCAGGACATTAGCAAAGGTAAGTAACAAAGAAGCCATGTTGTTTTATTCAGGTCAAGCATCTTGTCTTGTCTAAATCTTGCTCAGACTTGTTCATGTTTATTTACAGTGGTGAAGGAAGCAGCAAGTATGAAAAAGTACAACTTACTCATGGAGTCCAGGTTCGGTTTCAGTGTTTCCAGCAAGTACTTCTCGTTCCCTGACAGCCCAGACTACACCAGCTCATCACCAACACCGTACAGCCCTCTGCCATCCACGCCTTTGCTGAGTCATGGCCTAAAGGAAAGCCAATGCACCGGTGAAGATTCAGGCATGGCTGAGAAGAACGTGGAGCAGGAGGTCATTTTGCCCCCGCAGGCAGAGGTTCAGGCACAAGTACAACCAGAGATTATTAAGGTATCTGTGAACGCTGAAAAGGATCACAAAGTGGAGGATAATGGAGTGCTAGAGGTGCCTGTTACTGCTGCAACTGAGATACAAGTCAGATCTACCACACCTGAGACACTTACAGTGCACACAGCAGTTGTGGAGGAGACACTTGTTACCACTCAGAGTTTGGAGGAGAAAATATACTCAGGTCCTCCTAATGTAGTGGCTGTAAACACAGAGACATTACTTGATCCATCTAGCTTGTCAAATACAGGACCTTCAGCGCTCCAGGGTAGTCCACCAGTCCAGGTTAGTCCTTCAGTTGGGGTTAGTCCTCCACCAGTCCAGGCTAGTCCTCCAGTCCAGGCTAGTCCTCCACCAGTCAAAGCTATTCCTCCACCATTCCAGACTAGTTTTCCAGCAGCCCAGGCTAATCCTCCACCAGTCCAGACTTGTCCTCCACCCCAAGCTAGTCTTCCACCAGCCCAGGCTAGTCCTCCACCAGTCCAGATTACTCTTCCAGCCCAGGCTAGTCCTTCACCAGTCCAGACTTGTCCTCCACCAGTCAAGACTACTCCTCCAGTCCAGGCTAGTCCTCCACCAGTCCAGGCTAGTCCTCCACCAGTCCAGACTTGTCCTCCACCCCAAGCTAGTCTTCCACCAGCCCAGGCTAGTCCTCCACCAGTCAAGACTACTCCTCCAGTCCAGGCTAGTCCTCCACCAGTCCAGGCTAGTCCTCCACCAGTCCAGATTTGTCCTCCACCTCAAGCTAGTCTTCCACCAACCCAGGCTAGTCCTCCAGCAGTCCAGACTACTCTTCCAGCCCAGGCTAGTCCTTCACCAGTCCAGACTTGTCCTCCACCCCAAGCTAGTCTTCCACCAGCCCAGGCTAGTCATCCACCAGTCCAGACTACTCCTCCAGCCCAGGCTCATCCTCCACCAGTCCAGGCTAGTCCTCCACCAGTCCAGACTTGTCCTCCACCCCAAGCTAGTCTTCCACCGGCCCAGGCTAGTTCTCCAACAGTGCAGATTACTCTTCCAGTCCAGGCTAGTCCTCCATCAGTACAGGCTTGTCCACCACCTCAAGGTGCTCCTCCACCAGTCCAGTCTAGTCCTTCACTGGTCCAAGCTAGTCCTCCGCCGGCCCAGGCTAGTCCTCCGCCGGCCCAGGCTAGTCCTCCGCCGGTCCAGACTGGTCCTCCAGCCCAAGCTAGCCCTCCACCAATCCAGGCTAGTCCTCCACCAGTCCAGACTTGTCCTCCACCCCAAGCTAGTCTTCCACCGGCCCAGGCTAGTTCTCCAACAGTGCAGATTACTCTTCCAGTCCAGGCTAGTCCTCCATCAGTACAGACTTGTCCACCACCTCAAGGTGCTCCTCCACCAGTCCAGTCTAGTCCTTCACTGGTCCAAGCTAGTCCTCCACCGGCCCAGGCTAGTCCTCCGCCGGCCCAGGCTAGTCCTCTGCTGGCCCAGACTAGTCCTCCGCCGGCCCAGGCTAGTCCTCCGCCGGTCCAGACTGGTCCTCCAGCCCAAGCTAGCCCTCCACCAATCCAGGCTAGTCCTCCACCAGTCCAGGCTAGTCCTCCACCAGTCCAGATTTGTCCTCCACCTCAAGCTAGTCTTCCACCAACCCAGGCTAGTCCTCCAGCAGTCCAGACTACTCTTCCAGCCCAGGCTAGTTCTTCACCAGTCCAGACTTGTCCTCCACCCCAAGCTAGTCTTCCACCAGCCCAGGCTAGTCCTCCCCCAGTCCAAACTTGTCCTCCAGCCCAAGCTACTCCTCCACCGGTCCAGGTTAGTCCTCCCCCAGTCCAGACTTGTCCTCCAGCCCAAGCTACTCCTCCACCAGTCCAGGCTAGTTCTCCACCAGTCCAGGCTAGTCCTTCAGCCCAAGCTAGTCCTCCAGCCCAAGCTAGTTCTCCACTGGTCCAGACTAGTTCTCCGGCCCAAGCTAGTCCTCAACCAGTCCAGGCTAGTCCTCCACCAGCCCATTCTAGTCCACCAGAGGGAGACACAGGGTCCATGTGTCTCCAGAGTGAAACTTTATCAAGAGACAAATGTGCCTCTACAGAGAATGCAGCTAACAGTAGCATCAGTTCAGCTGTAGAAACTGCTCCAGCTGTGCCAGGCTTTTCAGGCTCTTTTGGAGACACCAATGTTGCAGTGGATGATCTTACTTCCCTCAGACCTCCAGCCTATAAGGTCAGATTAAGCAGCAAGATAGAAGAGTTTTCTGATGATTCATCTTGGACCACAGAGGAAGAGGGAGACAACATTGAGGAAGATGACCTGACAATAGACACCACAGCAGATATCCCTAAACCTGAGGACTGTGTCATAGCGAAGTGTGAAACTATCTCAGATGTTAGTGCCAGTGTAACCGGCACCTCTACAGATCCCAAAACTGAAGCAGCCAGACCTTTAGATTGCATCAAGGAAATCCGTGAGCTTGTGGTGGAAGTGATCGAGGTGGAGGAGGTTGCTCAGCACTGCCCTGACAACAGAGAGGTCCACTTAAACACACAGTGAAGCAGAGCGCTGTCTTTATATGACACTTTCTGAACAATCGCTAGTTAAAAATGAGCTTATTTTTTTGTTAAAGCCATTTTTACAGCTTCAGGAGTTGTGTGAAGGAGAAAGCAAAGTGGGTTTTAAGTCGTTTTAGTATTGTTTTGGTTTGACATTAAGCTTCTGTTAGAAGAATGGATTTGTTTGTCTGTTATTTTATGGTTTGTGTCCACAAATGAATAACTGTGTTCAAAGCAGAGGGAATAAAAATATGTAACTTGTGTCTCAATAATAATTGTTAATGAATTGTTTATTAAACTCACACACACAGACACACAGAGTACAGTTAGCATTGTAAGGTATGTTAGCTAGCTTGAAGTCAGAGAATAAAACCCAATTTGACATCTATTTGTGTATAATGAACCTCTTATATACAAACCATTTAAAAAGAATGGGCTGGGCATGGGGGGGGCACATTAGGTGATAAGTCTGTGATACAATACATGACATTAAATTTGGGGGGAAAAACTACCAATTGAACTTTCTCATGGTTTTGTGTATGTTTTTATACCAACTGAAAATTGGGGATCCCACGGCACCCAACCTGTAACATGTTGCGAGTCAGAACTCGCACAGAATCACATGCTTTTCTGTTACTAAGAGAGGGCAAAAGCTAAACAAACAGGGTTGGCTAACCTTTAATATTTCTGTGCCAAGTCATTTAACTCCAAGTGTTAGTTTCTCTCTCTGCTAGACAAAACTCAGGGAGCCAAAAATATAAATCTAATCTATGTTAATGCATGTTTTTTTAATTATTTGTGCCTTGTCCAGTATTATTCATGACATTAGATATTAACTATTTGAATGGAAATATAGCTACACTATATTGCCAAAAGTTTTGGGACACCCCTCCAAATCATTGAATTCAGGGGTTGGGCTCGGCCCCTTAGTTCCAGTGAAAGGAACTCTTAATGCTTCAGCATACCAAGACATTTTACTAAGACAATTTCATGCTCCCAACTTTGTGGGAACGGTTTGGGGACGGCTCCTTCCTGTTCCAACATGACTGCACACCAGTGACCAAAGCAAGGTCCATAAAGACATGGATGAGCGAGATTTGGCAATATAGTGTATATGTATAGGCAGGAAGTGCTCAGGTAAGTGAGTAGGAGACATTGATCTGGATCTTATCTGAAGTGTTCAAGCATCTACACTCAGTCAGGTTTAAGTGTAAGTCTAGCTACAACTTGTTGCTACAAGAAAACAATTAGTTATATCCAACTAACATAAGTTATAGATAAGGACAAGTCCATAAATATTTGGATAAAGATTGAATAAGAGATTTCATTTGAGGGAATTGACGGGAATTTGTAAATCCTTTGCTGTCAGCGACTGCCTGAGGGCTGAAACACAGACATCAGACACTGAGTTTGTACCCTGCTGATGTTCAGCTCACTCTCACTCTCTCTCTCACTCTCACTCTCACTCTCCCCCAAATATAACTACATATAAATTCCTAGACTATTGACAAAGCTGTAAACTGTATATCTGAACTTTAACTCCAACTTCAATGCACTGTGGTGGCCAGTTATAAAAACAATAACTTTGTCAATTTCCAAACCCACATTGCCAATGTCGACTGTTATTTTAAGAAAAAATTGGTTTTTTTTTTTGTTTTGTTTTTTTTTGTTTTTTTACATGTTGCACACGGACGTTTCTGATGGTTGAACCAATCAGTGCAACACCCGGAACTGTCGTGCATTTGTTGACTTTTATTTTCTCACCCGTATTGCGCCAAACCGCGCCTTCCGCACCAGGATTGGTTAATAACCTGTGCGTTCTGTGATGTGATTGGTTCGTAGTTTTTAAGCGTCGATGGTCAGCCAATGAACAGAGCAGTCGTTCAGCGCAGGTGGAGACTTGTTGGAATACGGGTGTGGGAAGGAAAATAACGCGTAGCTAAGCGCTTGCTGTAACTTTAAAGTCATTTTTTTGTTGATTTACAAAATAGAAGCGCTTTTTATTGTAAGTAAAATTCTGAAACCTGCTGTGAAAGATTTTCTGCTAACGCTAGAATTGTTCAGAGCTGTTCAGGTTGATTTCTCAGCTTCATTCAGGGTTGTTAGTTCTAGCTCTCTCTATATATTTATAGGTATTTGTAGCCAGCTGTTTATTCAAATGTAGTTATTATTAATGTTTTCTCTTTATTGGCTTGTCCTGTGTACATGTTGGTATTGTTATGTTTTTTATTTTGTTGACAAATTGGTTGTATTTTAGAGATAAAGCCGGAATGGCATCAGCTCCAGCCCAGCAGCCCACACTGACAATAGAACAAGCTCGAGGTAAAGTTCAACTCCTCATTTATCCTTATGAGCTGAACCCTGTTCCTGTGTATCTCTACATCTGTGTGTGTGTGTGTGTGTGTGTGTGTGTGTGTGTGTGTGTGTGTGTGTGTGTGTGTGTGTGTGTGTGTTATAGTGGTGCTGAGTGAGGTGATCCAGGCTTTCTCTGTGCCTGAGAATGTCTCTCGGATGGAGGAGGCGAGGGAAAGTGCCTGTAATGACATGGGGAAGATGCTCCAGCTGGTTCTGCCTGTGGCTACACAAATCCAGCAGGAAGTGATCAAGGCTTATGGCTTTAATAATGAAGGAGAAGGTGAGAAACCGTTATCTAACTCTTTACTGATTTCATTTCCTGCTCCATGGATGATATCAAGAATCAAGGGATGTTTATTGTCATTCCAGAAGGTAAGTTGTCTTTATTTGTCACATATACATTACTGCACAATGAAATTCTTTCTTCGCCTATCCCACCCTTGGGGTCAGAGCACAGGGTCAGCCATGATGCAGAGCCCCTGGAGCAGGGGCCTTGCTCGAGAGCCCAACGGAGGCAGCTTGGCAGTGCTGGGGATTGAGCCCTGATCTTCTGGTCTACGACCTTGAGCCACCACCAAACGTGGTGCATGAAAAAGTGAACAAAACTAAACATTGAGGTCCCAGTGACAGCAGCCAAAATATACAACTTAGAAAACTATAAATATAGATCAATAACTATAACAAAATAGAATAGAAAAACTGAACAGCTAAACATTCTAAACTAAATCACAAATTAGACAACAGTAAACAGTACAGTGAGTGGATAATACAAGTGTATATTTCCTTGTTATTGCACATGAGGGTCAGTAGTGAGGCAGTTACTGCACATAGAAGAGTCTGTGGTGTATGTTGTTATTGTTGGATATAGGAAAAGTCACAGTTTAAGCGTATTATTGGAGCCTGGAGAGTTTTGGCTCTGGGTTGTTGACTAGAAGATCAGGGTTCAAGCCCCAGCACCACCATTGGGCCCTTGAGCAAGGCCACCAATCCACCCTGCTCCAGGGGAGCTGCATCATGGCTGACCCTGCGCTCTGACCCCGCGCTCTGACCCCAACCCCCAAGGATGGGATATGCAAAGAAAGAATTTCACTGTGCTGTAATGCATATCTGACAAATAAAGACAACTTAACTCACTGCTTCTGAAAAGACGCTGTTTTTGAATCTGTTTGTTAAAAGTATCTAAGTTTGTTTGTTTATTGTTTGTGTATTGGTTTTTGCACAGCAATACAACACAGAATGCAATGTAATCTACCTTTAAAATCATAGTGTGGTTTTCAGAGGTAAAGCCAGGGATTTTCAGCATGCAGAAATACTCCACAGAACACCAGCAACACATCGCTTTAATTTCACTGTAGTGCTTTTTAATAATTGACATTTGTCACAAAGCAGCTGTACAATATTATATAAATTTAGCCCTAATGTGCGAGTCAGAGGTGATGGTAGTGAGGGAAAAACTCACTGAGATGATATGAGGAAGAAACTTTGAGAGGAACCAGACTCAGAAGGTAACCTCATCCTCATCTGAGTGACACTAGAGAGTGAGATTATTAATCATTTCCCTTTATATCTGTGTACTATATGCTCAAAAAGTGCAATTGCATAACCAGGAAACTCATTCTAGTTTTAAGATGAAGTCTGTCTTGTTGAACTGTTGATTGAGGCTTGAGTGCAAAACAGTTTGTGGTAATTGCTTTAAGGCAAACTCTTTTTCTGTAGAGTGGTGCCTGGCATCGTGGTTATCGATGTTTAGATTGAAAATAAAAGTTAAATCCTGACTGCAAATGATGGCAAAGAGTCCTTTATGCAATTCTGATTGATGGAGACATGACATTTTATATTTAAATTATAAATACACTGTTCAGCCATAACAATATGAGCAGTGAGAGGTGAAGTGAATAAGACTGATCTCCTCATCATGGCACCTGTTAGTGGGTGGGATATATTAGGCAGCAAGTGAACATTTTGTCCTCAAAGTTGATGTGTTAGAAGCAGGAAAAATGGGCAAGAGTAAGGATTTGAGAGAGTTAGATGAAGGGCCAAATTGTGATGGCTAGACGTCTGAATCAGAACATCTCCAAAACTGCAGCTCTTGTGGGGTGTTCCCGGTCTGCAGTGGTCAGTATCTATCAAAAGTGGTCCAAGGAAGGAACAGTGGTGAACCGGCGACAGGGTCATGGGCTCATTGATGCACATGGGGAGCGAAGGCTGGCCCATGTGATCTAATCCAACAGACGAGCTACTGATGCTCAAATTGCTGAAGAAGTTAATGCTGGTTCTGATAGAAAGGTGTCAGAATACACAGTATAGAAAATCTATAGAGTTTTTTCCTGCATTCTACCATTACATCATTGTGGCCAGTGGTACGCTGTGATGTGTTGGCCCTACAGCAGTTCCTTGAACATCATTCGGTAACCATGGAGACTGCAGACACTCTCAGTCCCTGCAAAATTAAGCTGATCACCTGTTCAGGATCACTGTAGAGTCCATGACGGTGTAGCTCCAGGTTTTTTAGTCGCCTTCTCAAGTGAAAGACGCTAATATTGATATTGTCAAGTGCTGACAAACATACAGCTAGTTCTTCATGATTAAATAAAAACCTCCATGTTGTTCAGCATGAGAACCTTTATCATCTTGAGATCGCGAGAAAAACTAATGGCCTTTTCTGGACTGGTTCCAGTCACAGCTGCACAGAGTGGTTATTTGTAAACATGTCCACTTGAGTGTATCGTCTTTGCTTTGGCTATTTGTTCAGGTGTCCTGAGGTTCGCCAGACTGGTGAAGATGTACGAGTCTCAGGACCCAGAGATTGCTGCCATGTCGCTCAAGCTGAAATCTCTTCTCCTGCCTCCTCTCTCGACTCCGCCCATCGGTGGAGGAATTCCAGCATCGTAAATTCAACTGAATCAACATTCATGTTGCGGGGGTTCAAAACATCCTCACATTAACCGTCACACATCCAAAACATCAGTGGATTTTCCAGACTATGCAGGGAATTTCAGCATGTTTATATTAAAGGGAAAAAATGTTTATCACTGCTGTGCAATTTCTCTCCATAGTAGTTGCAGTGAAAATTCCAGAACGACGGAAATCGCCTTATTCCGAGTCGCAATGCCTGCTATAAAGAGCACAAACAAATAAATCCTACAAATTATAGTCTGGAAAATCCACTATTCATATCCTGAACTTCTCACATTCCCATGGCATTCCTACTTTTGTATTACCATTTCATACTCTCGCTCGTATTTATTTGTATCTTGCTGTATTATAGTACGATTTTTGCACAAACCTGGAAATTCCTGGGAAATTACGAAATCTGAGGGTGTGTGAAAGAGACTACAGCGACATCTCACTCTGATGTAAATCCTGCAGCTGCCCTGGAAATTCCAGCAGTGCACAGATCCTGAGGAATTATTATTAAGCCAGGAATAAAATGTGTGGTGTCTGTTTTCTTTAGTTTTTGCACATCCCAAACAAGTAATAGAAAATTCCCCGACCCAAAGTCTTTTGCATAACGAGTGTCCTCAATTCACATTAAGTTCTACAGTAACATTATAGAGGCAGCCATCTATAAACACTGGATGCTTAAAAAGAACAACGTAGACTCGTCATCCACTTTATTAGGAACGCCTGCATGTTCAAGCAGTTCTCCAAACAGCCAGTCATGTGGCAGCAGCACAATGTATGAAATCATACAGATAAAAATCAAGAGCTGTAGCTAATGTTCACATCAAACATCAGCATGAAGAAAAAGTCTGATCTCTGACTTTAATCGTGGTGTGGTTGTTGCTGTCAGATTGGCTAGTGAGAGTTTTTCATAACCTGATGATCTCCTGCTGGGATTTTCACACACAACAGTATCTAGAGTTTACACAGATTGGTGTAGAAAACAAAACGCACTGAGTGAGAGACAGTTTTGTGTGTGAACACCTTGTTAATGAGACAGATCCGAGGAAAGTGGCCAAACTGATTCAAGCTCTCAGGAAGGACATAGTAAGTCATATAATCACTCTTTACAACCATGGTGAGCAGAAAAGCATCTCAGCATGCACAAAACATTAAACCCTGAGGTGAATGAGCTACAACAGCAGAAAACTACACCAGGTTCCTCTCCTGTCAGTCACGAACACGAATCTGAGGCCATCATGAGCACAGACACGCAAACTAGATAAAGATTCGAATAAAATGATTCGTCTGACAGGAGTGGAGTCCAGTGCGGTCTTCTGCTTGAGTAACAAACCAGTCTGGTCATTTTCCTCTGATCTATCTCATTAACAAGGTGTTTCCACACACAGAACTGTCTCTCACTTAATGTGATTTGTTTTCTGTATCATTCTGTGTAAACTCTAGAGAATGTTGTGTGTGAATATCCCAGCAGGAGATTCTGAAAACTTCGAACCAGCCCATCTGGTGCCAACAACCATACCACGATTAAACATCGCAGAGATCAGACTTTCTTTATTCTGATGTTTGATGTGAACATTAACCGAAGCTCTTGACCTGTATCTCTATGATTTTATGCATTATGCTGCTGCCACATGATCGACTGATTAGATACCTGCTTGTACGTGCAGGCATTCCTAATAAAGTGGACGATGAGTGTATGTTGTTCTTTTTAAGCCTCCAGTGTTTGGAGCTGGCTGCCTCTATAACATCACTGTACAACTTAATGTGAATTGAGGAAACTTGTTTTGCAAAAGGCTTTGGGTCAGAGAATTTTCTATTATAATACCTAATAAGTGGACAGTGAGGTCGTGACAAACTTCAGTAATTAAATAACTTTAGCCTCAAATTCTAGGATTATAGGATGAGAGGAACATATGAAAGCATGTGTTATGTATAAACTGACCGTTGCATGTGATCCAGGACGAGGAGAATCCGCTTCACTCTTACGGCTTCCTTCATACGGTAAAATGTCTGATCCATTTGCAGCTTCAGTTTTAATTTCCTCAAGCAGCACAGCGCTGTTCAGTTACATCTACTGTTTCATCTGCAGCACACCTTCAGCAGAACACTATTCAGAGTTTCCCTTTTTCTCTTCTTTAACCTTTTTGTGTGGATTCATTTCCATTGTGCAATAAAAACCTGAAGCAGGATCATCACTCTCGGGCTAAAATGGTACTATTTATTATTTCTTACCAAACATCATTATTGTTGTTATTATTATAGCAGTTATGGTATCGACTGCAATGCATTATGGGATTGATATTAAGTTAAAACAGCACAGCATGATGATGTGTAATGATGTACTGGATCTACACCATGCAACTTCTTTATTTTAAATACATCTCAACTAGTAGAGTCATATTCACACGTCTTTTTAATACTTGTTTTTCCCTAATGTTTTATTTATCTATTATTTTTTAGATTGTTGTATCTGGTAGCTTAGTGGTTAAGGTGTTGGACTACTGATGGGAAGGTTCCAAGCTGCCACTGCTGGGACCCTGAGTTAAAGCCCTTATAATTAGATAATTGTAAGTCGTTCTGGATAAGGGCGTCTGCTAAATGCCAGAAATGTAAATGTATTCCAAGTGGTTGCTATGGTGTTGCTAGGCAGGTGTTATGGTTAACCCAAGTGGTTGCTATTATATTTCAGGTGTTCTGTGGTGGAAGCTGATTGGTTGCTATTATATCCCTGGTGGTTGCTAGGGTGCTGCTAGGTTGAGTTTGCTATGTGATTCCAAGTGGTTGCTATTAGGTTCCAAGCTTATCCAAATTGGTTATAGGGTTCTGGTGGATGCTGTGGTATCCCAAATGGTCGCTATGGTATTTTATGTGTTACTAGGTGGTTGCTATTTTATTCCAGGTAGTTTCAATGGTGTTGCCATGTGAAAGCTAGGCGGATGCTAGGGTGTTGCTAAGTGGTTTCTAAGTGAATAATAAAATCAGGTGTTTTCGGAAACATTGAAAAGTTTTAGGCAATCTTAGGTGTGAGCTCAATGGCATGTTGTAGATTCATTACAAACGGATGTCCAGGCTTCTGTTTCTTTTTGTCATTGTTTTGCATATACTTAATCACACAATTTCAACATGTTTATTAAAAAATAGCTGATTAGAGCAAGTATGGAATGATGGCTTTGCGCTCAGAGGGGTATGCTTTAAACATGCTTCTGTAATACTCATGACAGAGATGAGCTGCCAGAACCTGGTTACACAGAACGTAGAGCACCACAAGCCACCACGTGAAAGAGACGCAGCCGCAGCACATGCTCAGGGCCGTGTAGATCAGCAGCTCTGCCAGGTAGTGAGGACAGGACACCAGCTCGAACCAGCCTCCACGTGGTATCCTGTGGGCGAGAGTCTGCACCTGACCTGTAGGTTGATAAAGAGACTTATTAGTAATTTAGTTCTATTCCAGATTAAATATTAAAGCCCTAAGAATGCTGTGTGCTCTTGTCTTAATGTTGATCATTTAGAACAATTAGAAATACAAATGAATGGGAAAGAGGCATAATAATGGCAGTTATGTTCAAGTTCATTTTTATGCCCTCGAACTTTTCCTGTATCCGATTAGTAAAACAGATTTTGTTACCTGAGCTGCTAGTGCGCAGGCGGGCCAGCAGTGAGAGCGAGCGGTGCTGCAGCAGTGAAGCCCAGAAGAACAGCAGGACTCCTGCTATGTGCCATATGATCTGTGAGAAGGTCAGAACAGATGCCCCTGAGAGAGAGAGAGAGAGAGAGAGAGAGAGAGAATTATGGAAAACTTTTATCAACAAGCACCTTTTTCAACAGTATCATTTTATTTATATATATATATTTTTTTTTTTTTTTTAGAAAGTGTTCATAACACAGGTTAAGTCCAGTGTGTTAAACGTTTCCATACAGACAATTTGATTGTGTCTTTAAACAATCTAGAAGATTCCAGGCAGTGGTAGCTCAGCTGGACTGCTGATCGGAAGGTGAGTTCAAATCCCACTGCTCTCAAGATGGCACTGTTGGGCCCTTAAGCAAAGCCCTTAACCCTAAAATGCCTAGTTATGTAAATGAGATAAATGTAACTCTATATAATGGTGTGTGTCAAATACCATAAATATAAATATTCCAGTAACTAATTTCATCACAAGCATTTCCATAAACAACTGTATGCAAATATAAATATCTGGAATGAATCGTCCAGACTGATGTGTGCAGGTGATCATGAGGTGAAGTGATCTCTGGTCAGGTGAAACAAAAATTTAACTGTTTGGCCATAACAATCAGCACTATGAAAGGAGACCATCCCAGCTGTGAAGCATGCGGATGGCAGCATCATGTTGTGAGTGCTTTGCTGGACAATGGATTGGTGCACTTCAGAAAATAGATGGCTTCATGAAGAAGGAGCACTATATCTAGAAATACTGAAGCAACACCTCGAGAAATTAGGCAGGAAGTTCAAACTTGGTCTGCATCTGGGACGTCCAGCCGGACAATGAACCCAAACAAAATGGCTTAAAAACAACAATGTCTCTTAGCTATTATATTCACATAACCTCTTATGTAAATAAATTTGATTTATTGCTGACTGAACACGGGAATTATACAGTAACATGAAATGTGTTGCAAAAAAATTTGAATGAAAAGTCTGAATGTTTTTAAGTGTGTGTAAACTTTCAGACTCAACTGTATGAACCATGTTTATCTATATATTATAAAATCATGGTCAAACTTCATTTTGGATGCTTAAATATACCAATCAGGCATAACATTATGAGCAGTGAGAGGTGAAGTGAATAACACTGATGATCTCCTCATCATGGCACCTGTTAGTGGGTGGGATATATTAGGCAGCAAGTGAACATTTTGTCCTCAAAGTTGATGGGTTAGAAGCAGAAAAAATTGGGCAAGCGTAAGGATTTGTGCGAGTATTTACAAGGGCCAAATTGTGATGGCTAGACCACTGGATCAGAGCATCTCCAAAACTGCAGCTCTTGTGGGGTGTTCCCGGTCTGCAGTGGTCAGTATCTATCAAAAGTGGTCCAAGGAAGGATAAGTGGCGAACCGGCGACAGGGTCATGGGCGGCCAAGGCTCATTGATGCACGTGGGGAGTGGAGGCTGGCCCGTGTGGTCTGATCCAACAGACGAGCTACTGTTGCTCAAACTGCTGAAGAAGTTAATGCTGGTTTTGATAGAAAGGTGTCAGAATACACAGTGCATGACGGGTCAGGGCTGTTTTGGCAGTGAATGGGGGACCAACAGAATATTAGGCAGGTGGTCATAATGTTATGCCTGGTCAGTGTATATATGCTTGATCACAGGAGCTCATACTCACCTTCTGTAGGCAGTGAGGCGTTTACAGACAGGACAGTCAACCCTAGCAGGATGTAATAACTCAGGCCAAACACATACTGAACAACATTGATGTGTCCATTAGAGAAAATGCTGACCCAGAAGCACTCCAGCAAGCGCCTGAGGGAATGGATCCACAGGAGAGCTTGTAACACCAAGACTGTCAGCTTTACTTCTGAAATGAAGATAGCAAAAGCATGTGGTTATATACAGTGTGTTCTGGAGTATTATCTGTATTGTCCTGACAGTATGTCCATTCAAAAAATACAAACAGTACCGCTCCAGGCAGTGTTTGGTTTTCCAGTCAGGAAAATAAGAAGATCTGCCAGGAAGTCAGGAAGCTGTTTCTCGTGGAACACGGTGCAGATGGAGAAAACCAGCAGGAGTCCATTCCAGAGGACAGAAACCGCGTAGAAATGCCAGAACCATCTACAGCAGGTACAGAGGACACGTTCATGCAGTTTGGAGTGAAAGAATAGAAAGATGACACAGAGAGGTCTTTAGTAATAAGTAATGTAATATGAAACGTGTGAGCACCTTTTCGGAACATAAAGTAAGGGAAAGATTCTGGGATGTTGGATCTGTGCTTTAGTTTTTCCGTATCGAATAAGAGCCTGGAAAAGGTGCTCGAAGTCACCTGGTAATCTGAGAGAGAATTTACAAACACTGAAAGCGATCAGAAAGCAGAACGCTAACAAGAACCACACAATGTCTACTGTCTGAAGAGGAGCAAGCATCATAGCAACATGACGGGGTCCGCTGGTCAAAACATTCCGTCGGGAAACAAAGAGTCGTGATTTAGGGTTCCGCGAAAGTGCTTCTCTTATAAGATAAAATTAGAAATTATATAAATTATAAAAATATAAATTATAAGATAAGATCGAAGTTTATTAATCCCGGAGGAAATTCTTTTGCCAGAGACTTTTAATGACAAGAAAAATAAATATAAATGAAATATAAATGAAATATTCTATATATACAAAATGTATTCATGTACAAAAAAGGTGCTAGGGAACTAAGAACATACTGCACATGGTATGATATTGCACATGAAATTGTATTAACGTACATTGTCATTACTGTGAAATTTTGACACTGTCAGTGTTCATTTGGTCAGCTCTGCTCCCTACTGAAAGGGAAGGAGTTATAGAGTTTGATGGCCACTGGTAGGAAAGACCTCCTGTGGCATTCTGTGGTTGTCTTGTGATTTTTTGGGTATCAGAATAACTGTGAATGAACTAAACAATCAGTGTATCACTACGTACACCATTATATACTAATGGTTTAGTTTATTCGCAAAACAATTAGAAATATGATAAGCTCAGAAGGACTGTATTACTACCACAGAAGCGAGAACAATACACCTGATTGGAGATCATTTAGAAGTATTTATATACATATATTTATAAATGTATTATCCCAGTCTGCATTTATCCCTGAAAACATTAGCCATAGCTGTGGCACAATTCAGCCATGTTGTTAATAATAATAATAATAATAATAATAATAATAATAATAATAGGAATATAGTCCACCAACATCTGTTTAAAAAAAAAAAAAAAAAAATTCAATATTGTCGTTTTTCTCCAAAAAGTAAACCAACTTTCAGAAACCAGCTGAAAAAAAAGTGCACTCTATAATATAGTAACATGGAGAACCATCTTTAGTAACAGTAACCTGAAGTACATTTTTTCCTATAGGAGTTCATCAGTCTCTCACATCATTTCAGAGAAAGTTTGTCCCAATCATCTTTACAACATTGCTTCATCATTGATGTTTGAGGACATTTATTTATGCACAGCTCTCCTAAGATCCCTCTAAAACATCTCAGTTGGGTTTAGGTCTGGAGTTTGCCTTGACTATTCCACAATAAACAACTTCTTCAGCTATTAGATGATTTGCTGGTGTGTTTGGGATCATTGTCCTGTTGCATGATCTAATTTCACCCAGCTTAAGCTGTTGGACAGATGGCCTTATCTTTATATTTGCATCAAGAATATTCTGGTATAAAGTGGAATTTACTGTTGTTTCTATGACTGCAGGATTCCCAGATTCTGTGTCTGGAAAAACAGCTCAAATCATCACCTCTCCTCCACCATGCTTGACAATTGGGGTGGGGGGGTTTGTGGTGATATGCAGGGTTTGGTACCACACATTCATGATGACCAAACATCTCTACCTTGGTCTCATCATTCCAAAGGATATTGTTCAAGAAACATTTTTTTGAAGTGAAGGAACTTTTTCCTCATCACCTTGAAAGGCATATTTCTTCAGTCATTTTGTGATCTCATGAACATAAACATTTACTCACAAACACATGTATTTACAGAGCATCAGTGTCACGTGATGTAACTCTTGGGTTCTTTATATCTCTGAGCACTAAACATTCCTTGGACTGAGTTTGTTGGATTGCTCAAGATTGCCAGCTGTCATGAAGACTCCATTTGTAAACAGCCCTTCTCACCGTCAAACGATGAATTACAAAATATTTGGAGATTGGAGGCCTTATAACCCGTCCCACATTGATGAGCAGTAACAGTTGTGTCTCTGAGGTCATGGCAGATGTTCTTTCTTCTTGGCATGATGTAGACACATGTCCGAGTGCTCCAGATCGCCAAACTGCTAAATGTTCTGATTTTGGTTCAGAGCAGAATCAAAAATCTACTTTACTTTTCTCAAATATTTTAGTTTTATAATCAATGTTTAGATTTTACTTGACGTTATAAAGCCAGGCCAATTTTCCTGTAAGTCTCTCTTGTTTAGATTTTTGTTCTAACATTCCTCGATTTTGCATTTTGAAAATTAAAGACTGAAATAAACCTTCTAAAAAAGCTGAAGGTCATTTCTTAAATATGAATAACTAGTAAAAGTCACACTCCATACTTACTACACCTGGTTCTCTTTCTAGATCTCTGGAGGACGAAAAAACGCAGGAACATGAGTGATGGCTAAAGAACAAGGACTCAACAAGGTTCCTTGTAAAGACTTCAGCCAGGGTTCTGATCATTATCCAGAACAATGGACTTGTGTTGTATATGAAGAAGACTATCCAAGCAGAACTGGCCCAAAGATGCCCAGGGGAGAGGTCTGTTTATGGTAATAGAGCTGTAACTCAAATCTTTCATGAAACCATTACTGTTTGGCTAACAATAGAAGGCCTGTGGTACAAACCTGCTGTTTTTTCCATGCCAGGCTCGGCTACGCTAGTAGCAGAGTCAAAATCCCACTGAAGCAGTAATTTATAAATGTCATGAAACCAGACGTGTAAGAAGTATCACCATAGATGGAGGCAAACTGTCTATATTCCAAATAATGGGTCTAATAATGTTAGTTAATAATAGCAAATGTAATACATGTAATGAGAGTGTGGAAAACTCACACAGCTTTATAAAGCCAAAGCTCCTTTTACTGTGCATTAAACCTTTAATGAGAGGCGTGTCTGCGCAGCACAGACCATCGGCCATGAGGGTTTTTTTTTTACTAGTGCATGAACCCAAACACGGGCCTATTAAAGATCCATACACAGACACACAGCCTTCAAAAGTGGTTTAAAATTTCGCTGAAAAAAGTGTGTTTTAATATCCTGTCAAGTTAGTGTACATCAGCTAGCGTGACATTTATGAAAGACTTCTCACAAAGCCCTTCAGGATAGAGTACACTATAAATATTGTATTATATTTGAATGCCAGTGGTAGTTGAAGACGTCCTCCTGTATGAAAACACTGACATTTTCAATCTACGATCTCAGACGTGCCTTAGGGTTTTTCCTTGCTCGACAGGGATAAATTAAAAAAAAAATTAAACTCTATTATTTCTGTAAATCTGCTTTGTGACAAAGTCTGTTGTTAAACGTGCTATATAAATAAAATTAAATTGAATTATTTGCATACACAGATACACCATCATGGCACCTGTTAGTGGGCGGGATATATTAGTCAGCAAGTGAACATTTTGTCCTCAAAGTTGATGTGTTAGAAGCAGGAAAAATGGGCAAGAGTAAGGATTTGAGCGAGTTTGATGAAGGACCAAATTGTGATGGCTAGACCACTGGATCAGAACATCTCCAAAACTGCAGCTCTTATGGGGTGTTCCCGGTCTGCAGTGGTCAGTATCTATCAAAAGTATCCTTTAAGTCCTGTAAGTTGTGAGGTGGGGCAAATGGAGGCAGAAATGGAGACCAACACAATATTAGGCATTGGTCATAATGTTATGCCTGATCAGTGTAAGTTTCCACAATCTACTAAAACACAGCATTTTACACTTTATTCATGTTGTAAGGAGTTTGTTTGTTTGTTTGTTTATTTATGCTGTAAGGCTTAACTCAACATGTATTGTAGAAATCTGACTCGGCAGCTCTGAGGCTCCAGCTCGGCAATACGGAAATCACACATCAAGCTCAAAAAAAAGGTCAAACTGCTTAAAATATTCAAATTCCAACGTGGAAAAAATAAATATGAGCATTCCATACTGAAAGCAGACAGGCTCAGATTGACAGATTTAAAAAAAAAAAAAAAAAGGCACAAAGTCTCAGTGCAGTAGGATCCTGTGCATACAACTGTGCTATATAGCAGCTTACACCACACATCAGGGTAGAGGATTAATGTCGAGAAAAACATTTATAATACAAAACATGAACCTTCTGGGAGCAGGAAGCACAAACACTGGCCACAGCTGAAAGCCACTTATTATTATTATTATTATTATTATTATTATTATTATTATTATTATTATTATTATACTTTCCCAAAGTATAAATGGGGGTGGGGGGGGGGGGATCAGTTCAGTCTGGTGCCCAATACTGATGTAATGGTTGGATGTGGTATTTACTGTACAGGTTAGTACAGTAATACTCCATGTGGTGTACTACAAAATACTGTAGTATGAGCAGAACACACACACACACACACACACACACACATAGCTCTGCAGTTATGTGGCATCCCGTTGCCAGAGCAACACTATTCAACACCAGATTATTAAAATGACTAATATTGCTGTTGGTTTTTGTCCATGTTTAGTCCTTTTTGGCCGTCATGTCCTCTGTGCTGAGATTGCTAGCTGGTCCTGAGCTGTAGGTCGGCACGCTGTACTTGGTGAGCACAGACTTGAACTGCTCCAGCGTGGCGTCGGTACGAACTCCAGTCGGGTCGAAATGCGTGCGGCTAACCCTGAATCCGGCCTCGGTCAGGTACTGCAGGAACTTATTCAGTCTTGAACAAAAACAAAAAAAATCCACCAAGTATCATTTAATACTGTTTGGTTCTTATGCGGACGTGCCACATGATGCATTATTACCAATATTGCATTCAGTAAACAAGTTTTTTTTCCCCCTTTTTCTTTTAAATTGAAGAATTGGTCCAACTGCTGCAGTGGAATACTGTATTAACGTAGGGAAAATATTTAACACGACTTCAGCAAGCCAAAAGAAAACACCATTGGACGCCATCTTGGCTTCTCTGTGTACATTAAGAATTATTCCTCCAGCTGTATTATGAGTTGTATCATGTTGACTCTATCCGCTATAATGTGCTTCTGGTCCCTTTGTAAATATTCACAAAGCTGTGTAGACATCATGAAGTTATATATAGTGCAAGATACACATACAATCCAGTAGCTGAAAATATACACCACAGTGTATATTATACATCACACTGCCAGCTGAAAGCACCATTCTTCAAGCAAGACCCTGTTTCTAGATCCTTCCAAGTCGACCTCTCTTGTAGCACACAAGTTATTTACATCTTGTGAGTCTTAAAATATGAAAAGAAAAAAAAGATGGGGTTCAGTAGTATCTGGAAATCATATTCTAATAATTATTTATTAGTTATTTTTAGCACAGAATTTTGCAGATGATTAAAACTTCTTAAATGATTATTTTTTTAATTAAAAAGAACCCCACATTGCCTTTTTATCATTTTATACTTCATTCATTCATTGTCTACCGCTTATCTGATCTACTCTCGGGTCACGGGGGTTTTTACTCTTATGTTTATTTGTGCCACTGGACTGATTTAGAGAGAGAGAAAAAGTCTTTGCAATACATTTCTAATAATTCTAATCTTATTGATGAAGGTTGTGAAAATCACAGTGAAGAAGAAGAGGAAGGATAGAGAGGACTCACTTGGGCATGTTCATGCCCCGGATGCTGTGGCGATGGATGCTATAGTAGAAAGCAGGATGCTCCAGCGATGCGTCTGACTTCAGCTTCTTCAATATGTTACTAGACTCCTCTCCAATCCTCCGCTTTCCTGAGTGGGGAAAAAAAACCTCTCTTCTGTTCTGTTCCAAGCAGCAATAAATAAGTAGGAGAAATTTGTTTATTCATAAACAAATGACTCTACGTCTAGCGTTCATCACCGATAAGTTGAATCATCAAATGATTTTTAGGCGCTCCATGAGTTTTAGCTCTGAATCACAAGTGAAAGTGCTACCTGATGGATCAACAGTGTCCGCTTCCTCCACCTTCTGTAGAGTTTTGATGACGACGCCGCACTCTACTGCCGAAAGATAAAAACCTTCAATAAATCTAACAATATGTTCATCAGGAGCAGAGCGAAAACACTGCTTTCATTCAGGGAGTGTTAGCTGTTAATATACGCAATAGTAATACACATTCAAGACCAACTTGGTTAATTAAGTACTGTAGGAATCTACCAATGTATCTGTGGAGGCGGGGGGCGTGGTCAAGTGCCGCTGTGTGAATGAAGGGCGGAGCCAGGAGAAGTGAATGGTAAGGATCTGCAGCAGTGTGTTGTAGTGAGCTGGAGAGACGTGTGCTGCAGGAGAGTGTGTGCGCAAATAAAGAGGTACGAAAAGAGGAAGATGCACTTGAGTTTTCCCGAGTCTGAATCCCATCTCCATATTCCTGATCAAATCCAGGGAAGTGCTCCACTACAATAGTGTGACGATTCATGTCTCTAATTTCTTGTCATCTTCCATAGGTAAAGCAAACTAGTTCTGAATCAGTGTTTATCAGTGAAGTTGGATAAGTCGTCAGCAAGGGTAAAGAACATGTTTAACACTTTAATTAAACAGCCGGACTCACTCAGTGGACCCACAACACATTTAAGGTTAAACAGATTGCCAACATGGGTTAGGCTAAAATCGTTCTAAAAGCTGTATAGCTTAATGTCTGGCCTTCTTTGGAAGCCACACCAACCTCAGGAGCATCCCAGCGCACTGTCTGTGTGGGATTAGACTGATGTGTAACACACAGCAGTGGGAGCACTCGTGTGCACAGTGCTGATAGAATGGTCAAGTCTGTCTAACCCCTTATACAGTAAAGCTGTTTCCATGTGATCCTGCAGGCTGCATGGGAATTCCAGCACTGGTGAAGGTGAAGGAGTGGCTCACTCACATACCTTGGTTGGTTAGGATCAGTTGTCCTGTGACTGAGAAGGATTTCAGCGTGGTGCAGTCTGCCTCACAGATCAGAGTCTTCACCAGTGGCTGAACGTCCTCCATGCTGTGCTGCACCGCTGCCACCAACATACGCCTCAGGAAGCCGGTATTGAACAGAGACCCTGACCTGACAGACACACAAACACACACACACACACACACACACAAAAGAGACAAAAAGAGAAAAGAGACTCTTTAGTGCTCAATGATAGACAAGTGGGTGAATGAACAAAGTCATAGTTATCCCTTTTGAGCCTATTTATATTGTACTAAGATGAGAAAAATACCAATTCCTTTTATTACATCTCTAATAAATATAAAATTTATTTCGTTTTTTTTCCTTTTTTAAAGGTTATGTTCAGATTGTAACATGACCTCAGAAGGATCCCCAGTTAAAAGCCTGGAAAAGGAGTTTATTTCCAGAAATAATGAACACGTTTCCTCCCATTTCTACTTTTGTTATAAAAGTAAAATAGCTGACAAGAGGTCAGTAAGATGAAGTTGTGACCAAAGCATGAGGTTTAAGAGTGAATCTAACCAGAGAGGTCCGAGCTCGACCGCCGTCTTCCCCGGCATGCTGCCATGGCACTGACAAGGTAACTGCCTGTACTGATTCTCTAAAGAAAAAAAAAAGAAAAAAAAACAAAGCCGTATGAATTTAGTGTGATAGATTTATTTAAAAACAGCATTCTGCAGATAATACACTAAAATCTCTGCTGAACCCTGCAGGAATTAACCAAAAATACCAATATGAGCACACAGGAATAAAATAATGACCAACATTTCAACAAAGGAAAGATATATTGTGTGGCTTTATAGTGAAATTAAACTTAGTCAACACAACAGCAGTTGTTTTGTAGGCTGTGGTTCTGTACTCACCTTCCACCATGCTGCCCGGCTTGAGGAACACCCTCTCCTCGCACCACTGGCAGTGCAGCAGCTGCCGCAGTTTCTTGGCCGTCTCGTCAGCCTGTGTGGGGCCTCGGAGCACTCGCACCACCACCAGCACGAAATGTTCCAGAGCTACAGCCAATAAAACCTCGATACCTTTATTACAGCGTGCTGCTGCCCTGAAAACACACACACAGACACACACAGACACAAAGACACACACAGACAACAAAACCACGACACCACAGACACACACAGCCCAGAAAACACACACACAGACACACACAGACACAATCTTTACAAATCAACCAGGTTCAGGTTCAGCAAAAACAGGAAATTTTCCTAATATCTACAGTGTAACTGAATGAAATGAAACTCCTTCAGAACAGTGAAATATTTTCAAGCACATAGATATACACCAATCAGCCATAACATTATGACCACCTGCCTAATATTGTGTTGGTCCCCCCCTTTGCTGCCAAAACAGCCCTGACCCTTCAAGGCATGGACTCCACTAGATCCCTGAAGGTGTGCTGTGGCATCTGGCACCAAGATATTAGCAGCAGATACTTTAAGTCCTGCAAGTTGTGAGGTGGGGCCCAAGGACACTTTTGATAGATACTGACCACTGCAGACCGGGAACACCCCACAAGAGCTGCAGTTTTGGAGATGTTCTGATCCAGTGGTCTAGCCATCACAATTTGGCCCTTGTCAAACTCACTCAAATCCTTACGCTTGTCCATTTTTCCTGCTTCTAACACATCAACTTTGAGGACAAAATGTTCACTTGCTGCCTAATATATCCCACCCACTAACAGGTGCCATGATGAGGAGATCATCAGTCTTATTCACTTCACCTCTCACTGCTCATAATGTTATGGCTGATCGGTGTATATTAATCAGCTCCTAGTTCAGTAGTCAGGACACTGATCAGGGAGCTGGACATTTTGAGGTCTGTCTGGAATGTTCTCTCCATAATAAATCCCACAATGCACCACAAAAACCAGGAAGCATGGCAGCTCACTATGTTCCTTTACTGGAAACAACATCATACTTTCTGAAATCTCTCAGCTGGGAAAAAAATGGCAGATGAACCGAACTCAGCCAACTTCATCTACAAATGTAAGTAGTTTGTTGTCGTTGTTGCTCTCAAATGATTACTTATTCTACCAATGTTTAACTTTGAGAATTTGTTTGAATCTAATGACTTAAGTGTTTAAGGATTTTTTTTAAAATCTCCCAGCCTACGGTACGGATTGTGTAAATCAGTGTGTTTAAGTCAACAAATTTATACGACATATGAAACTGAAACGTTTGATATTTTTACAAATCACTGATGAGGAAGTTAAAAAGTCATTAAATTCAGTGTGTAGTGAGTCCTTATACCAGAGCCCCAGCTCTGTACACTATATACTGACTCGCTGACTAGACAGCGGATTGAGACACGGCTCTGTAAACTAATCAACACACTGTCCTACCTGGCTATAGAACCCTGCCACCATGCGTGCTGCCAGCTCTCTGTAGTATTCAGTCCTGACGATCTGGCAGCCGTAATGGCGAAGCGTCACGTTCAGAGATTTGGAGTAGAGCGAGCCGGTGTCGGTGGACGTCACAGAAACGATTCCTAAGTTGCGTACGTTTCGGAAGGCAGCATCCAGGTAGTTCACGGAGGTGCCGAACGGGTCCAGGTGTCTGACAGAATAAATGAGTGTCATGATCTGTGCTTATTAAACATTTACTGATGGGCTTCAGCATGCACGCCACTGATCCTCCTGATAAATCAATACTCAGTCAATGGCACAACATTTATTGTAAGAAAAACACTCAATGTATGATCTTCATCTCAGATAATACACACATGTTCATGTGGATTTGTGCACAATTCATCAACACGGAGTAAAAACAGGCACAGATTTGAGCTCTCTGAAAGAGGCATGAACAAATCCACACAGTTTTAAAGATTGTACTTGTCGTAGGACACAAAAACAAGCGGTGATGCAAATCAGTTCCAGCTGCGTGTCTTATTTACATGCCACAGACATGTGACCTGCTGAAACAGGATGTAAAAGGATTGCATTCAGCAGACTGCAGTTTCAAATCAATTATTTTCTGAAACGTTGAAAAGTCTTGAATCAACGGTTTCTTTTTATTTATTGTATTTACTGAAATTAATGGTATAGCTTAAGCAAGGAAGCAATTTTTTATTTTGTTTTGCTGTGTAAAACTTTTTACAGCTAGGTTTCAGTTGACTTCAAATTGATTTAAAGCGTTATTTATTAATATAGACGAGCCAGGATTCCATGCTGAACAAAGAAACATATCCTTATTTCATATAAACCAAATGCTGAAACCAAGACCTTGCTTTGGTCACTGGTGTGCAGTCATGTTGGAACAGGAAGGGGTCATCCCCAAACTGTTCCCACAAAGTTGGGAGCATGAAATTGTCCAAAATGTCTTGGTACGCTGAAGCATTAAGAGTTCCTTTCACTGGAACTAAGGGGCCGACAAGCCCAACCCCTGAATTCAGTGATTTGGAAGGGTGTCCCAAAACTTTTGGCAATATAGTGCATGTAAGATCACAAAGATATACAGATACCAGAGCGCTATAACGTTTTCCAGGAAACCCGCCCTCTTCTGCATCTGCATTACGACCCTCAGGTTTTACTCACATGTAGTCAAAAGCTCTCAGGTGCATGAGGACATTGGCATCCATCTGCGTGACTTCCACCGTGTTGATGGGGGTGTCACTGTCGTCTGCCTGCTCCCCCTCCAGCCGGATGTGATTGAGGTGGCAATTCTCCTTGATCATATTGACACAGGCTTCATTGATGTCGTTTATGGTCACCTTCACAGCACTGCGGAGGTGCTTGGCCCACTGCAAGCCCATTATACCTGCTCAGGAATGGTGAGGGAAAAAAAACAAGCAAGGAATCATCCATTATCAGATATGACCTGACACATGCATAAAAAAAAAAAAATTTTTTAAAAAAAATCATAACTGAACTTAGGTTGAACAGCAAGAATAAAAACGTTCTAACTTATAAAGAGGGCAATTTTAAGACTTGAGTGGTGCAATAACAACAACAAAAAATCTGCCCCATTTTTGGGAGAAGCCATCCATGGAAAGCATCACTTCCTCCAGGTGTGTGAAGAGTTTAAACAGATGTGGAGGTTGGCCTCATGTGTCTCGGAGGAATCGGGAGCTTGCCACAACCTCCTTGAGTGATAGGAACTGGCAAAACCAAATTAGTGATAAATAGGGGGATAAAATCTGGACCTAGAGAACTATTCCTAATTGAGTACGCCATGTTCAGTGTTTCAAGATCTTCTTGTTATACCGTTATGACAGGTTAGTCTCATGGAGACTCAGATAGGATCTCAAACATTGCTACATTAATTGCAAACACTGCTTCAGTAATCACGACACTGATCAGAGAGTCGAACATTTTAAGTTCGGTCTCTCTCAGCACTGAAATGTACGCTTCCTAAAAAAAAAAAAAAATTCCCACACTGCACCGCAAAAATCAGGGAGCATCGATGATCACCATGTTCCCTTCCTGGAAATGACATCATATTTTCTTGAAGCCTTTCAGCTCGAAAAAATGGAGGATAAACCAAACTCTCAGCCAACTTCATCTACAAATGTAAGTAGCGTGTTTTACTTGTTGTAGCTCTCAAGTGATTCCTTACATTGTATTTGATGTTCTATATACGGTTTCTTTGACTTTAGTGGAAATGTTGTAAGGTGTATGTAACAAAGTGTTTCATAATGAAAGATAGATATCGGTCATGTCTGCTGTTGATAAACGACAGAATATGTAGTCATGTCAGGGAAAATTGAGTCTTCGGTGTCTCCGATTCCCTACCTAGTGAGCTAGAGAGGTGAATGAGACACACCCACAATCTCTCCATCTAAAACGCACCCAAATTTCCTGTAGTGCGATTTTAACATCTAGAGGAGTCTTGAACGAGTTGAAGGTGTCTTGAAGAAGTTTAACAGAATTTATCGTGCAAAAGTGTGAAATCTCATTAGAGATCAGGTTAGTGTTAATCAGGGCAGTGAGCTTCACCTGTGGCTCCAAAAGCATCCAGACATTCTAGTGGACTCCTTTCCTCAGCAAGAACAGCAAGAGAACAAAACACCAACTGCCTACCAGGGAGAAGAAAATAAAAACAAAACTCACGTTATATGGAAAAGCACCTGTGAGGAAAACTGATTAGAGCAGAGAAAAAGATTTAGACTAGAGATGAAAGAGATTTGACTAAAAGCTTGTGTGTAACTGACCTGTTTGTCTTCATCTTGCGGTTGAAGTAAGTGTCTGTCTTCATAGGTGTGCTGTGGTTGGGCATGAGCTGCACGTTGGTGCCCAGTTCTTTCATGATCTCGTATGCCTGACCTGGAACTGAAAGAAGACAGAACATTTTACAATTTACTTGTTAAATTTGTACAGAACCAGAACACAGAAAACACACAAGACTCTTCATACCTGGTTCCTCAAACGATGTGTCTGAAGTGCCCGAGTAGCTCGCTTCGGTCTCGCCTTTGTTGATGTGCCGTTTGAGGTGGCTGATCATGTCAGTTTTGCGGGCAATGGTGACGGAGCACACCACACAATGGTAATGCGCCACCAGCCGAGCCTGACTCTGGAAGATGTGCACGCATTGGAGAAGACAGAACAAAATGAGTGCTGTTTCCTGTTCAGTCGTATCGTCTTTGTACAGCACTTTCAGATGTATATTTAGAAACAGTGGCAAGACATGAGGATTAGACCTAGTATGATCCCAGTATATCCTAATATAGTATACAAGCATAGAAGAGCGAAGAATAACTGAGTACTGAGTGTCAGAAAATGATGCTCAGGATGAGAATATTGTGAATACGAGTCCTGAAATGAGCACATAGTTCCACAGAGGTCAAAGTTACTTTCCTTCAATCCCGTCATCCACACCCAAATTTCCTCAAGGCCATTTCACACAACCACTGAGGTCTCCCTTATCATGTGTCAGCTACCAACTCGGGATAATGATGATCACACTCTTCCTCAGAAACACATGAAGCCACCAACCACATCATTTTGAACTGCTGCATCACAGGGTGCAGTAAAACACTCAGAGGAAATCTGTCCTCTTCCGCATACATGAGATCACAGACCACCGTGATTGACAGCTGCTGCTGTGACTGACAAAAAACCATCCCACCCAGAGAGGACGCCCATTGCCATCCATCCCACCCAGAGAGGACGCCCATTGCCATCCATCCCACCCAGAGAGGACGCCCATTGCCATCCATCCCACCCAGAGAGGACGCCCATTGCCATCCATCCCACCCAGAGAGGACGCCCATTGCCATCCATCCCACCCAGAGAGGACGCCCATTGCCATCCATCCCACCCAGAGAGGACGCCCATTGCCATCCATCCCACCCAGAGAGGACGCCCATTGCCATCCATCCCACCGAGAGAGGACGCCCATTGCCATCCATCCCACCCAGAGAGGACGCCCATTGCCATCCATCCCACCCAGAGAGGACGCCCATTGCCATCCATCCCACCCAGAGAGGACGCCCATTGCCATCCATCCCACCCAGAGAGGACGCCCATTGCCATCCATCCCACCCAGAGAGGACGCCCATTGCCATCCATCCCACCCAGAGAGGACGCCCATTGCCATCCATCCCACCCAGAGAGGACGCCCATTGCCATCCATCCCACCCAGAGAGGACGCCCATTGCCATCCATCCCACCCAGAGAGGACGCCCATTGCCATCCATCCCACCCAGAGAGGACGCCCATTGCCATCCATCCCACCCAGAGAGGACGCCCATTGCCATCCATCCCACCCAGAGAGGACGCCCATTGCCATCCATCCCACCCAGAGAGGACGCCCATTGCCATCCATCCCACCCAGAGAGGACGCCCATTGCCATCCATCCCACCCAGAGAGGACGCCCATTGCCATCCATCCCACCCAGAGAGGACGCTCAATTTGAGTCTCTTGAGAATCCTGGCCACGGACATTGTCTGGATCTCTGCATGTTAGGGTTGAAGGCTTTTCTGTTTTATCAACCGGGAGCCTCTAAAGTACATCTTACATGCTTTTTCTGACAACTCACGTCGCAAATCTCTCATGCTTTCAAATTTCCATTCCATTAAAGATGTTTGTTAGACTGAGGATTCACCTGATCTAACCCCTGGCTGGACTTCATCTGTCTGCATGGCAGGTGACAGATACACATTCTCTGACCTGCCAGATCCAACACAAGCAAAGTTAGTCATGATCTTATAAAAAAAATACAATAAATGTCTTAAAATCAGCATGCAGTTCGCTAGTTATATTTAACAGTATTAATTATAGCTAGCTATAATTAACAGTGCTGCTTCAACTGACGGTCAATTACCTTCAAATTCCACGTAGACTTTCCAGTGAAGGTTCTGCAGGTGGCGTCTCAGTTTGTGGCTATAACAGGCTTTGAACTTCTCCTCTGGGCATAATGGACAAGACTTTCTACCAGCTGTGAAAGTCAATGGACAAACGGTCAATATCTTAACTGTAGCTAATGTGGATATTCAGTCGCTAATAAGTCCAGATTTATTTAAAATATATTTCAGATCCAAGTCTTCTTTACCTCCATTTAAGTCCACAAGCATCTCCAGACCTTCTAGTGACATCTGGATGGAAATGTGTTTCTCTTAAATCAAACACAGATTAATTTTAGTGCCTTGAGAAACCAACCTTCCATGAGAAACCAAATCAGAAAAGGATTCTCAGTCTCTAATCTCTCACCTGACATTGACGAGACTGGGGCTTGTGCTTGACGGTCCTCAGCTTTCACAAAATCACTGGATGTGACATCATGGTCAGACATCTGCTTGTTCTCCTCTGCAGATGCTGCGATCATCTTCACAGAGTCTTCTACAGTAATATGCATTACATTGAAATGAAATACTTTTTAATTTCTTGCATGTTTTCAGAACAATTTTTAAAAAACAAAACATAAAAAACAAAGACCTACTTTTCTTCACAATGGTCAACAAATTTATGATTTGAAGTGGATGGTAGGTTCTGGATCGGGGCAGTCTGCTTTAATTTAACTAGTTTTAACAAATAAATTAGGCAATTGATATACAAAGTGCCTGAGGTGTTTGGGAATCGCTCTACAAGTGCTTCAAAAGGGTCAAATGTGAAATAGGTGATCTCCCCCTTTAAGGGAACACTCATTACATCAAAGTGTTTGAATATTTGTAAGATTTTAAAGTTCATGCCTTGCAATAATTAAAAAAAAATCAGTAGAGCGCCCCCATGTGCACAAACAAATAACAAGCGAACCGCGAAACCGCTACGGGTGGACGGCCCTATTGCGGAGCTCCGCGATCAGACCGCTACACAACAGTTAAATCAACCCGCACTTCCAATTCGTTATAAACTTATAAATTCTTGCACAGTTTTACCTTGTGCATAGAATAACTGAATCATGAAATATTAATTAACCAATACGAAAATACATTTCATTATTTACGCTATCTACATCTAGGTCCTGTGATGAAGCTCCGTGAGGAGGCCCATATTTACTTCAGCAGTTTAAAAGTCACGCTAAAAGCGCATTTAGGTGCAACATAAAGCCATTTGTAAAAATGAAGGCAATACTCAGAAAGTCGCACCGCAGTTGCTGCTGCATTATCAAGAAAAAACATGCGTTATCTTGCCTTTATTATTGGCGTCCTCCTGGTGAAGCTGCACTGTGTCCTGTTCCTTGAGCTCCGCCATTTTAACTAAGCTAGCTGCGTAGAGTCTGTCCGAACTACTTTCCACCTTTATTCTGGCAGGCCACGCCTCTTTTAAATAGGCTATACACAGGAGGCAGGACTTGTTCGGATACGGGTGAGGAAAATAAAATGACAGCGTACGTTGTAGGGCGTAAAAGCGTCATGCACTGTTGTGGGCGTGACTAAGGCACACAGCTGATCCAAGATGGCGACACCCATGCTTGTTTTGAGGAAACTCGGGTGAAGTTCATGATAGAACCACTTGAAAGGAACACATCTAGTAATATAATCGTCTTGGGATATTTTGCTAGTCTGAGCCCTATGACCTGGCAAATCCTTGCTAGGTTTATAACGTGTTTTCAGAGACGGAACACAGTGCACAGGAGTTAGTGCACATTTTGACTGTCAGTAGGTATGTTTACATGCGACAATTTTCGTCACTCAGAAGGAATTCAGTTCAGTCGAGGATTCCGAAAGTACTGTTTATATGTTATATATACATTGCAATTCGATTCACATATTCGTTTACATATGCATTAGATATATTCTAAAGAAACCGTCTGCGCAAGCGCACAGCAACTGTACACGCCAATACACTGCGCATGCGCGCAAGGTATTTTTTTTTTAATTCGATTAATAATATAATTGGATTTAAGCGTTCACATGGCTATTTTTTATTTATTTATTTTTAATTCAGGGTGTTCCCGTTTCATGATTATTTCAGATCTACACCAACCCTTTCAATCCGATCGAAATTTCATTCAGATCGATTGAGGTGTTTACACCAAGGCTTTTCAATCCGATTACTTACGGATTATACAGTTTCATTTAAACGTACTGAGTGTTGGTTTATTCATAACTATTGGTGTTAAATTAGTCAAATTTTAGTCAAAAGTCAGATTTTTTTCCTCTTCAGCAAAAGGCAATACAACCACACTGAGGTGGAATAGTTTCCCCAGGAACCATTAAAGTCAATTAGCCAAAACAGTCAAAGGTTTGTAAAGTCATTTAGAGGAATAACTCGCTCTGATGACTAACTGTACCTTGTTTCTCAGAAGCAGACACTTTAAACACCCAGTTCTGTACAATTAATATTGTTTGTGTGTGCTGTGTCCTGAATTTTAGACAAGAGCATGTGTAACATCATGACATATAGTATTGGCTTTATTTCTGCTCTGTTCTGTATTTCCTAGCACTCACAAGATTCAGTTAACATACCTACAATACTGCAATGATTTATTCAGCATGAGCTAGAAGTGGTTCATTGGGTTTGGATATATTTCACAGGTGCAGATGCCACAGGGACGTCCTAGTGGTCTGGGTGTCAGCCGTGTGTCCGTAACACTGCTTCTACAATAAAACCACACACACATTGTCTGACACACCTGCCAGCATTCAACCTCAACATATTTATTATTCACTCTTTGTAGCACATCCCTGGTTCATTGGCACCAGTCATTAGACATGAAATAAAACGTGGCTGTTGGCTGACGTTTATTTTCTACAGAAATTTTGATCGAATCAGCTTAAGAGCACATGTTAAAATATAGACATGAAAGCCCCCTTTCATTTAATCCAGTTTAAAGAAGAATTGTTCAATTTTAACTTTTCTAGATTTTTCATGTTTACCTTTAACAGTCTTGCCTTTTCATTTCACACTTCTTGCTTTATAAAACAAGGTTTTTATATGAAATAAAGTCACTAGTAATAAAAGTGGATCATAAGTGGTCTTTTTTTTCCCGGTTTAGACGGCTGATGTCCAGGTTAGCTGTGGTGTTTGGCGGTTCCCGTGGCATTGGGCGTGCAGTAGCCCAACTGTTGGCACAAAGGGGGCATCGAGTTGTGGTGATCTCCAGGAACCAGGAAGCAGCACAGGCCACAGCGGAGACGCTTTCTGGAGGTGAATCATTTAAACCCTGAGAAATACATTGAAATGTTTTCCATGCAGCTTTTCAAACCTAACAGATTTTTCCTTTTATTTTATTTTTTTTTAAATTTTAGTTGAACATGTGGGTCTCAGTTGTGACATTTCTAAAGATCATGAGGTGCAGAGAGCATTCGATACCATCACTAAGACCTGCGGCCCTGTGGGATACCTGGTCAATGGAGCAGGCATGAACAGGTAAAAAAAGCACAGAGTTGTTTTTGGCTACAATTGCAGCATACGCTTTACAGACGGGTACAACTCGATTGTGATTCCTAACCTGATTCAGTGTCCTGTGTTTCAGAGATGCGTTATTAATGAGGTGTAAATCTGAGGACATGGTTTCTGTTCTTCACACCAACCTACTCGGCTCAATGCTCAGCTGCAGGGCAGCGTTACGGAGCATGCTCACTAACGGAGGTGCTATTGTCAACATAGGTGAGCTATAACCTGACAAAATCACTGTCTATTTACTGTATAATACACTGACATGACACTGATCTTGGGACATGTTCATGCATGAATCCTTTATCATATTTTCAGGGAATTACTTAATTAACGCTTCACTCTGCAATAATTACAATTATTCTGATCTTGGGGTTACACATAAATGTCTCATGAATTATAATAAAGTATAATAATTAATCATGGGCAAGAAATAGAATGGAGCGTTTTCCAAAAGTCTTGACCGTTCTTTAGTCTTCAGAATGAAAATAAGAATAAACTAAAGCAGGCTATCAGTTAATTTGTGTGCAAAATGGCCAAAAGAACCCAGAAATCGTCATCAGATGTCTTCATTATGCTTTGGCTACCAATCAGAAGGTCAATGGTTCAAACCCTGGCACCTCCAAATGATTCCAACTTGCTCTGATATGTAATGAGATGATTTTCATTGTACTGTAATCTAAAGGGAAGAAATTAATGCGTGGTGTTCTTGAGTATAAGGGAAGGTCATTTATTTAACTCGGTTCTATTCAGTTTTATTTTTATTTTATTTGATTTTTTATCTGTATAGCACTTTTAACAATGGCCAAGCAGCTTTACAGTAATGTACACATTCAGATTATAAATTATACATTTTAAAGTCAAATTTATCTCTTAAAACTCTGTTTAATGAAGATGTCTAATTTCCATCTGTAAATCTTTCAATCTTTAAATCTGTCCCTGTTATAATCGTCTGGTCTACTAGCTAATAGAAAGCACTTGAAAATATTTCCAAATGTTTTAAATAGTGTGAAATGATCATGTGGAAGAGCATCAGTGCGGAAATCTGACTTGATTATGGTTATAAGAAGACACTTCACTGCAGTGACTTTAGTCCAGGGGTCCAGTGGAGGAGGACTGTGTGTGGATGAGGATTTAGCTTGCCTGTGAATTGCCGCGTCTGCATTCGGTGCCCTATTTTTTGGGCTCTGATAGATTATTTTGGTGTATTATTTTGGAATTGTAGCTTGAATCAATCAGTCAATATACTCGTTAGCATGATATTTAGCGTTATAGCAGTTAGGGACTTTATGCGTTAGCTTTAGTGTGTGTCTGTGTACAGTTTCCTCTCAATCGCTTCTCTAGAATAGTACAAATGCTACTTTAAAAAACCTCAGTGAGTCGTTTAGGAGCTGACAAAAGCCGGAATTTTGAACATTACTCTATCTGAAGCTCAGAGGCATTGGTGGCTCAGTGGTAGGTTACTCGCCTATCATGCGGACGGCCCGGGTTCGATTCCAGCCAATGCCTCAACCCCAGCCACTGGATGCAGTGCCGGTCCCAAGCCCGGAAAAATGGGAGGGTTGCGTCAGGAAGGGCATCCGGCGTAAAACATTTGCCAAGTTGTTGTGCGGACCAGTTGGTCCGCTGTGGCGACCCCGAACAGGGAGCAGCCGAAAGCAACTTCTACTCTATCTGAAGCTCCAAGAACACTATTCTGTGATACGACAAAGAAAACAATTGCTTATGGAAATGTGTGTAATTCATATAATGACCTCTAGGTGGCATTAAAGCACCATTATTATCCTCAACAATGATCACAAAAAACAAATGAGCATCTGAAATCTGGTGTCTTTTCATTAGATCAGATGCTACTGGCATTGACATATGCCCAGTGTAATTTCCTGATTGTGTGTGTGTGTGTGTGTGTGTGTGTGTGTGTGTGTGTGTGTGTGTGTGTAAATGAAACATCTCCACAGGCTCAGTGGTGGGTGTGAAGGGAAACGCTGGTCAGAGTGTGTACAGTGCCAGTAAAGCCGGACTCGAGGGCTTCACACGTTCTCTGGCCAAAGAGGTCGCTTCTCGTAACATTCGGGTCAATTTAGTAGCTCCAGGTAGACTTGATGCATCTCCTTTCCTCTTTTTGTAGTATTGTGTGTGTGTGTGTTTTAGATCAATACACAAATTCCTGGAATATTATATTGTACTGTTTCCTGAACCAGTGCAGTTTAACAGCACACATGGAGTCTGTAGTAATGAAGGATTTGATTATTGTAGCTTAGTGTTTCCTCTGTGTCTCTGTGTCAGGACTCATTCGGACAGACATGACAGCAGGGCTGAACGAAGAAGAGTACGGAAAGAGGATTCCACTGGGTCGCTTCGGTGATCCGCAGGAAGTGGCTCAGGCTGTCTTGTTCCTCCTGGAGTCTCCGTACATCACAGGACATGTCCTGCTGGTGGATGGAGGACTAAACCTGACCATGTAGTTCCTGATTCTGCTCTGGTGATGAGGCTTGCAGTGCAGCAGCCTCTTGTGAGGAAGCTTTTCAGAGTTACATTAACTACAAAGAAAGGATATGAAGAACCTCATGTGGTCACATCGCTGGAGGTCACCGCCTGCCCTCCAGGAGAGTCTTTGTAAACATGATCCTAATTGTCCGTAGCGTTTCAGCGACCATTTATATGAACCATCTCCACTTTGTGGTTATACTTAAAATAGATGTATTGCATATGTTCAGTCAGCTGTATCACCCCACAAGATGATTTAATGGACGTTTAAAAAACATTTGCTAACCACAGTGCACTCAGTACCAGCATTCAGGAACATGACATACAGGCTTTAACAATTTAGACGTTCGGAATTTCTTTCTGAAATAGTTTTATGAAGTGAGTTATCGGTCATTTTAGAGCAAGGCTGTCCAATCATATCTGCAAAGCACCAGTGTGGCTGAAGCTTTTCATTCCAACCAAGCAGGAGCCTGGTGTTTGGTTGAAATGAATAATGTATAAATGTAGTCACCTTTGACTTAAAGGACCTTAAAGGATAAGATTGGACATCCTTGACTTGGAGAGATTGTGCATGTCTCTAACTCCCTCACAGAATAAATCTGATCACTGTCAGTCATAATGCAGCTTCATTATTCCCTGCAGTATACTCTGTACTGCCAAAGATGTTTGGTATCTGCTCCAAAATAGCAGTATGTTGGTTTCCTCTTTGCTGCTAGAACAGCTTTCACTCTTCTGGGAAGGAAACTGCTTATTATTGGGGCTCTTGTGCTTTCAGAACATTCCTTTTTAAACACCTTTCAGTACATGTGAGTCCACATAACATAATTATCATGAAAAATCTTGTTGAATAAAGCTAAGTCAGAAGTACGTGACCATTACACTCATATGTGTTTGTTGAGCATCTCATTCCAGAGTTATTCCCCCTGTGTTTGCTGTTATAATGCACTCCACTCTTCTCTTCTGTGAAGGTTTCCCACTAGATGTTGGAGTGTGTCTGTGGGGATTAGTGATCATTCAGCTACAAGAGCATTAGTGAGATCAGACACTGATGTTGTAAGAGTGAGGAAGTCTGGGGTTCAGTCGGTGTTCCAGTTCATCCCAAAGGTGTTCAGTGGGGTTGAGTCAGGGCTCAGTGCAGGACACTCCAGTTCTTCCACTCCAACCTTAACACACCATGTCTTCATGGAGCTCTGTGCTTTGTGTATAGGGACAAGATTTGGGACAATTTCATGCTCCCAATGTTGTGGGAACAGTTTGGGGATGATCCCTTTCTGTTCCAACATGACTGCACACCAGTGCACAAAGCAAGGTCCATAAAGACATGGATTGTCAGCTCAGACGAGTCTGATCATTCTCATCTGTCTCTGTGTACCGGTTCACTGGATGTGTTTTGTTTTTCACACCGTTCTGCGTAAATTCTGTGAAAATCCCAGCAGGAGATCAACAGTTTTTCAAATGCTCAAACCAGCCCATCTTCTTATATTAACAACCATGCCACGGTTAAAATCCCAGCGGTCACACAGAGACTTCTTTATTCTGATGTTTGATGTGAATTGACCCGTATCTGTAGGAGTTTATATATATTTTGTGACCCTGCCACATGATTGGCTGATTTGATACACTGATCAGCCATAACATTATGACCACCTGCCTAACATTGTGTTGTTCCCTCTTTTGCTGCCAAAACAGCCCTGACCCGTCATGCACTGTGTATTCTGACACCTTTCTATCAGAACCAGAATTAACTTCTTCAGCAATCTGAACAACAGTAGCTCATCTGTTGGATCGAACCACACGGGCCAGCCCTCGCTCCCCACGTGCATCAATGAGCCTTGACCTCTGTTCCTTCCTTGGACCACTTTTGATAAATACTGACCACTGCAGACCGGGAACACCTCACAAGAGCTGCAGTTTTGGAGATGTTCTGATCCAGTGGTCTAGAAGTCACAATTTGTCCCTTGTCAAACTCGCTCAAATCCTTACACTTGCCCATTTTTCCTGTTTCTAACACATCAACTTTGAGGACAAAATGTTCACTTGCTGCCTAATATATCCCACCCACTAACAGGTGCCATGATGAGGAGATCATCAGTCTTATTCACTTCACCTGTCACTGCTCATCTGCACGAATGTCCAGGTGATTAGTCATTACAGGAACTTGTAAACAGTTCAAAACTACGGCCTGTCGTTCATTCATAAATAAGAATAATAATTGCAATAATTGACAAAGTTCTGTGGAGTTTAAAAAAGGTACAAGTAAAAAAAAGAAAAGGCACATTCACCATGACGGGCTTAATTATTTCCAGAGATTTTATTTAATATTGTTCATAAACCATAACAATCAGAAGAACATTTCATATACAGGCAAAATCTTTCGTCAGTCCTTAAGTATGTCGTATTGTGTCGAGACAGAAGAAACAGCAACGGAAAAAAAAGACAAACGATACTAAAAGGAGTCGCGCGAGTACATATGAAGAAGTCATATGTCTAGTTATATTTTTGCAAGCTTTACATTTGTGCAATCCAGCTACCCTTGACTCTAGTTAACTAAGATATTGTAATGTAATAAAAGTACCAGAGTTGAATGTGTGTATAATTGTTTTTATATATATATATATAGACAGATAGATAGATAGATAGATATAGATATATTAATACGAAGGAAAAAAGATAAGTGTAAATAATTTGAATGGTGGTAAATATATAGTTAAATAAAGATTGGGCATAAAGCCATGAGAAAATCCCTAATATAATTTAACGTCTGCATCTGGCTATAAATACTCCACTACATGGATTTCAACTCTTCCTCGTACGAAAGCGTACACATTCGTGTGCAAGTGGTGAATACACTTCTGCCGTTGCTCTGACTTGCTTTTGCATGCGTGTTTGCATGAACAGAAAACCTCATCATATCCGCTGCATCAGTATCGTTGGTGTCGCTAATTTCTAAAACGTAAATTCTTTCTGTAATTTCTTCCCCTGACCGTTTAAAGTGACGGTGTAACCTCTCCACAGCCGACGCACGTCATGTTTGCCTCACCAAACTTCCCCTCGCTCCTGCGATACCTCCACCTCCCAGTCCGTTAAAACACAGAGCGAGGGGGCCGTCCATCCTCATAACCCAGTTCAGCACCTGTATCAACTTCCCTATGCCCAAACACAAGATAGAGAAAGACAAAGAAAGATAAAATAATAATATTAATATTATTAATAATAATAATAATAAGGCCCGGCCTTGTGCAATATCTATGGCGTCCAGACTAGATGGGTATCTGTGGTAGTGTGATCCGTGTATCTACACCCAGACTGCTGTGATTCACATAAAAAGAATTTCACTACAAAAGGTCCAAAACGCCACTAATAGAAACCTAACTATTAAACCTATCCAACTCTCCAAATCCGAGTTCTCCAGAAACACTGCCTCTTTACACAAGTCTTTCTGCTACATCATGAACGGATCTGAACCCAAAATCCAGACTAAGGCACTGAGTATTAAGTACTACACACTGGCACCAGAGTAACACATGCAGAACTAGAGGCTACATCTTTCTTTCTTTTATTTCTTAACGTTTTGTGTGTGTTGTGCGTTTTGAATTGATTGATCATCTCTCAGGCACGATGTAGTTCTGGCAGAAAAGGTGATCATTGGTGCAGTACCTCCTCCTCCCTCAGAATGTGTGTGTGTGTGTAGTCTGAAAGAAACTGGATATGACCTCACTTCAGTGCTTATCACACTTCCTCACTTCCCATCTTCTCACATGGACCAAAATCAAATCAGAATCTCTTCTCTCTGTGAAAAACTTTTTTTTTTTTTTTTTTTTTTAAATTTTCTATTATATTTTCTCAAAGAGCTTCAAACAGTCGACAGGTTAAGGTTCCTCCGGTTAAGGCCATGATGGTGTCTGTTTCTGGGACAGTGGCACTGGGGTCGTAGGGTCAGGGTTTATAGCATCAGGCCTGAGCAAGCATCTACAGGTCATCACTCTCCACCAGGGTGCCAGGGGGCAGGGGGCTGGAGTCTGGGAAGAAAGCTGCTTTGACGTCCAGGCCGCGTTCGGTCAGTGCGGCGTAGCGGCTGGTCGAAGGGCGCACCTTCTTCAGCTTTGGGGTGTGTGTCTGCTGATACTGGTCTATGAGACAAACACAGTGAAAGGGTTTTTTGTAAGCTGTATAGGCCATGAATGAATGAATGAATGAATGAATGAATGAAAGAAAGAAAGAAAGCTAGGCAAATTGCACAACTTCCCACTTGAGCATGTATTAAGTATGTAATTCTCAGCCTGGCATTAAATAGATGTTTAAATGGAGATGACCCAAACACTGCATGACGCATTTCACTTGCTACACCCGGAAAAAAAAAAAAACCCACATCTGAGGGAAATATTTAGCACTTATTACACACACAATATAATTTTATAGCTTGGAT
This sequence comes from Hemibagrus guttatus, assembly GCA_033459395.1. Classification (NCBI taxonomy): domain Eukaryota; kingdom Metazoa; phylum Chordata; class Actinopteri; order Siluriformes; family Bagridae; genus Hemibagrus; species Hemibagrus guttatus. The sequence continues at coordinate 2,029,840 of JAUCMX010000019.1, forward strand.
TATTCCACTTTATTTATAACCAAGGCTTTCCAGCAGGCTTTAATGGTTACGATACAGTTCCTGTTTTAAGCCCCGAGACCATCCTCTCTGTAGCAGACACTCACTGAACAGTAGCGTGATGTTTTCTTGACTTAATGAACTCCTGTCACGTTTAACAGCTGTTTCAGTCGAGATTAGAATGGTTTTAAACGTGGTTGATTGCAAACAAAGCAGTAAAAGCTTTTAATAACGCAAGCGCAGGGAAGGGAGTTTGCTTGGATTGGCTGCGTCTGCACACACACATGCCCATCACCCCAGTTTGGTGCTGGTTCTAAATTCCTGCGTCTGAGTGAAATGTTTCACACCAGGTGTACGTTCATGAAAGTCTCACCGGAGCATTAAGCTTGGTGTGTGTGTGATCTCAATGTGTGTATATAATACTTACAGTGAACATCGAGTCGCGCTGTGGTAGAAACGATGCCCGCTTCATTCTTAGCTGAAACCGTGTACCAGCCTGCATCCTCCTTCAAAGCTGGCTGAATAATCATGCACAGATAACCAAAGTTGTCCTGGTGCATGCTGGGAAATGGAGCACATAACACAGCAGAGTTAGTCAAGGATTTAAATGCCAAAGTGTTTTTTTTTCTCCTGCAAATCTGCTTTGAACAACAAATAGCAACTGCTACAACAATTCCACCAATCACAGTGCGCGCACACACACACACACGCCTTTCACACCAAAAACAGAACTTTTACTGCTTTCTTGATGTGGTCAGCTAATTAAAAAGCCAAAATGCTCTTTGGTTAAGACAAATTATTTTTGTTTTAAAGAAAGCCCAGCTCGGCACAGAAGCTGTAAGTCTCAGACATCTCTCTGAGGTGGTGGAGACGCTGTTTGGGGAGGTTCTTGTCCTGTACTGTGTGTATGGCTCCTCTTTACAAGGTCTTGCCTGTCGCTGTTTGTGTATACACGTTGTAACCTTTTAGACAGCTCATCAACTCTGGCTGCTCCGAGCTGCCATTTATGGAGCTGCCGGTGTGCTACAGCTTGGCCTGCTTTGTGCAGAAAACATACCTCTAGAGAGACACAAATTCCATAAGGGAGACTTCAACAAAGCAACATGTCTCTTATAGCTCGGTGAATGAAACCTACAATCTTATTCGGTTTGGTCTTTCGGACTGAAGTGCATTAGGGAGAAATGAAAATGAGAAAAAGGAGCGTTCTACACTTTTACTTTTTCCTTATGTCCCCATCTCATTTTATGTGTCTGGAAAGCTGCTTTATGTTCACAAATATAGAACTATATACAGAAATATACATATTATATATACATCCTATATACAGATTAGAAATAAATCCACTTCAAATTTACACACAATGTGTAATGTATTCATTAAAAGAAACTGATGATCAGAAAGTTTATAAGAGGGAAAATGAGACACTGTATTTAAAAATGATATGTAATGATTACATCTAAATAAAGCACGTTCTTGTGCAAATTGCACATGGTGCCACCATTTGGGAAGATTTTACACAACAATAAGCATCATGGTGAAGAAGAGGGAGCTTCCTGACGTTCTCATGGAAAAAGCTACAGAGCGTAAACATCTCTGTGTGTACAAGTGGTTCGATAATATGCATTAAACGCAACTAATCTAGATTTTCCACTACCAAGAATGTAAGAGAAGCTGGCATCCATTTGAAAAGAGCTCCAGGATGACCTGAAAGCAGCAGCAACAACAAACAATTCAGCAGGTCATGTTTGGAAAAGGAAGTCTTATACGCATGATCCTGCAATGAAGCACGGTGGTGGGAGCATCATCATACAGGGCTGTTTTTTCTCTTTGATAAGTTGTACTTATACATCACAGATTTAAGCATAAATGAAGCCATGTACATGTACGGGGTATATTAGATGAGAATTTAATCTCATCAGCTAAGAAACTGAATGAGGGGAGAGTCTTACAACAAGACAACGGTTCCAAACAAGCATCCAAACTGACTCAGAATAGATACACAAGTCCATCAAACAGAGTTGTAACCTTGTAGAGTTGAAGTGATTTGCTAAGAGGAATGGGACAGAACTGAACCACAATCTCGATGCTGTAATCTCCAACAGAACCTTGCAAGTACAGTGGAACCTCGGCATACGAATGTCCTCCCTTATGAACTTGCGCGTACGTCCGGGAGCATTCAAAACTTGTTTGTGTCAGTGGAAAGCCAAGTGAAGCGAGTTTACAAATTTTTTTCTTCTAGTCAGTGAAAGCTGTTTTGAAAGAAAGAGTCAACCCACGATAACAACATTGCCTTCGGCATGCGTTCAAAAGCTGGGTGATTTTTCGTGTGTTTTTGGTTGACAGATCGGTGGCGTGGGCGCTCTGTTCTATTTTAGCCCAAGCTTGGTGGCACGACTTCCTGTGAGGAGCCCTGACATGGAATGCTTAGCTTGGGTCAGTTCTTTGTAAGCAGCCATACAGTTAACATACACTTCCTATTGGTCATATTGGTCATATTTTTGGGTGGCTGGAACGGATTATCTGCATTTACATTATTTCTTAAGGGGGAATTCGTTGCGAATACAAATTTTCACCTTAAGAACTCCAGAACGAATTAAATTCCTGTGCCGAGGTTCCACTGTACATAAATAACCAAAGTATTAAAGCTGTTCAATTGAAGTGTGAATAATGCATAATGCACGTAAATAAATAGAAGTTGCTTTCGGCTGCTCCCTGTTCGGGGTCGCCACAGCGGACCGACTGGTCCGCACAACAACTTCCTGCCGCAACCCTCCCATTTTTCCGGGCTTGGGACCGGCACTGCATCCAGTGGCTGGGGTTGAGGCATTGGCTGGGAATCGAACCCGGGTCTTCCGCATGATAGGCGAGAAACCTACCACTGAGCCACCAATGCCTCAATGCACGTAAATAAATAATGTGTGTAAATTTAAAGTGGATAGACGCACTGAAAGCATACTGAATAACCCAAACTAAAGTCTCTCTGCTCCGTGTGCTCTTGAGGTATAGTATGCGTGTATACAGTAAATTATTGATCAGTGTCAGTAGTTTCTGTTCAGTTAGTGAAACTGTTTCAGTTCAGTGTGAAATGATTAAAAATGTAATACCTTATTCTGTCTGTGTTGTGAGTGATTGACTCGTTCTCTTTCTTCCAGAAGATTTGAGGGAACGGAACTCCGGATACACGGCATTCCAAGCGCACGGGGTAACCCTCAGCAACGCTGGTGTTCTGGAGCTTCTCGATGAAGGAAGGAGCTTTGTGCATCTCTTTAGCTGTAACAGAGAACATCGAAGGCGGCCTGTGAAACATTTTCGGACTAAAAAAATTTAGTTGTGTAGAAAGCGCTCTTCACATGTGTTCTAGTTTATCATCAATGGAGGGTGAAAAAACAAAGTACCAGCTACAATCAGCTCCAGGTTGAAGGAGTTCTGCCCGGCCCGGTTGCTGGCAATGCACGTGTAAACTCCTGCGTCTCTGTTAGTGACGGGCTCGATTACCAACGAATGCACTCCGTTCTCTCGCACCAGCATTTTATGGGAGGAATCTGGACGGATAGTCTGGCCGTTCAGCTGCCAGATCAGATCAGGTGTTGGCAACCCACTTACCTACGGAGGATTAGATATTGATCGAGTCAGCAGTTCTGATAAAGACGTTCTAGTAATATTTTACACATGCAGTTACCCCTCATTTCTGAACCAAAGTATGTTTATGCTACTTAAAAATAGATGTGTGTGTGTGTGTGTCTTCTGCTGTGAGTGATGGTTGGTGTGAAGTGGTTTCCCATGGGAAATGGGGTTATGTTAAAACTTAAGCTCTATTGTTAACAATACTCACTTTCTTTTTAGAAACGTAATACCTGCCCCACCCTCAGGTGTGCCTCCCACCTCTCTCTCTTGCACTATTTCTTTGTTTCTTATATTTTCTCTCTCTCTCTCTCTCTCTCTCTCTCTCTCTCTCTCTCTGTATGTGTGTGTGTGTGTGTGAGAGAGAGAAATCACAGTTTAAAGTTTAAGGAGTGTTCTAAATTGTGTGTTTAGACTTAGTGTTAAGTTTACCACACATATCTTTCTAAATTTAGATTCCGTTCTGTGGAAAACTGGCCCAAAGTCCCCTGATGAGATAAGAGCAAGTTTCATTTCTTTGGGTATGATGGGAAACATTATGTTCGGGATCACACTGGGGAAAGACTGAACTCAAAGTGTGTAAAGAAGCCAGTGAAAGGTGGAGGAGGAAGTGTCATGGTCCAGGGGATGTTTTCTGCAGCAGGAGTTGGGACTCATATACAGCTACCTGGCAGGTGACTGCAAATGTTTATCAGAACCTCCTTCAGTTGTTCCTTCTTTGCGAGCATCTGCCCACGATTTTAAACACAAGACAACTTGGCTAAAACAGTTCTTTGAAGCAAAGAACATTGAAATAATGAAATGATCCTGATCGAAACCTGACTGAAATATATAATAGAGAAGAAAAAGTCAAAAGAAAAGGCTGGACATGTTTTGAAATCTTTTAAGTGACTCTGAATGGAGATCCCTTACATTCTATTTATATTTTCTATTTATATTTTTTTGCAGATCTGTGTGTGTGTGTGTGTGTCTGTCTAGAGGGCTCTGGGGAGGAAAAACAAATGCTTTGATTCCATGTCAGGATCTAGCCATCTTTGTACTCCCTGCACAGGGACGTTTTTGGCTTGGAAAATTCAGAGCTGCAGAGTGGTCGGAAACAAATCGCTAAGAAATCAATACCAGCAGGCTTTTTGCATGAGTGCAAGTATGATACTTCTGATTACAGGCTTTTTTATAGCACGTTGAACAGTGTGGCTTCATTGTAATTATGCTACATAGTTATGCAACATGGCACAAAGTAATAGAGAGAGAGAGAGAACGAGAGAGAGAAGAAGTAGAAGAGATGACAAAAACAGACAAACGGAAGGTGGACAGAATCGAAGCCTCAGGATGTGCAGTAGTGAAAGGAAACAAACACTCTGGGTTAAACGGTTAACATAATAATGAAGTAAATGTGCAAGAGAATATTTCCAGCCTTCTCCTCTTTCACTGCAAGTCATTTGTCATTCGAGAGGCACTGAATAATCTACCCTCAAAACTGTGTTTTTTTTCCCCCCTCTCCAATGTGGAATGCACAGGGAGGAAACATTTCACGGATACTGGAGGCAGACACACACTAGCACTTTTTCTAGAAACACAGAAACACAATCAGTTGACCTACAAAAGATTCTCCTCAAGTGTCGACTTGAGGAGGGGAAAAACCTAGCTCTCACGTGGCACAATGCTGAGCACGTCAACATAATTTAGTGCTTTACAGTAATAGTGAATGTTTCTGGAGCTGCTGGACTGCAAAAGAGGTATTGTGCAGCATTGGTCTTGGAGAATATATCTGAATACGGCTATAGAAATGATCTTTGGAGGTTAGTGTGGAGTTGTTCCGATTTATCTGATCATGCCTCACCTTACAGTCCATGCGACAGAGTCTCCCCTCCTGCACGATCAGATCACCTGGGGCCTGCAGGAAGTGGGGGCGGAAGTGACGTTCCTGAATGTTCTCATTCTCCTCACCACCATCCCTGGATCTGGAGCGGGGCCTGACAGAGGAAAAGAAAGGCGATGTAAGAACGAGTGACGAGGATTCCCAGGTGGATAGAGGACCAAAAAAGAAGCAGATGCAGCGACAGATACGTCTCATTGTGGAAAGAGGAGCTGCATCAACTCCAACAATACTTTTTTTGTCCAGAAATGTTTACATGATAGATCTCTTCTTCTTGTTTCTTTTCTGTGATAAAATGTGAATTTCTGTTTTAAGTAAGCAAAGCAACAAAACAGTAAAACACACTGTTTAGATATAGTTAAATCCAAAAAACAGTGGGTATGGGTGTTTTCTTTATTAAAAAAAAAAGAAAAAAAAAAAGGAGTTCGAGGCCTACACAGTTGCAGGATCAGCATTATTAAGACTCCAATACAATTTGGTACAAATTATTATAATTGCCGTTTTCACAAATGTAAACCCAGAAAAGAACACCTTCTTCTGGAGTCATCATTTAAAAGCAATAAACCTTGATTAGGTTTGGGAACACTAAGCTGTTTCTTTGTTCCTTCAAACCTTTACATGAAACACACCCAACAACACATTCAAACTCACAGTGAAGTCTATAAGCTGTCTTTTAAAGGTCCACTTTTGGAAAAGTGTCGAAACATGCAGGTGAGACACACCCTTACAGAATCACATAAAGACATGATGAAGCCAGGTGAGGTTAGATATCAAACAGAAAGAAAGGGCTACCATGATCTCAACCATCATAAATTATAGCGAAGGAAATCAAAAGGCTGCTATTACGGGCCAGATGACTGATACTGGTTCATGAATGGGTGGAGCTTGTTTACCTGCGTATGTGGCCAGGTGTAGCGCGCTGGCTCCGCCCCCTCTGGTTCACTGCCTGCACCATCATCCTGCCGGTGCAGCTAACCCTACCCTGAGAGAAAGCAAGACAAGGAGCAGATTATTCACAAACCCACATATTTCATACATGCCGCTCAGGCAGAAACATCTAATATCTAATTTTTCCCCTCTTAATTATTCTGGGAAACTAATAGGAAGTATATAGGTATTAGAGTGAGGAAGGTAATGTCTGGGCTCATGGGTTAACATGTTTCTAGCATGGGGAGTGTGAGATAAAACTTAAGGTGTTCAGCAGTTGTGTGTTTAAAGATCACATAAATTCATGAGGCTGCCATTATTTCCTTACAATCACTTTTCACCTTTGGTCCCTGAACCCAGATTTTTTGCCCTAACTGCCTTAGAAAATGATCAAATCTCGATCCTAATGAAGGGACGAGGCATGCAGGTGTACCCCAGGATTGCCAGCCATGATGGTGTAGTTGCCATCGTCATCCAGAGAGGCAGAGGCTGTGTGCAGGGAGCAGGTACCGTCCGGATCTCGACTGATGCGGTAGTGCTCGCTCCGTTTGGAGATCTGTTTTCCATCTTTAAACCAGTACACCTACACAGACACAAAGCCACTCGACATGTAAACAACGTTATCCAGCATTCTTCTCTTCGTATTTATCGAGGTATGAAGATCGCTCTTGGTTGTTTTCACTTTCGGACTGTCAGTGACTAGAGAGAGAGTGAAAGATGGTGTAAAGAGTGTGTGTGTGAGAGAGAGAGAGAGAGAGAGAGAGAGAGAGAGAGAGAGAGAGAGAGAGAACCACATCCATATATGGCAGCAGTGAATTGTCAGCAGCAGACAAACATCAACTTTAATAATAATATTAAACCTCCAGCAGTAATCCCTGTCACTGTCTTATTTCATTCTCCTCTTTTATTACAACTACAGTGACCGCTGACCTTTGGCTTCGGGTCTCCGATGACCTTGCAGCTGAAGGTGACAGGCATGCCCTCGAACACTTTGAAGTGTTTGAGTTTGTGGTCGAAGAAAGGTGCCACACAGTCCCTCAGAGGGTCGTCGTCATGCTGGACGTCATCGTCGCTCTCCTCCACCGGGGAGCGCTCCAGCCGGAACTCGATCTCGCTGATCAGACGCTGCTCGAAGCTCGATACCTTGTACTCCTGAGAGCCAAAAAAAATACGAGAGCTAAGAGTTAGGAGAATTAGCGAGACATGCTAGGCACTGGACTTTAGCTCACAACACAAAATGTTGAAATCACTGTGAGGTTGCAAAGTGGAAAAAAGCGTGACCGTGGGAAAATGTGAAGAAATGTGGATTGTAGTGCACACACACACACACACACACACACACACACACACACACACACCCCTGTTCATTTAATAGTTTATAAGCTTGAAACTTTTCTGTTTAATGATTAATACACACATGGGACACATACTCTTTACTTTCTCTGTTCTTTCTATCATCATCATCATCATCATCATCATCATCATCAGCCATCATAACATTTTCTTTTTTTCCCATTTTTTATGTTTTGTTTGTTATGGTGTGAAAAAGTAAAGGTTGTGTGTGTGTGTGTGTGTGTGTGTGTGTGTGTGTGTGTGTGTGTGTATGAATGACATCACAATGATAATTACAGTCTTAGGGCACAGCTGGAGTAGAGGATTACCTCTACCTGATTACCTCTTTTCTCTCTCACACACACACACACAAACACACAAACCTGACTTCAAATGCTTTCCTCAAATGCCCTCCCCCACCCACCCACGGAAAGAAAAAACCGTGATTATCTTTTACATCAGACCAAAGCCCATTTCGGCCCAGACCCGTTCTCTGATTCTCACCCCCTATTACAGTCATTAAGATCTCCCGATCATATCACATACCCAAAAGATTGCTTTGAATTCTGAAGATAATATTAAAGAGAGTAGAATATCAGACAGCTCAGACCATGGACTTTGATTGGTGAGACAAAAGAAAAAAAAAAGTGCAGTGAACATAGCGGGCATTCTTTCAAACCAAAGCACAGGAGTGACCAGAGTGATGAGGAAAAGAGGAAAAGACAGAAAGGAGAGTGGAGCAGGCTTTGGATAACCTTTTGAGGGACAAACTCTGAATCAGCTGAACTGCTTTCCTGTAGAAAGATCAGAGAACAGGCAGTCGCTGTCTGATGACATCACATCCTGGGCTCAGACTGTATTAGACTTATATACACCAGCATGCATACACTTACCTCACAGTCACCCTCATTCCTCTCTCTCTATCTCTAGCTCTTTTTTTTTATTTATTTTACTTTTCAAAAATTCCACAAACTTTACCTGATAAAGCAGCCATGTGCAAGTTGAGTTCAGATTAAAGGAGCAATAAGTAAAAATCCTCACTGGTTACCCGTCATATATGTTACTAGTTTACCTGATCACTTTCAGCATCACATGGAGAGAACTTACACAAGATGCACTATTTGTCAACTTCATGTTGAAGAGTTACTCAGAACCCTTGCAATGTTGTAAATATTGACAAGCTTCCACAAAGTTGCCTTTTAAGGAGAAAAACGTAGAGGTAGTGCTGAGCAGCTTAGCACTAGTAGAGTGGAGCTACATTCTGGGCCAGAAAAATAAACACAGAATCCTTACAATATGAGGGGAGAAATTATCATCATCATCATCATCATCATCATCATGGACACAAATTTTATAATAATTTGTATTATTATTTGCATTATATTAATTACAGACTGCAGCTTTAATGGAAGAATAATGCTAAGATGAACCATTAAGCAGATGTGAGCAGAGACTCTATCTGGTCCCCCTGAAGGTGCAGCATGTAGATGTACTAGGTTAGTGAGTGTGTGTACCTGTGTAGCGGGCTCCTCCTCTGTTTGTTGTGTGTTAAACACTGTGGCTGCGTTGTCAGCCCCCAGAAGCCTGCGAGCCATCTTCTCTTCATAGGTTAACCTCTGAAAGCAAGCAGGATTAATGGGTGAGGGCTCAGGTTAGTGTGTCACATTCTCACAGCACTTGTCATTTTATAGGAGTTTTACTGTGGAATTACGCAGACGATTAGTGGCCATGCCGAGTCAGTGCTGGAGGGGGTCCGTTCGGTTGGGTTTCTACTATGAACACACACAGGAAGTGGACTGATGTGTGGAACAGCTTCCGAGTTGCCCATGCTGATGTGGTCTGCTAATTCAATCAGAAATACTTCGACATTTTCTATCCAAGAGATCCAGCTAATCTCTTCCCATCGCTTCAGTAGCATTTAACCAAGCACCATAAATAGAACTGAGATTGATTTGCACTGAAATAAATATGGCTTGCAAATAATTTTTTAATGCAGTGCACAGACCCATAACCTGACATCACATTCGACTAGAGGTTGTGATTCCTGATCACCTCCTCAAGTGATGTTAAATCGACATGGTGGCTCACTCGTATCCAAGTAGATCAATCGACACGCAGACATTTTCGCTTGCTTAATCTATAACACTGACTTGCTATGTGCATTTTATCTTTTGAGAAGCTAAAAAACACGAGTCGTCGCAGTTATCACAGGCATCTGTGCTTTTTCCCCCACTTTGTAGCTCATCGATAAAAAACAGGTCGAGATTTTTTTTCATTCAGGCTGTGAAACAGTGCTATGATCCCTTATACATTTATTCACTTCATTAAACCAAAGCAGAGAACTGGATAGCAAGTTCAACTAATTAGAATGAAGAGAATTTCAAGTTTCACATTTTTGGGAAAACTGCTGTTTGTGAGAATTCCACAGACTGTGAAGGTGCAGTAGATAGAAAGGAGGTTCTTCGTAATATTCTGATGTCTGTAAGAGTTACTGTGTGTTTAGAGTCTGAAATGTGTTAATAATCCTTTATTCACGAGTCTCACACACACACACACACACACACACACACACACACACACACACACACACACACACACCTGCTGGCCGTTGCTGACGCGTTCCTCTTTAAAACGCAGCTTCCTCTCCAGGTCTTGAATGACGGCATCTTTCGAGTCCTGGATCTCTGAGTCGCTTACGATCCGTGGCGTACGGTTGCTCTTGCGCAGGAACCCACTGTTTGACAGCCACACGGGAGAGAGAAAGAAAAGACAGCTAAATTAACCTAAATAAACCTTTGTGCACCTGTTTAATGGCAATGCAACGCAAAACGTTGATGCAAGATGCTTTGTGGAGAATAAATTGTTAATGGCTGCTCTAATGTATTTTAAATGTAATACAAGTACATGACATTATACAGTTCCTCAAGCTCCTCATAGATTGTGAGACTACGTAGCATAACTCTAGTAGAGGAATTTGATTTGATTTTCTGTGTCAACATTTATTACAATCGGTCATTGTTGAGACACATCCACGATGCAGAAAAGCCTTCCAAACCCATCAGACTGCGCTGGCGTCATGGACGTGTGAGAATTCGTAAGCAGTTGTAAAAATGTGGAACGTATCCTGTCTGGAGTGAGCTGATCCTTGTGAACATCTGTTCTGCTTAAAAATCTCTTCCAGCTCTCACAGAAATCGTATCTCAAACTCAGGAGACACAGTTCTGACTGACAGCCGCTGGATGTCCCGCCCCTGTCTTCCCTAGTCCTCCTGACTGCCCCGCCCCCTGACTACTGGCCAGGTCAGATCAGCCGATCGCTGCCTAAACTACCCGCCTACCCCAAGCCCCACTCCCACCCCCCACCAAACACACACACTACCACACACACTACATTATTTGGTCCTACACAGAACCACATAAAACCCTACAGGGTCATAGAAAGGTGTGTCCACGTAAAGGTCATTTATAAAAATATAAATCTTTCATTGCAACCGTCTTCTGAAATCGCACTGTGCTCTTTGATGATCTCTCAGGATGCAGAATGAGGACAATTAGAGATCAGACAAAGTGTGTGTGGGAGAAAAGAAACGAGTGAGAGATGGAGATTGATGATAAAAGACGGTTGTAGGGACACAGAAGAAGGAAGGATTTCTGTTTGAAGTGTAATTTATGGTTGTAGCACGCACTTCATCAGCTCGAATAAAGCCGAGACGACCCTACGCTAAACATTTCACGTTGATCTAAGCATGCAGAGCTCTTATTTCTGAAGATAAGATAAGAGAAAGGTTATCAGTTTTCACTGCCCAGCTGGTGGGGGTCAGTAATTGTTTAGTTTAACAGTGTGCACAAGGCGGTGGTGCAGTAGGTAGTGTTGCCTAAATGGTTTAATCCTGAGCTCTGTTTACTGACTACAGAGTTTCTCTGCATGTTCATCCATGTGTCCGTGTGAGTGTTTGCCAAAAAAAAAGCAAGTACGTGGATTAACTGAGATGAATGGCTTTCGGAGTGTGTATAAGTGTGTAAATGTGTGTGTCCGAGGGGCCGAGTTTCTCATCCAGGGTATGTCCCTGCCTCATTCCCAGTGATCCCGGGACAGGCTCCGGATCCCATATTAACGGCCCTGACTAGTTAATATGAAAGTGAGTGAGTGATTGAACAGTGTGTGTGTGTGTGTGTGTGTGTGTGTGTGTGTGTGTGTGTGTGTGTGTGTGTGTGTGTGTGTGTGTGTGTGTGTGTGTGTGTGTGTGGGTTGCAGGACAAAACTTATTACGACCCATTTTCCCACAAGAGACCTTGATACTGCCATCCTCCAGTGTCTCATTTATATCATTCCGAGGCATAAACACACATTTTGATAAAGCTCTTTGTTTTAACTCAGAACACACACACACGGCATGCACATAAACATTCCCTCCTGTCTCTAAAAAGGTCCTTCCATCTCTATAAACAGGCTTTATAAGAATGTAAACATGAGCTTCTATCCAGGAGCCACAGTGCAGCTGCAGGAGTCCGTGGCTATGCTCCAAATTACAATATACGCTCCCTGTGCAGTTGATTGCAGATCACGTGACAAACATCAAAAAAAGCTTTGTACTCAGTGGACCGTGAACATATGGCTTTGTTTAAGATGAAGTGTGCGCTACTGACTTTAGATATACTTAACCAGAAAGAAAGAAAGAAAGAAAGAAAGAAAGAAAGAAAGAAAGAAAGGGCTGCTCAATAAGAGATAAGTATTGATAATCAGGGCTGCTCAAAAATGATAATCAGGATTAGCTTAAAGCTGCAATTTGAATTTTTACCACATTATGTAGAAGCAAATATTTTACCACTTTTTAATCATCAGTCATTTTCAATCAACAAAAAAAGAGCTTTGTTTTGACATTACATGTTATCATGTGCCCTTCGTGTGCTATCAGAATCATCTTAAATACAAGTTTCCCACTAGGAAGTTGCATAAGTCGTAATCATGACTGGAAAACAGTCAGAGATTGTTCTGATACCCGAGTTTCCAAGATGGGACAAGTCCTAAATCACCGTGACGGAGGAGGAGTTTCATTCCAGAAGGACAGGTTTTGTTCATTTTTCTAACTATTAGTAATCGCTGTTTCGCTCATGTTCATTTAAGTAAAGAAGCAGCAGGTCTATGCATGTTGTACATTTTTTACAGCATGAAAATAACTTGACCACTATTCCATTATCACCAGCAAGCTACAGTAAGCTAAGTGGGTAATAAGAGTGGTGGGATCAAAATAAAACTAAAATAAAATAGAAATATGATGCATATAAAATATGAGAATATGAAATGAACCAGGAGTCTGTGTTCTTTCTGACAATAAAGCACATGAACACGACTTACTCGTAATTACCACTGCAGAAGTGGGATGTAGGATAATTCTGATAGCACGTGAAGGCATTAGTCGAGAATTATTCACTGTTACTTTTTGCTGTTACACAAAAAAATAAAAATTTTTTTACATCAATGTTTTTACATCACAGTGCACAAGGAACCTGTGACTTTAATGCATCAATGTTTAAATAATAAATTGTGATCAGCGCTAAAAGAAACAGAGGAGTACAGGTACTTACACTGTGCCATTTCCTTTGGGAAGGCCCAGCGCATTGACAGGTGGTGCAGGGGGCGTGGCCGGCAGCACTGACACCAAATACCCAGCAGGTGATTGGGGCTTGGGTGTGAAAGGGGAGGAGCTGTCAGAGCGGGTGGGGCTTGTGGTGACAGGAGGCGGGGGCGGAGGTGGCGGAGGGGGAAAGTCCTGCGGTGGGCCACAGGGAGAGGTGACGGTGCTAGAGCTGAGAAAGGGTGGAGGAGGAGGAGGGAAGGAAGGTGAGCCTGGGGACTCCACGCTGCCTCCTTTAGGCAACGGCTGGAAAGGCGGCAGGGTGACACGGCCAAACGGCTTGTGGATAGACGAGGGCGAGAGCGGCGACGCCAAGCTGGAGCCTGAGGAGGTGGAGGACTGTGTGGAGTAGCTCACCGAGCCGCCGCTGGGGCTGATGGGAGATTGGGCGGCGATGAATTGCTTGGGGCGGGCGTAGTTGAACGTGCTCGTCTGCATGGTGCTACACTCCAGCTCCTGGAAGGAGGGAGGAGGGGGAAGAGGTGGAGATGGAGGCGGGACCTCCTGAGGCGGCGGCTGCTGCTGCTGCTGGGGAAGGGGCGGGGCTTTCGGTTCAGGCTGCTGCAATTGCTGCCACTTAGCAGCTTCCTGCTGCTCTAGGAGGACCTGATCGTGGAGTTGCTTCAGTTGTTCAGCGTTCCTGCAGAATGGAATAGAAAACAGAAAGGAAACGGTGGATCAGTCGCCGCTCAACCAAAGGGGGAGGTGGGGCAGAGCCGCACATCATTTACATCCATCATTCAACTAATGTTCAAATACTTCATAAAGTCCTTAATCTCAACTATTACATAATAAAAAGCCCCTTTTGAGCGAGCAACATTTTAAACAATACTGCAGTTGGACAGATATGACCCGACATCCCATTGATTTGTTCAGCTTTTTAGATGTGACATGATGGGGCTCACAACTTACTGAGTTTTGATTGCACCTAGTGGCCAAAAATGGGAACTGCATTGAGCTGAAACTTACTGGGATACACCCAGTGGAGCAGAAATCCTCGTACAATCAAATCCTCATGTCCACTCTATCAACATTTTTAGTCAAGACATTTAGTGAACATTCAACTGTGGGTTGCCAGAGTCACAATATTTACACCAAATTGAGAAAAATTATAAATACTATGATGATATAAATGATCAGAATGTAATCTAATAATTGAAAACAAAAGACAAATTGTAAGTATAGACAGTGCATTTATGATGTACAAAACCATATCCACAGTAAGATATTACAAAGATAAAGGGGGATTTGGGAGTGGATAATGTGCATCTTGTCAGAAATGTGTGTGCAGCAAGGTGGCCGTGTTTCCCTACAAAAAAGCTAAGAACCTGAAAAATGTGTCTCCCTTTTCCAGTTCCCAGGATTTTAGAGCTAGTTTCAGAAAACATTGATGTGGGCTAAAACCTGGCAACCCTGATTCTTTGGGAAACATACCTGCTGTATGAACTAATTTATGTTTAAAAGCAAACTGCCCAAAAGGAACTGTATGCTAGGTGACCGTGTTGTCGACTCTCAGCTACTAGAGAACTACTCTTTAAAAAAATAAATAAATAACAACTTCTAGCAGTCTATATAACAAGTCTAGTGTGATAGCCTATTGACTTTATTTAGTTTGAGGCTATGACGTCCTGCTTCACCAAAATCTACAGCATGTTAACAAGCTGCTGCTGATGTTAAAAATGAGTAAAAATCAGCTACTCATCAGTGTATCGTCATCTGATCAGCTGACACGATGAGACCTTCGTCTAAAACGGCTTCCATTTCCGAAACTCATCCATAAGCGCTATTTTTGCGAATGTGACGACTCATGCCGAGTGTTTTCCTGCGGTCAGAGATGAACGTAATCTGCACATCCTTCACATGCGCCTGTAGGCTTCCACATCCCCCCACATCCTCCACTTTAACAAACATGGCTCTAACTGAGACGCAGCATTACCCTAAACCTCACAACAACCTCCTGTCAGTAGCACTGTGAGCCAGAGCTGATGCAGCTGCTCTGTAATACTATAATTAGTGTCCTTCTCTACCACTGCCATGTTGACTGTTGTATTAAGCAAAAAAAAAAATGTTGTTCTGACATTCTGGAGATGTTTTTAGTGTGATTGAGGGCCGCAAAGTCTGTTCTGGGAAGAGCATCAGCGTTTTCAGGCTCTAGGGCGTAAACACAAAGCGGCTCTTCGTCTCAGAAGTGATGGTCTGTCAGGATGTGGGTCATAAAATACAAAGACTTTGCAGAATAAAGCGTATGATTTAACTTTAGCTTATTTACATTCAGGGAACCCTGTAATCACAAACAAACTATTTAAGAGACACATTAAATGTGTACAGTGATATTCTGCCTATTTAACAGAACCAGAGTTAAAGATCATTAAAATCTACTTGCCTTTATTTTATAGGCATAATAAATTACTTAGAAAATAAGATGATCATGCCCCCAATAAGCCATTATTCTAAATAGATTACAGCAGGACGTCACGTCATCATTTCAGTATTTTTGTGAGTCTTTAAAAGGTCCTTAAACTAAAACTCTTTATTGTTTAATATCTTCTTGTGATTTTGCTCCTTTTTTGTGATGCAACCTGGAGTTTTTTGTGCTTTTTACATCTTGAATCATGAATCAGACCTGAGGTGAAGTGTCATACTAAATCATAGACTGTGTCTACACACACACACACACACACACACACACACACACACACACACACACAATGCAGTTATACCGATATGTTTTGCCAGTAGGCTGAGCTCAGGCCTCTGATCATGAGGTCAGGAAAAGTGCACAAGGACTTTGTACACTGTTTCACACACACACACACACAAACGGCATATCAAACACTGCGGGTGTGACGGTAAAGTGTTAAGGACGTGTATTCTTAAGGACAATGGACCCAAAACCCTAAACCAACATCCTTATTCAGGCCTTTCCATGCAGCCGATTAGCTGAGAGGTTGGTTTTTAAAATGAAGCACTTCACTGGAAATGATGTGACTTTCCAGATCCTTCCACTGAAGTGCAAGTGTTTATATATGTGTGTGTGTGTGTGTGTGTGTGTGTGTGTGTGTGTGTGTGTGTGTGTGTGTGTGTGTGTGTGTGTGTGTGTGTGTGTTGGTCTGCAACTAGTGCATTTGTGTTGCATTTGTTTCCATTTCCTTAGCAGGAAGTCATTGCCCAGGGCAGGGTAAGATAATCAGATCGAACATGTCAGGGCGTTTGTACCTGGTCAGGTGTGTGTAGTGGTGCAACATCGGACAGAAATAATAATATAATCCACAAGCCACAATTTTGAAGACAGGTTGTGTGTGACAATTTGACAAAACTTCACTTACAAGTTACTGACTTCACCTGGAAGTCAGTAACTCCAATTCAACCCAGATCATAAAGTCATAAAGTCTGTGCTGCTAAAAATTGATGGTCAGCATGCATGTCTCGTTACGTCTCTGCCCACAGAGACTGAGAAAAACAGCACCTGTATGGGATGTGTAAGGAAAAATTATGTACAGTCTGCTGTTTACTGTTTATTCAGCTGAAGTGAACACATCTCGGTGAAGCCTCGCGGTTTATCACGGCAATTCAGAAGCTTTGCATTAGCATATGTTTGTTTAGTGGATAGTAGAAGGTCCACAAATCCAGAAGGAACGCCCTGAACGACTTCCTGCATCATAGCAAATTGAAAAGCTTTCTGGAACAAGCAGTCCATCCATGGCATTGTACACCTACTCAGGTAAAACTCTCAGAAGAACCTGCGCGTCATTATTTCTCAAAAACCAAAACAAACACTTCACAATGAGTGAAAGCAGTATGGCGAGCGAGGCGAGCGAGCAGGCTTCCTCTCTTTCATACTGGTTTAATGTGTGGTATGAAGGCTGCTCCCTCGCTCTGTCAGTTGGCTCCAAGCACATTTTAGCCTAACTGTTTCCAGATGTGGAGCCGCGAATCACTCTGGGTTCTGCTCTCTATTCTTTTTTACTTTTTAACATAGTGGGGGAAGCCCTCCCTCACCCCCCCCCACTCTCTCCCTCTCTCGCTCTCTCTCTCGCTCTCTCTCTCTCTCCCTCTCTCCTTCCCAATGAAACAAACAAAAAAAAAAAATACAGTAGTGTGTATGGCTGTGCTTGTACAATCTCAGTGTATATAGACAGAGACAAAAAGCCCTGAACCCAGATCAGCCCTGGGGTCGGTCACTAAAACAAGATCCATAATTTCCACATGAAACAACACACACTGGTGTCTTCTTTCTCTTTGTGTCTTTCCCTTCAGCCCCTCGTTCATTTCCCGTCCCTCTCCTGCCGTGTCCGGAGTGTGCAACCACCGAAAGTGTACTTTTACAGGAATAGTTTGGCAATGGCTGAAACACACTCGGACTCAGCCCTCTGAGGCGCTTTGCTTTCATTCCTTTTTTGGTTCTGTTCTGAGCGCACATGCACACATCATCTTACACACACACACACACACACACACACACTCATTCACAGTGCTCTCCAGTGCACCATTCAGATTAATGCCTGTATAAAATAAACGCACAGTCAAGCAACAGGACTACTTTTTGAAATAATAGTATTTCCTCTCAAACTATGTGTCAGAAGAATTTCACCCCAGGGCTACCAGGTTTCAGCTCTAAACCCGCTTGCCTCATCCAGGAGGTTCAGACATGGCCAAAGATAGAGCTTTCAACAAGAAGATAAGCCAAACATTCTTCCAGAGCATTGCAGAAACTGTGAATGTCTCAGTATCAGGTTTTGAACTCTGCTCTGAATTGACTGGTCTGAATTGCACAAACCTAAGACTACGCACGTCTCCAGCCTTGTTAGACGTTACAGGAAGACGCTGTTTTGTCTGAAATAAAATTATGTAATGTCCCTGTAGGTCAAATCAGTGTTTTAATCTGGATTATTCTTTTTACACTGAATTTCATGAAGGGTGTCAATATTTTTGAGCACACGGTTCATACACTGGGTTCGGAAAATAGTCAGACGCCTACTTTTTTTGTGCTATAAATCTTTGACACGCATTTCATTTTTGCTTTGGTTAATTTAATCTGAATACAAATTAATTTTTGTATAGCGCTTTTAACCATGGACATTGTCTCCAAGCAGCTTTACAGAAGTATAAAAACAGAGAAGGAAATAAAATTATAAAGTTTAAATTAAAGTTACTATTTTATTCCTATTTTATCCCTGCGGCAACGGGGGTGAGGAAAACCTCCCTGGGATGATACGAGGAACAAACCTTGAAAGGACCCAGACTCAGAAGGGAACCTCATCCTCATTTGGGTGACTATCTTGAGATGTCTCTAGAAGGTGACTGGAGTTCAGCTGGGGCAAAATCAACTGACTGGACATGATTTCGAAAGGCACACACCTGTGTGTATCCCACAATTCACTTCAGAACAGAAACAAGCCATGATGTACATGCAGCTTTCTGTAGACCTCAGTGATCTGCAAAATGTGTGGAGGCAAGGACCTGGGCATAGACTGGAACCAGCAGGAACCACTGGGGTTCTTCAGCCAAACGCAGAAACTAAGCTCGAAGGTACCAATTAAAAAGATACCTATTATTTACACTGGACCCACATGCTATTCATTTTCCTTAAATGTTTAGACAAATTGTACTGATCCAACTCCTAGTACAGGGTCATCTTAATAACTTAGTGACTCACTCACTCACTCACTCACTCACTCACTCACTCACTCACTCACTCACTCACTCACTCACTCACTCACTCACTCACTCACTCACTCACTCACTCACTCACTCACTTCACTCACTCACTCACTCACTCACTCACTCACTCACTCACTCACTCACTCACTCTTCTCAGCAGCAGAACTGGGAAGACTGGCCAGAATTGATGGATGTATAAAATGTGAAAAGTGCACACGAGTGCATATGAACTCCATGAACTGGGATGAACGTTCACCTTTCAGCACATTAACCAAACCCAAAGCATATATTTAAGCGATGCTGGAGTGGCTTCTCTGAATGTCCTTGAGTGGCCTCACCAAAGCCCAGAGATTAACTCTGTAACATATCTGTGGAGAAACCCGAAGATGGCGGTCCATGTCCGGGCTGACTGAGCCGGAGAGGATCTGGCAAGAAGAATGAGAGAAACAGCCCAAATCCATGTGTGTAAAGCTTGTAGAGACGCACCCAAGAAGACTCGAAGCTGTAATCGCTTACAACTTGTGTTCACTCGGCCAGTATCGTTCACTGAGTACGTCTGGGTCTAATTCAGTGAAGGATTTGCAATAACTCCTTAAACTTTGGCTTTAATCATGTACATATTCTCTCTCAACACTCTCTCATGTCCTCCCTTTTAGGTCAGAAAACAAGCTCATCTCTCCTTCATCTCTTTTCCTCCCCTTCCTCTCCGAAAGACGTTTTGCGTGTCTGAAATTACTAAGCGCTTCTAAAAATATCCAGTCCTGTGTTCCTGAGCTATGAATAACCCTCATAATATAAAGCCCACTTACTAAAAATACCACTCCCCTTTTTTAAGTCGTAAAATCCAGAAACTATTTATTTGCCTTAAAAGGTGGAGATTTTTTTTATTAGTCCATCACATGACCATCTTCATGATCCAGATAATCCTTTCAGGTAATTACAGGAATTGAAGGCACAATAATTCACATATTTCAATGGCATTCTTCCACCTGTCTCTCTCTCTCTCTTTGTCTGTGTGGGTGTGTGTGTGTGTGTGTGTCTGGATCTGTCTCTCTCTATGTCTCCGTGTGTGTGTGTGTGTGTGTCTGGATCTGTCTCTCTCTATGTCTCCGTGTGTGTGTGTGTGTGTGTGTTTCTCTCTTTCTCCTCTCTGTCTGCGTGGGGGTGTCTGTCTGTCTGTATCTGTCTCTCTCTATGTCTCGGTCACTGTGCGTGTGTGTGTGTCTGTCTGTCTGTATCTGTCTCTCTCTGTGTCTCTGTCGCTCTCGTCTGTGTGTGTGTGTGTGTGTGTGTCTGTATCTCTCTCTATGTCTCTCCTTCTGTGTGTGTCTGTCTGTCTCTCTCTGTGTCCCTCTTGCTGTTTGTGTGTCTGTCTATATCTCTCTCGCCATGACACTCCTTTTCTGTGTGTGTATCTGTCTGTCTCTCTCACCATGCCTCTCCTGCTGTGTGTGTGTGTGTGTGTGTGTGTGTCTGTCTGTCTGTATCTCTCCTGCTGTGTCTCTCCCTGTGTGTGTATCGGTCTGACTCTCTCCTGCTGTGTGTGTGTGTGTGTGTGTGTGTGTGTGTGTGTGTGTGTGTGTGTGTGTGTGTGTGTCTATATTTCTCTTGCCATAACTCTCCTTCTCTCTGTGTGTGTGTGTCTGTCTCTCTCGCTATGCCTCTCCTTCTGTGTGTGTGTCTGTCTCTCTCTGTCTCTCCTGCTGTGTGTGTGTGTGTGTGTGTGTGTCTCTGTCTGGATCTCTCTTGCTGTGTCTCTCCTTGTGTGTCTGTCTGTCTCTCTCTCTCTCCTGCCATGTCTCTTCTTCTGTCTCTCTCTCTCCTGCCATGTCTCTTCTTCTCTCTCTCTCTCTCTCTCTCTCTCTCTCTCTCTCTCTCTGTAATAGTTTGTGGCTTGGTGAGGCCAGTGAAGGAGACGGAGCAGGCCTGCTTGTTGCCATGCCGATGGAGCAGTGTTCAGTCCAACAAACTACTCCAGCATTTCACACACAAACACATGCCATTCACCAGCCCCTATATTTCTTCTTTTTTTGGTGCTGTCCTTCATGCTCTGCTCATTCCTCCTCCTCCTCCCTTGCTGCTCTGGCTGCTCTGTGGAATCGTTTCTTCTCTCAGCTCATCCGGGCAGCAGTGCTGAGCAGACAGTTCAGGAAGCTGCTGTATGAGTTACACTGACCAACATCAGTTCAGTGAGAAGAATAATCGTGCAGCAAAACAGCCGACTGGATTCTTTTCCATTCTACACGAGATATAGCACCACTTTCTATTACAGCTGACACTTATCATCAACCTGACCTTTAAACTGTTCAGTCATATGATACACGGTACGTCGTGTATACAGGGATCAGTGAGCCGAGCCTGACTGGTGCGGTCACTTCATTTCCCCCTCACTAATACCAGTCTGAGTGAAGGTCAGAATTTACCTCCCTGCTTCATTTCCCTAATAGATAAACCTGCATCCTTCCCTAAGATTTTACTGAGACACATCATTCTCAGATTTTAATTACTCCTGTTGCTCTGCTGCATTCAACTAACCATCTGAACTCTAGTCTCTGTGTCTCTCCTTCTCTGTGTGTGTATGTGTCTCTCTCTCTCCCTGTCTGTCCGTCTGTCTCTCTCTCTAGTCTCTGTGTCTCTCTTTCTGTGTGTGTGTCTGTCTGTCTCTCTCATCTGTGTCTCTCCTTCTCTGTGTGTGTGTGTGTGTGTCTGTCTTTCTCTCCCTGTCTGTCTGTGTCTTCTTCTTTCTCATCTCTGTCTCTTTTTCTGTTTTGTGTGTGTGTCTCACTCTCGTCTGTCTCTCTGTCTCTGTCTCGTCTCCGTGTCTCTCCTTCTGTGTGCCTCTGTCTGTCTGTCTCTCTCTCTCTGGTGGCAGAGCAGGAAATAGCTGCTGAAAGACAGGAAGTTGTTGAGTGTAAACAGCAGATGATCACTGGAGTCCCTCTGTAAACAGAAACAGGGTGCAAGACCATGTGTGTGTGTGTGTGTGTGTGTGTGTGTTGTGTGTGTGTGTGTGTGTGTGTGTGTGTGCGCGCACCTGTAAGTGCATCTGCTGGTAATGATGATCATGTTTGACTTTCGTGCTACAAACAGGTGCATTTCAAAGAGAGACTGAATTCAATAATAATAAAGTGAATCTAAGTCAGTGGATGTCGCTAATAAATACAGTAATGAAAAGCATGAAGGATTTATTCCCCGTGTTATTCACAAGATTTACAACCAATTACCACGACACAGCGAAAACAGACCTGGAAGCGCTTTGTTCCAGCAAACAACAGATACGAGGACGCGCTCGAGCCAAAACATGTCTCGTTCTCAGACTCGGTGTGTGTGTCACAGTGTGTGACAAAGTTCACGAACAAAACCCCACACCTGCACTCGAGCTCTTCTCGCCGATCACTAATCACACACTTCTGTCATAGAGACCACTTCATGACATCACCGCTCCTGAGCTCAGCAGACTGAGCCGTGACTAAGCCTCTGTCTCGATCTGTTCAGAGTTTTCTCCTTTCCACCGGTTCCCAGCTCTGACTCAGATGCTTTTAAAGAGTTGCATTGAAGCAACTGGAGCCTATACATGCCTCATGCCTCACCGTATATCCTCTTTATAGATCATACATCATCAGTCTGTGAGCCAATCAACCCTTCAGTCACCTAAACAAGCAAAAGTTTCCATTTCCATTTCACCTTTATATGAGCAACAGTGTGACATCAAGTCACACACAGGGACATCCAGAGAAATTTGTAGTAATGTAAATGAGGTAAATTCCCAGTTCTCTGACTCATGATGTAACTTTACAAGAAAAACAACACAGGTTTACAGGAAGACAGGGTTCACGTGGCGCTCAGAAATGCTCAGTTTATCCGCTTTCAAGGCGCACTGAACAGACAACTGGCCAGACACATCTGTTTTTTCTTAAGATCTGAGCGATGCAAGGGCAATGCTGAAACACTGTTTAGGTTTAGAGGTTTGATCAGACTGAAAACGCTTGACTGCAGATCATTTTTAGCTCCTGGACTGCGTCCTGTAAAACCAGTCTCACAGCACCCCACCTCCCCCGCCTTCAATCATCATCATCATCATCATCATCATCATCATCATCCCCCTACATTCTCTGACTGCAATAAAAATGAAGGTCTTGAATGTTTTGGCAAGTCACTTTGGCTTTTCTCATCTCACACACACACACACACACACACACACACACACACACACACACACACACACACACACGTCTGCACGGTCTCACAGGATTTCTTGCATGTCTGAGCGTAATAACAGTCCTGTCAGTCAGAAGCAGTCTGGCACACTCATCCCAATAAAAACCCTGATCTGTCATTTTCCTGCACGATCACTGAAACCCTCAACCTCCAAACCATCTGAACGCCACGCAAGAACCTGACCCGACACCTTGACAAATCTGTTATTCCCCCCCTGCACTTCACTAAGCTAAACACTCACTTCCCACCACTAAAGGCATTAGCTGAGCTTGTTCCTGCCTGACCCAAATCTGATCTCCGGCTCAGGCTCCCACCCAAAACCCCATGTGCTGGCTCCCTGTCCGTGCCGGAGCTGGCACTCAGAGAGAGAGAGAGAGACAGATGCATTAAAAGCTCCATAAACTTTCCGCAATCTCTCTTCTCTTTGCCTTCTCATCCTTTTCTCTCTCCTCCTTCACCTCATACGAGTGTCCACGATCACTGCTGTTTAACGTTCCAGCACCCCGCCCTTCAACCCGGTGCACTCTCTCTTTTCTTTCTGCATTCTCTCGCTTATAGAAACATACAACTTTTCTCGTTCTCCTCGCCCTACTAACCATCCCCCAACTCTCTCTTTCTCTCTCTCTCTCTCTCATTGTAATTGCTTACACACCACATAAAATAGATCCAGACTGTTTTCTTTTCACCCTCCTTTTAGAGGCAGCATGGAGCACGACTTACTCAGACTATACACTCTCTCTGTCTGTCTGTGTCTCTCTCTCCTGGTAATCCCATTTGATGGCGATGTCTCCTCGGCTGTTACAGAGAGGAATGTCTTCAGCTCGCATTCCTCAGGGTTTGTGCACACGCACTCTCAATGGAGACGGAGAGAAAGGACAGAAACAGATCTGAGTAGGTTTAAACTCATCCAGAGAGAGAGAGAAAACGTTATGAGAGCCAAACCCTCGCTCTGCACCCCACTGGCATGAAAGCGGTTAATACAATGGCCTTTTATAAACTAGCCAACTCATCATCATTACTGTACCAACTAAACACTGTGCACTAGCTGGACAAAGCTGAAAAAAAATGTATACTCTGAATAGACCTTAGTACTGTTTTAGGGCTGAGGGGGGGAAAGGAAATATAATTTGACTGAGCGAGCATCACATTAATCTGTCTGTCTCTCTCTCTCTCTCACACACACACACACTTTATGAGGGTTTTAGGAAGCTTCTCTCTCTCTCTCTCTCTCTCTCTCTCTCTCTCTCTCTCTCTCTCTCTCTCTCCCCAGCACTATTCCTCAGACCTGGTTCTACACTTTCTCCTGTACTGATTGCAGACATTTTCCCCCATAAAGAGCCTCTACAGCAGGTACATACATTACTGCAGGTGTGTAAGGTGATGCTACCTGTCGTGTGCACAGGATGTAGGTGTATCTATCTGGTTTATTCTCCAGCTTCTCCTCACAGGTCAGCTCACATCACATGCCTCTTTCTTTCTGTCCCATTATCATGCACTGCTGTATGACTGACCCTACGACCATTTTCACTCCAAAATAAATAGAAAAAAATAAAAACTAACAAAGTTAAAAAAAAAAAAAAAAAAGTCAGAAAGTCATTTAAATCACTGGAGGACGAAATGATAATTACTAAACTGACACTGTTTCTAACTTTTTAAATATGATTTATTTTTTTTCTCAGACAAGCTGCAAAGAAAGGTAAAGTTTGTACCTTCACTTTTTCCCGGTGTGTGCGCTTCTCTCCTAGAGCTCCTCAGCAGTAAAAGCGGAGTTGTGAGTGTGTGTGTGTGTGTATGCGTATATATATATATATGTATGTGTGAGAGTGTGTATATGTGTGAGAGTGTGTGTGTGTCAGCCAGAGACGCTACAGGTTAGTGGTGCTTTATATGTGCGCGCTCCTGGCTGACGCTGAAGTCTGGGGTCTGGCGCCCCCTCTGGCCGCTGTGCGCCTCTGCTGCACTCCCACTCCGCGGAGTGCCACGGTAAAAGTCCCTGTTTCATAATAAAAGCTCGCCTGCGTAAGAAGCCCAACTCTCTCTCTCTCTCTCTCTCTCTCTCTCTCGCTCTCTCTCTCTCTCTCTCTCTCTCTCTCTCTCGCTCTCTCTCTCACACACATGGTACTGTGCAGAACTCTCTAACCCTAAGCGCATGTAAAAATGCTGTGAAGCCAAAAAATGCCTTCTGAAAATATGCAATTAATCATACATAAAAAACAATAAAAGTAGTTGCTTTCGGCTGCTCCCTGTTCGGGGTCACCACAGCAGACCAGCTGGTCCGGACAACAACTTGGCAAAGGTTTTACACCGGATGCCCTTCACAACCCTCCCATTTTTCCAGGCTTGGGACCAGCACTGCATCCAGTGGCTGGGAATCAAACCCAGGCCTTCTGCATGATAGGCGAGAAGCCTACCACTGAGCCACCAATGCCCCACACATACAAAAATAATACAAAGTGCGTTAATCAATAATAAACCAACAACAGTAATACTGGATGTGCTACTGGAAACCCATCCAGATATCACTTTATTCCACCTTTTCCCATAATGAAAACCCAGTCAATATGGAGTTAATGTAAGTCAGGATATCGCGAATATTGCATATCCATTTAATGTCATGATCAAGAAAAAATAAATCACTATTTTCAGTGAGCAAGTGCACTTCTGAAAACTGGGGTGAAAAAAGGCTTAAGATCTGAAAGCATTGTGTCTATACTGTTCCATAAGAGTCAGTGTGAGCAACCTATAGTATACCTGTCATTCTATATCCTATATGCTCCTGACCGTCACATGACCTTTGGATTCCGGTAATTTGTGTGTGAGTGTGTGTGTGTGTGTGTGTGTGTGTGTGTGTGTGTGTGTGTGTGTGTGTGTGTGTGTGTGTGTGTCACCCCTTAATGGGTGAACATTCACTGCTGTGTCATGCCAGTCAGACTGTGTCAGTCAGAGAGAGAGTGTGTATATCTGTTCGCATTAAACACAACAGTGATAGTTATAAAACCTGTGTGTAGAGCATCAGGACTCATGGATACATGGATTGTCTTTCATTACTATAATTATTTAATCATACGTTAATCTCCTATTATGTTTTAATTGAGTCACTGCTATTCTCAGCTCTCAGGTGTCTGTGTGGGCAATAATATCTGTCTTATTAATTACACCAAAGATATGAGACTTGTTTTGAAGAAACTCACACACATGACCTCATGACACACATGTTACTGAAACACCGAACCTGCCTTCACTGAGTCACAGATTGACTTCACCCGGAAACAATGTGATTCCCTGAGCTGTGTGTGTACGAGTCCATGTTTGTGTGTGTGTGTGTGTGTGTGTGTGTGTGTGTGTGTGTGTGTGTAACCTCAGTCCTGCATACCATGTGGCTCTCAGTGGACTGGAGGCTTTTAGATTCTCAAACAGAGGATCAGGACAGTCTTTGTGTTTCCATCCTGTCAGGATCCAAGTGTCCTGCTGTGTTCTGCTGTGTCCTGCCACGTTTTAAACATCACATATCTCTAAACTCTCAATCTCTGTCTCTTTTCTTCTTTCTTTTATTCACTCTCTCCGCTAACATACAATCAACATTTCTGCTTTCGCAACTTTCTTTTCAAGCTTGCGTTTTTCTCGACCTTCTATTCAGAGCAACTCCACCAGAATGATCCTGATGAGTCACTACAGTTTCATATTGAGGATGTGTCTTCTGGACAGCTGTTCTGTTTCCTGAAGGTCACACTGCCCACTCTATTGTGATTTAGAGCTCCTGATTGGTCTCCTTCAACCACTTTCTCTCGCTCTCTCTCCTCCTCAGGCATTCCTTCTGCTGTATACACTCAGCCAGCCCTTAAAATGCAAAGTCTCTAGCAAACTCTGAACTCATTTCCTCTTTCAGTCTCATCAATGTGTCAGTTAAGACTCTCAGAGTTCCAGAGTATAACTGGAGAGTATAACAGAACAAAATATACACTGACCATCACACCCATATGTACTTCTTCCTCAAACTGATACCACAAAGTTTCAAGCACACAATTGTGCCTATATTATCACCACACATACATTACAGTGGAATTTTTTTCTTCACATATCCCAGCTGAGGAAGTTGAGGTCAGAGCACAGGGGCAGCTATGATAGAGCTCCCCTGGAGCAGAGAGGGTTAAGGGCCTTGCTCAATTGCCCAACAGTGGAGCTTGGTGGTGCCGTGGCTTGAACCCCAATCCTCTGATCAACAACCCAGAGCCTTAACCACTTGTACCACCACTGCCCCTATAACAGTATTGTTTTGTTGAATTTTGCTGAATTGTTGAAATAAATGCCATCATGACTCTAATAGGTCACTAACAACCTGAGATATGTACAAATGATTCATGAAACACTTATAGGTTCAGCCAGGTTTGTTCAGAACCCTGCCCATGTCACAACCTATGTACACAGTGCTATCTAGAAGCAGGCAACGTGATACGGAGTTAACAGAACACGCTACCTATATTCCCATATTATATGTACATTGGTCTATTATGGAGTTAACCCCAGCCACTGGATGCAGTGCCGGTCCCAAGCCCGGAAAAATGGGAGGGTTGCGTCAGGAAGGGCATCCGGCGTAAAACATTTGCCAAGTTGATGTGCGGACCAGTTGGTCCGCTGTGGCGACCCCGAACAGGGAGCAGCCGAAAGCAACTTGGTCTATTATGGAGTTAAATTAAAATATATTACATTAGAGTGCACTGAACACAGCAAAATATGACTGAACACTAACAACTGAGAACCAACATTTGAAAACCCTACAGTAAAATGTCATTTCCAGTGTAAACAGCGTAGATGACTGCATGAGAAACTGTAACAGTAATAATGTACTGACCCGTGACTGTTCACAGAAAAATGACGTTCCCTCATCAATAAATTAAATACAACCTGTTGTAGTTATGTCACATAAGTAAAGTTTCCTATCCTGTTTTGACAGGGTACACACTGATCTGCCCCAAAGGCTAACTGTCAGTCACTGATGCTTTTTTTTTTTAATCTACTAATTGTGTACTGTGAAGGTACCATCGCATTCAATTCAATTCAATACCTAATGCATACGATTCAGTACTGCCTGCATTCAATTAAGTGAATCTATTCTAATCTACTGCATTTGACTCAGTACCAACAAATTTCAATTCAGAACCGACTGCCTTGGATTCAGTACCTACTGCACTCATCTCAGTACCTACAGTATTCAACTCAGTACTTACTGCATTCGACTCAGTACCTACTGCATTCGACTCAATAACTACTGCATTCGACTCAATAACTACTGCATTCGACTCAATACCTACTGCATTTGACTCAGTACCTACAGCATTCGACTCAGTACCTACTGCATTTGACTCAGTACCAACAAATTTCAATTCAGAACCGACTGCCTTGGATTCAGTACCTACTGCACTCATCTCAGTACCTACAGTATTCAACTCAGTACTTACTGCATTCGACTCAGTACCTACTGCATTCGACTCAATAACTACTGCATTCGACTCAATACCTACTGCATTTGACTCAGTACCTACAGCATTCGACTCAGTACCTACTGCATTTGACTCAGTACCAACAAATTTCAATTCAGAACCGACTGCCTTGGATTCAGTACCTACTGCACTCATCTCAGTACCTACAGTATTCAACTCAGTACTTACTGCATTTGACTCAGTACCTACTGCATTCGACTCAATAACTACTGCGTTCGACTCAATACCTACTGCATTTGACTCAGTACCTACAGCATTCGACTCAGTACCTACTGCATTCGACTCAGTACCTACAGCATTTGGCTCAGTACCTACTGCATTCGACTCAAGAACTACTGCATTTTGACTCAATACCTACTGAATTCGACTCAATAACTACTGCATTCGACTCAATACCTACAGCATTCAACTCAATACCTGCTGCATTCAACTCAATAACTACTGCATTCAACTCAATACCTACTGCATTCGACACAATACCTAATGCATTCGACACAATACCTAATGCATTTGACTCAGCGTCTACAGTATTCGACTTAGTACCTACTGCATTTGACTCAGTACCTACAGCATTCGACTCAATACCTACTGCATTTGACTCAATACTTACAGTATTCAACTCAGTACCTACTGCATTTGACTCAATACCTACTGCATTTGACTCAATACCTACTGCATTCGACTCAGTGCCTATTGTATTTGATTCAGTACCTACTGCATTTGACTGAATACCTACAGCATTCGACTCAGTACCTACTGCATTCGACTCAATACCTACAGCATTCGATTCAGTACCAACAGATTTCAATTCAGAGCTCAACTCAGTTGCTGTGAGTGTCCATATTGACTTGATGTCACTTCCTGAACTTGGAAACCCAAATCCCCTTATAGATATTCCATGGTGGTGTTTCTTAGGTTCTTTCTGTTGCAAGGTCTGGGATTTTGAGGGTGGGAATATGACCTCTAGTCGAATGCAGTATATGTTCTGGGAAACACATCCTCTGCTTTATTACACCTCGTCTCCTGCACTAAATGCTGTTATTCCTTCTGCATCCCATGCTGCACTTTAAAATTGTTTTTGATATTGGATGGGATTTTTTTGTTGAACTGTATAATACATCCTTTTGTTAATTCCTGTGTGCAGTCATTCATTCGATCTGTGTCCAAGTACAGTGGAAAAGTTCTTCCTAGACATGATTTAACTAAAATAAACAATTACTGCTAAAGCATTACTGCTTGCATATTAAAAATAAATAAAAGCTAGCAGAATCATTTCTACATATGGTAAACGTTTCAAAAAGCATGAAGTCACATTTTACTGAAGTAGAAGTTGGAACAAACCCATGATTGAACACTAAATGTCACCACATCTATGCAATAAAGTCCATAGGACTAATAGAGTCTTGTATAAAACTCATTATTTTATTGTGTGCATGCCTCAGTAAAACACTGTTACGCACATCTCCTGTTAGCTCTTGTCCACATTTTCCTCTGCAACACATTTTTTCCTCAACTGATTCCTAGCCTTCAACCACACGCAACGCCTCTACAAGA
Organism: Hemibagrus guttatus; assembly: GCA_033459395.1. Lineage (NCBI taxonomy): Eukaryota > Metazoa > Chordata > Actinopteri > Siluriformes > Bagridae > Hemibagrus > Hemibagrus guttatus. The sequence continues at coordinate 2,060,159 of JAUCMX010000019.1, forward strand.
AAGTGATTGTTAATACACCATTAACCGCTTTACAAGCTACACCTCATAAAGTGAACCCTGCTGCTGAGGTGAACAGTGCTGAGTCACATATGAGGTATGTGTCTGGGCCTGGCCAAAAGGCTAGCTTTACATCCACCATAAGCAATAGAGCTTTCCTGCTTTTAATGGTAACACTGACTTAATGGTAAATGCTTGCAAGAAATGATGTTTCATTCTTTTCTTCTTTCCAAAAGCAACGCGATCAGTTCAGTTTGTAAAGCAGTTATATGACTCTGAGCTGATTCCATTCATTTCTAAAATTTCCATTCAAGCAATTTGAGGACTTGTGGAACAAAGCGCATGGTTAGTGTGTGGGGGGTTGTGGTTTGATTCCTGTCTCCTCCCTGTGTGTGTGTGTGTGTGTGTGTGTGTGTGTGTGTGTGTGTGTGTGTGTGTGGAGTTTGTATGATCTCTCCATGCTCCAGGGGTTTCTTCCAGGTTCTCCGGTTTCCTCCACCAGTCCAAACACTGATTGGCATCTCTAAATTGTCTGACGTGTGTGTGATTGTGCCCTGTGATGGGTTAGTACTCTGTCCAGGTTGTCTCCCACCTTGTGCCCTGACCCCACTGGTATAGACTCCAGGTTCTCTGTGACCCTGTGTGGAATAAGCGCTTTAGAAATGGAAGGATGGCTCGATGGATACTTTTAGCATGAAACATTCAGAGGATCAGACTAAATTAGATCTGATACGCCCTAGGTTTGATCAACTGATGTATATTTATACTGTTAATATGTGTGATGGGCGGTGGTAGCTCAAGTGGTCAATGCTCTGGGTCGTTGACCGAAAGATCAGGGGTTCAGGCCCCAGCACCGCCAAGCTGCCACCGTTGGGCCCTTGAGCAAGGCCCCCAACACACCCTGCTCCAGGGGCGCTGTATCATGGCTTACCCTGTGCTCTGACCCCAACCCCCAAGGATGGGATATGTGAAGAAAAGAATTTCACTATGCAATAATGTATATGTGACAAATAAAGGCCACTTAACTTAACTTACACAACACAAATTGTAAAAAAGGTTAGAACCCTGATGATGCTACAGCCATACCGGTGATTTCTTTCTCCTGTCAATCACAGCAAAACTAGCCGATCATATGTGTCTGTGAGCCCAGAAGAGGGTAGATAGCGTGTGTTATGTTGCCCTGTGATGTAGTACGTGGTTGGATGGGTTCAGGTCTCATGTTAACATTAGCAAGAGAGAGAGAGACAGAGACAGAGATAGAGAGGAGAGCTGGAGAGAGCAGGAACTTGCAGGTGACAGAACTGGGAAGAAAAATGGGTCATCATTGCATTCCAAGCTAAGCGGTTTGGGCTACAATTATATAATTACAATCTTTACTCTACCATCAAAATAAGCTTTGTAAAATGTCAAGCTTGGAAACAAAGTCTTTAATCATAAACTCTGTCACTTGGCAACAAAGTCGTCCAGCTTCAGCTCAGCGGACGGTGTGTAACCGTCTTAAAACTGACCACATCTCTGCCACGTGTCTGACCAAACAGAGACACTGTACTGAGACACTGCACCTTCTTTTAATAGAAATTTGACCAATATGCGACCTCACTAGAACACCGAAGTACAGTGACCACATTATAAGCCGTAGTTTTTATTGGTTTAAATCTAAATAAACCCTTGTATAACCACAAAAGCCAGCAAACTTCACCACGCTCGTAGTAAAGCTTCAGTAACGTCTGAATTTGCAGCAAGAAAGCAGGATAAACCAGACAGAATATATATGTGTATCTTCATGGATGTGTGTGAAAAAATGTGGGACATCAAGAAAGAAATGAGAGATGTTAGAGGGGAAGGAAAAATCTGTCTGAGAGCATGCGAACCACAGTTTGCTGAAGTTGTCTTTGGTCTCTGTAGCAACGGCCCCACAGTGGTGGGAAGGATTTTGTGAAGACTGCGCTCTTTTAATCTGAGCGGAATGAGAGCAATGCAGCCAGCAAGTCCCGCTCCTACGGCCAAGTATGTCCACATGCAACATCTAGATCTTCAAGGAGAATTAAAGACTTGACCGGATTTGTGGACATGTTGCTCTCAGCTGAGCGCTGAAACGCCATAAAGTCCAGTTTTAATGGCATAATAAAAATATCTCTCCTCTAACCCTCTATAGATAAACCAGGCATGAACTAATTCGATGTCAAACGTTGCAGCATTTCAGGTGTGTGTGGTCCGGGTCCTCCTCCTTGCCTGGTCTTGATCTTATCTCTAGCCCCAGGCATGGAGCACAATGACCCCTGACCTTAGGAACTACCTGCATGTTTGTAGTCTGTCTTTGCCTTGACAGGATGCAGCACGTTTCATTGCACAGCACTGTACACTCCGGACTCTCGAGTCCATTTCTCATCCTAGATCTATTTTAGTGAAATATTTCAATATAAAACTGCAAAGTCTAATGTAATGTAGAACTGGACTGGACACCGCATATGCATTTAGAGCATACATTTCCTGTCATCTCTGCTGCCTTAAAGAACACTCACAAGCTGTCCTCTGTCTACAAACCCACCTCCACCCCTCTATTAAAGCTTTGTATACTTACAATAATAGATGCCTTTTGGGGAAATGTGCAAGGCTGAGCAGCTTTGTTCATGGTGTAGGCAGAGCTACTTTATTGACCCCAAACTACACAGGTACCTTTGTGATTATTGCAGGACCACATACATTTCGGACAAACTAACTGCATCTTTAAGAGACTGAAAAAAAATCCATTAACACATAATTATACATTCATTCATTCATTGTCTCCCGCTTATCCGATCTATTCTCGGGTCACGGGGAGCCTGTGCCTATCTCAGGCATCATTGGGCATCAAGGCAGGATACACCCTGGACGGAGTGCCAACCCATCACAGGGCACACGCACACTCTCATTCACACACTATGGACAATTTAGAGATGCCAATCAACCTACCATGCATGTCTTTGGACCGGGGGAGGAAACCGGAGTACCCTGAGGAAACCCCCGAGGCACGGGGAGAACATGCAAACTCCACACACACGGCAGAGGCGGGAATTGAACCCCCAACCCTGGAGGTGTGAGGCAAACGTGATAACCACCAAGCCACCATGCCCCCCATAATTATATATGAATTGGATAATATATAGTAATTACTCTTCTTTTTCCCTAATGTCATGGAACCAACAATCAGCACAGAAAACGAATGGAAGGAGGCCGTGTTTAAATTCGTTGAAATGCGACAGAGCTGTAATTTATTTTCTTGTCTTTCTTTGTGGGATTCGGCCTGATGAAATTCCATTTGTAGTTTTAACAGAGTGGCTAAGTGTATGAGACTTTAGTAATCAGTGCTTCTGTTACGCACACACACACACACACACACACACACACACACACACACACACACGATACGTTACAATCAGATTCCAATTCAAAGGGGTCCTGTGAAATGTCTCACCAAGCCAGCAAACACATTTATCAAGCTGAGAAAGCAGATATCAGACACCAGCCACAGCTTACACTTCATTCATCACACACATGCACACTCACGCACACCATTTAACAAATGAAAGAGCATATATAGCCTCTAGTCACACATCTGCAAATGGACAGCCCCTAACATCCACCCACCAACCTTTCTGTCTATCTACACACACACACACACACACACACACATCTTTACAAGCTCCAGGTGTTATCAGTGCAGTACCGTATAGGTTTCACACTCAGTGGGGCATGTTCCAGTAAAATCCTGCAATGTTTTCAATTCATTCAGCTCATAAATCACACACACACACACACACACACATACACACACACACACACACACACACACAGTAATAAGCTTTTCATAACGATAAACTCAACCTCATAACTCAAATATTGTGAGGTATTTATGCAGCTTATCAGTTTAACATTTCCTCACAGTCCCATTTTTCCTGTCTTACGCAATTTTTCTAAGCATTAAAAAAAAAAATTAAATCCAGGCCTGCTGAACACTTTCATTTATCCTCCTGCTATATCTCTTTGTCCCTCCTGTCCTCTCCTCCTGCCTCTTTCCTGTGATGAAGGATGTTGGGTGGTAGTTATTACTGGCTTCTTGACAAATTACAGAAATGTTTCCCGCATCTGACAGAGCAACAGAGACAGGAATCAAATGTGAACACAATCGACTACAGAACAAGAAGCAAACTCCTAAAACTAACAACTGGTTGGAAAGATCTGATGTGAATCTTTGTTACAGCATTACAGCATCAGGTTTTAAAGTAATGCTACACTCTAATAGGGTAAGCTGACTACATAAAAACGAAGAATGATGTATTTACACAATGAGCACATGAGCACTTGCTCAAAAAAATGCTTTTACAATAGTGATACCTGTTGATATTATTAGTATGACATAGATCTTTTGTCACAACCAGATCATATCCATTCGAGACATAAAACAGGGGTGGAATGAGACCAGAGGATGTTGGCAATGTAACAACGTATTGTGTATTACCGCCACTGTGGTCAGCTCGCAGGCCAGCTGAATCGAGTGCGGAGCATCAAAGCAACAGGAGATGCTCCAGAGGGAAGGTTTATCAAGAGCAGAGCAAGCAAACGACAGACTCATATTTTCCGTTCATCTTCTAACTGCGCTAGACAATTAAGGTAATGATTTAAGTCAGTGAATGAAACCTGGTCCTTCAGGAAACCTTGCAAGTACACATTAAAACATCATTTACACTGAGACGAGGCTCATGCTGCAGGGAGAAATAAGCCGTAACATGGAAACTCTGAGTCTAAAAGCCAGGGGTCAAAGTACCAGTGAGAACGTTGCCAGGGTGATGGAGATGTGAACAAGGCTGATAAGCCACCACCACATTGACATGGCATGCAGCAAAGGCCCCTTGGTAATTATGTGGTTATAGGATTTTTGTTTTTACAACCAGATTACAGGGCAGAGACGGGGTTGGCTAGGTAGGGTGCTTGCAAAAGGTGTTAGGCTCCTGATGGGACATCCTGTTGTGTCTGGCAGCCAGACGGTAATGTTATTGTGGAAAATCTGTCGAGGAAGCAGCTTTTTACAGCAATCTTGCCATTCAAGCAAGGACACAAGTTTGTGAGCCATTCAAGCTGGCTCTGTGCCCTGATGAGAAACAATGAGTCTTTTACATTCACATCACCTAATACATGCCTATCACGTGTATGTGTACATACATACACACACACACACACATCCATACATACATACACACACACACACACACACACACACTCCGCATCCAGGGTGATCCGAATTCCTATTCATACTACCTTTCTTTCGAGTCGTCATCGGCTACATCATTCAATCTGGAAGCACAGAATTGAGTGACAGATTAAGAGGAAGTGAAGTGACAGAAGCAGACAGGATGTTCAGCACCATGTGCAAGAAACTGACATTCATACTTGGATCTCCAGGCCAAACAGAAGCCATGCTACAGTTCATCAGCAAATCCAGAGCTAGGACTCGAGTCTCATGCTGCCAGAGTGCACCAGCCGTGTGAATGTAGTGTGATGTAAATGTCCAGCTAACAAGTATTCTCAGAGATTTTGGTTTATTTTGTGTGTTTTTCATAATGCTAATTTATGCTGTATACTTTCAGGCCATACATTCTTGTAAGTGGTCTTGTAAAAAGCCTACACATCATAATAAATCAACCTAATAAATCCATGACTTAATGTGTTTATAAGCCACTCAATGTTGGCAGCTTGCTCAGAAAGGGGCGGAGCCATCAGAAGCCACTGTATTTATGTATGTAGGTTTCCTCCTTACACAATTTCAGGTATTAGATACGTATGTACATAGTGTATAGTCTAAACACATAGAGTGCTCAGTGTGTTTGAGAGACCATTGTTTGAACATGACCACACGCATATACACACAAATGGATTCCTTCATATTTCCTCCTGGCCCTGAAATGATATCCACCGGATATGAAAGAGAAAGGTATAGAACAGAGTAGCCCTATTCAAAACACACACACAAACCCCTTTCAAATGGCTTGTTCTTATGCCACACACACACACACACACACACACACACACACACTCAACGGTCATGATACTGAACACAGTCCAGCAAAAAGGAGAATGTCAATGCTGTATCCGTTTCAGCTTTTATTAACTCTGCGGTTCATTGTCTGCTCTAAACTCTCTCTTTGACACCTGTTCTTTTGTAAACACTTATACAATGGAGAAGAAAAAACTGGTGGTTTGGCTTCTCCATTGTGTCATTTAAATACGCTGAAAAGCTGGAGGAGGAATAATGTGGGAAGTTTAGTGAAAGTCACAGTCAGGTGCTGCAGAAGAACAGCGCAGTGATGCTGCCACTCAATCCTATAAACAATAGGAAGAGACATTTTATACTTGAAATTCTGCGACCAAAATAAAACAAGAAACAATATAAGCCTTCAGAGTGCATTGGCAAATAGTTAAGCAACAACCGCTTGCCAAAAGAACACATCTCAAACAATACAGGAAAGAAAATTCATACTCAGTGATGTAATGTCATGAGCGGACTTTCCATAATCGTTAATAATCATCCTAATCACCATGATGATCAAAACATCCACCTCAAGAGGCTTTCCCTCGACCTGACACCAGGTCAGAGGTCCACATGTCTGTCATCAGCATACAGTGTCCTGAGGATTAAGACTCCAACACTTTCATGCATCAATGATTTTAACATATCAAGATACTTTTGAGATTTTTTTTTTTTTTACCTTATCATGTACTAAGAATTTGGACTTTTTCAAAATAAAAATTTTATTAATATAAAAAAAAATGTGTATAAAAATTAACGAATTACTATATTTAATTTGTTTTATTTTAATTTTTAAAATTCCTATCTGAAGAAAAAATCTTCCAGTGTGTTTATCTACAAAAATTGTAAATGTTAAAGACAAAAACAATAGAAAATATTATTTTGTGAAAATAACAACTTTTACAAAATTTCCACAGTTTACAAAAAATATAATAATAATAATAATAATAATAATAATAATAATAATAATAATAATAATAATAAAGTGCAGTAAAACATTCTTGTTAAAAAGTTATGACATTTAATTTTGTACAATTTTCTTTGACTTAATTTGAGATTTTTTGTAAAAGACCTGTTTTTCTAAAGATCAATCAGAAAACATGGCACAGCAGAAATAATTATTAATAATTGATGTTAAATCACAATAATGGTCTTTTGGAGGTGATTAAAATTTTTTATTTTCCTTAAAAAGTTTTCCTTAAAAACAAAGACAGTCATTACTTCTCCTGACAGAAATCCTAATATCCCAAGTCCCATTGTTGACAAAACTATACAAAGCTGGACTTAAAGAAAGGAATTAAAACAATTGGTGATCTTTATGTAAATAGCATATTTGCTAGCTTCCTTCAGTTATCTGAATTATTTAACTTGCCTAAGCATAACCTTTTTAAGTACTTACAAATAAGACACTGGATTAGAAGTCAATCATTGGAGTCATTCCCTAATATACCTGAAAAATCCCTATTTGAAGACAGACTGCTCGATACCCGACATACCTCTACGAAGGGTTTAACATCTTCTATATACAGAATTCTTATTAACAATCTTCCAGCATACCAAAGATTTTCAACAAAGCAAAAATGGGAATCGGATCTGGAGTGTTCTTATGATGATAGTGGATGGTGTACCCTTCTAGAAAAGTCACAAACTGTATTGGTATCCACCAAACGCAGACAAATTCAATTTAACATCTTACATAGAGCATATTACACCTCCTATAGACTAAACAAACTTCATGGTGAGATCTCTGCCATGTGTCAAAGATGAAAAATATCTACTGGGACACTTCCTCATATGCTCTGGAGTTGTCCAGCCTTAGAGACATGCATGTTATTGCAACAATTTCTGAAATAACAAAGAATCATATTGATCCTGCTCCTAAAATTTGGATACTAGGTGATATCAGTTCACTTCGTGTGACCTATCATGAAGGCTATTTTATTTTGCTTGCAAGCACTGCAGCTAAAAAATGCATACTTAAAAACTAGAAATCTGCAAACCCCCCAGAGAGAAAACACTGGATCAACGAGCTTGTATCTTATAGTGCTCCCTGAGAAAATACTATATTCCGTAAGGCAAAAATCTGTGAATATTCATTCACTACCGCTTATTCGATCTATACTCGGGTCACGGGGAGCCTGTGCCTATCTCAGGCGTCATTGGGCATCAAAGCAGGATACACCCTGGACAGAGTGCCATCCCATGGCAGGGCACACACACACACTACGGACAATTTAGAGATGCCAATCAACCTACAATGCATGTCTTTGGACCGGGGGAGGAAACCAGAGTACCCAGAGGAAACCCCCGAGGCACGGGGAGAACATGCAAACTCCACACACACGGCAGAGGCGGGAATCGAACCCCCAACCCTGGAGGTGTGAGGCAAACGTGCTAACCACTAAGCCACCGTGCCCCCCAGCTGTGTGAATAGATTTGTTCAAAAAAATTATATATTTTTTTGTTTTTTCCTTACCTTTTCTTGCTAACTGTTTTAAAAAAAGGGAATGTTCTGATGTTCTTAGTACTTTTGCATACTTCATATGCACTATCATATACTTTTATGGCCAAATAGGCCAAATATCATATACTTTTTATGTATATTCCCAATAAACACATCTTTACAAAAAAAAACCGAAAACAAAGACAATCCATAAATGTTTACACTATGCATGAAAGGATTAAATGAACATGAATCATGATTATTAAATATAAAAATTGTATTTCTTTGTTGTTTGTTTCACTGATGCACAGATTCTATGTACAAATTACGCCTACTTTTTAAACTACAGCGGCAAGTGGACTGGGGAAACTGGAGTCATTAGAGTAGTATCAAATCATTTCAATTCAATTTAGATTTAAACATAATTAAATTGAACTAAGATCAAACAAAATAAAAGGTAAATATGCCCTTTAGCCTGGCACTTTAACCTGAGTTTCCCCTAACCCTGAATTCATTAAGTCATATTAAGCACATAAACATACACATGTGCAATACACACTCATCCTCAGCACCTACAGCTGCCCCTGAACTTACTACTGGTACTGTGACTTATACTGGACACACACAGACTATCCCTGATCCCTGGTAACTTTGATTGATGCCACACACACATTTGCAGTGCTTTTGTGTAAATCAGCCACTCGGTTTATATCATGCTGATGGCATGCAAGAGATGGAAGTGTTACTCACAGTCTGGGTTTGGGCTTGATGGGAACCGGAGGTCCTTCTTTACCTGGCGATGGTGACGGAGGCAGTGCAGCTTCGCCAGTAGGGGATGGAATCTGCTTCATACTCACTGCTGACTGGGGGCTTGGGGTATTACTGCTGGAAAAAGCTCCGTTCGATTGGTGCTCAACATCTGCAGCAGCCTGGACACTAGGCCAAATGTCTAGCTCATTTATCTGGAATGCCTCAGCACTGGGCGGAGTTTTGGGCGGAACCTCCAGGAGGCTTATTTCAGTGGGCGGGGGAGGGGGCGGGAACGAGCGATTGTCCTCGAAGACACTGTCATCTCTGGGTATGCCATTTCTGGGCGAATCTTCAGACACTAAATTGAAGATGGACAAAAATACAGGTACAGTTTCTTTGGTTTGCTCATAAAATATACCATATATCATATGGAATGGTCTGTCTGAAATATTAGTGACATAATCACAAATAATCACTCTTGACAGCTGTGGTGAGCAGAATAGCATCTCAGCGTAAACAACATGCAGAAACTTGTGTTGGATGTGATACACTAACAGAAGCCCACATCAGGCTTCTCTCCTGTCAGCTACAGTGGACACAAATTCACAAAACCGCAGTTTAAGATGAAGAAAAAGCCCAGGTGATGGTGATTCTGCCACGTGATTGGCTAATTGGATAATTGCATGTATGAGCATTATGTACCAAAAGAAATGAACCTTAACCTTGAGTTTATATTATAGTGAATTTACACAGGGGCTTTTAGCTATTTTATGGTATTTGAATCATTTATTTTTATTTAAAAAGGAGTTATATAAATAAGTATAATTAATTTGGGGATATATTTTAATAATTAATATTATATATGTCATTCATTGTCTACCGCTTATCCGATCTATTCTCAGGCCACGGGGAGCCTGCGCCTATCTCAGGCGTCATTGGGCATCAAGGTAGGATACACCCTGGACGGAGTGCCAACCCATCACAGGACACACACACTACAGACAATTTAGAGATGCCAATCAACCTACAATGCATGTCTTTGGACCAGGGGAGGAAACCGGAGTACACAGAGGAAACCCCCAAGGCACGGGGAGAACATGCAAATTCCACACACATGCTGGAGGCGGGAATTGAACCCCCAACCCTGGAGGTGTGAGGCAAACATGCTAACCACTAAGCCACCGTGCCTCATTATATAGATATAAGGGAGGCACGGTACATAAAACCCATATAGTACGTATATACAGACTGTTTGTTTAGACTGCATCTAAGCCTTTACGAATCCATGTAACCCTTGTTTATTTGGGTCAGACCGCTTCTCTGATTGCATTATAAATAGCTATGCTGATCCAGACTCCGAAGTAAACACTTCTTCCTTGCCATGTGTGAGCTATGCTAGGGTTAGCTTCCCCTCTACAGGTACAAACGTTCACTCAGCGCACTCGCAATACACACAGAGCACTCACACAACACTCACTCACAAGAACAATACATGTGAAAAATGAATTCTGAAACATTTACTTCACTTTTTAGAAAAAACAACGAGTCACTCATTAAAAAGAGATCTCGAGGGTTTTTATTTAAATACAATATTATCAGGCATACTGGTGAAATCACTACAAAAAGAAAAGATTTTAAAATCAATCCCAACCTGACATTTATTTTCAAATACGAGTTGATATCGTAAGTCTGTAAAAGAGTCGGACAAGATATCCGAAAGATAAAAAAATACACGAAAAAATGAGAAATGTAACATAGCGTAAAGCGTAAGAATTTGACCTCATTTCAAGGTCTATTTTTCCTAAGAGCATTCAAAACTCTTTTTTTTTTTCAGAAGTAGAAGTTTATCTATTGCCTATTGTAGAGCTCATCACTTACAGTGTAGAGCCGAGTCTTAACAGTCAAGCCACACGTGCCTAAATATTTACCATCACACTTACTTTATCAGTTCTGACTAATATAACAGCATAAATACCTCCTTCATGATGTTCAGGACTTGTTGGTGATTTAAGGGGAAAAAGCGTCTTATAAAAAAAACTGGCGAAGTTTGATGCATCACTTCTTCCTTAGTGTGTATTTCCAAAATATATGGACATGTGCACGGGTGACTACGCTTTATTTTACTGGTTATAAATATTTATTATCAGTGCATCTGTATCAGAAACTTGGTGTCGATATTAATGGATAAAATGACAATGAATAAAATGACTTCTTAGCAAGATAAAATATCTTAAATATAGTCAAAAAAATCTGCCATTTCTTTATTTATTTACAATAAACCAAATCTAAAATTATTAAGCTTATAGCATAGTTTACTATTTTTAAGAGTTGATTGGCAGATTATTTTGTAATTTGAATATTAATTTCTAGAATGAAGCAAAATTACCTATCATTAAATATTAAATAGAATTTATAAATACAGTACAGTGTGTATATATATATATATATATATATATATATATATATATATATATATATATATATATAAAATATCCTAAAAATGGGTTTAATAATCTTATATTTGGTTCCTTGTAATATTCTAATAAGAAACAGTAGACACATTTGACTAGATTCAGGATATAATCACTTCATGCAGTGTGTCTGCAGGTAAAACACACCTGGTATGACGGTGAGCTGAGCGCTGCAGCTGATGGAGCCAAACTGGTTTGTAGCAGAGCAGCAGAACATGCCTCCATCTTCAGGGAAAACTTCTGCGATCACCAGAGTGCAGATCTCCTCTGTTGGGTCAATCACAGGAGTCACTCATTACATACGGATTACAGATTCATTATAAATGACCATGGATTCAAACATTTATAATGCTGCATTTCACTAGAGGTTGTAACTCATTTTATAATACATAGAAAGAGCTCCTTAACTCAAAATTCCTACTCGGGAACTAGGAATTGTCTCCTCTAGTATGAGTTCAGTAAGTGACGCCAAATCAGTGCAGCTGCTCACAGTATCAACAATGAGCAAAGTCACACACACATTCGGAGCATTTGCAAAAGTCCAGCGAAATGAGATGCAGCTACTCGAAAGACTAGGCATGTCAGGAACCAATGCAGGTTAAAAATGACATCATTCCGAGCTCGAATGCAGCGCGACATCATCATCAGAAACATGGTGGTGGAAGGGTAGCACAGTGGCTTAGTAGTTAGCAGGCTTGTCTCACACCTTCAGGGTTGGGGTTTGATTAGCGTCTCTTCCCTGTGTGTGTGTGTGGAGTTTGTATGTTCTCCCTCTGCCTCAGGGGTTTCCTCCAACAGACACATGCTGGAGGCTGATAAATAAATTGTGTGTGAGTGTGTGAGATGGGTTGGTACCCTGTCCAGTGTGTCTCCTGCCTCGTACCCCGGGTCCCCTGGGATAGACTCCAGGTTTCTCATGACTCTGTGTAGGATAAAAGCTACAGAAAATGGATGGAGGGATGGAGAGCTTATGAATTGAACAGATGTTTTTCAAATCCAGGTGAAAGTACTCATGACAGGCACACAGACAGGTGTGGACAGGTGTGGACAGGTGTGGCAACACAGACACAATTTTGTCAGAAATCCGTGTGATTCACCGTTAAAGTTCTGTTAAGACATAATCAGTACACAAACTACACAGACAACATGTAAGTTACAACACACACATGGTGTGATGCACAGAGGATATCTCACACCCTATACACCTACTGACTGCCCCGGAAGCTTGTTTGCGTTCATTGCGTTTCTTTGTAATTTTTTCCACCTACATCCCGATTTTGTGACTCAGAATTTACTTCGGCAGCGATGACATCATGTTGCGTCACGCGCAGACCCAGGACGTGTGTAATACAGTGCAGAGTGCACACGGATTAAACCATGACAGACGGGAGGCTGATAAATGTGTGTGCCATGTGTTTGTGTTGTTTTGCGTGTCAGGGCAGGAGCGACACTCACCAGGCTCTGCTGTAGATCTCGGTTCTGGAAAAGAGTCGACAGGGAGAAAGGAGAGACATGTATCACCAGTAGTTTAGTGCATTGATAGGATTTTTACTGTTTATTTAGTTTCATTTTTATATCACTGGCTTTTACTTTCTCCTCTGGTGTAATCATGAAGTTCAGTGTATTAGCAAATAATGCGTCCAGCTTTCTCAGAATTGCTGGGTGTGTATCACAGGAAGAAGAAAAAAAACATTGTTTACTTTGGAATCATTTCTATGAGCTGGCAGTTCCACAGAAAACTGTATATTAGTTACAACTAAACAACCTTCTCTTCACCACTTATGGTCACCAGAACCGTGTCATTTAGCCCCTGCAGCTGTTTTGTGACCGTTTTCAGAACTTCCACACCATTATCCACGACTATCACATAGCTTAAAGCTGACATCAGTGCCGTCAGTGTGCTGTTGATGATGTGCTCTCACTTTTTTGAAGGATGCGGAAATCAGGAGAGTCCTGGATCTCGTGGCCTTGTCGGAACCACTGGACCCGGAGCGGAGGGCTTCCTTTCACCCTGCACTCCAGAACCACCAGCTGCCCCTCACACGCTTGAGCATCCTGCAACAACTACATAGAGAAAGAGGGGGGTAAAGAGGATGGAATGAGAGAAACACACACACACACACACACACACACACACACACACACACACACACACACACACAAAGTTTAGAGGAGGTTACTGTTAAACGTTTGGCTTTTTCAAGTAACTAATACCTTACCTTTACTTAACAAACATTCTAATGTCCACTAAAAACCCGACACACACACACACACACACACACACACACACACACACACACACACACACAGCTGAGGGCTTTGATTTCATAACAATAAGCTTTGATATTTTATAGCGTTGTTTCTCTTCCTTATTCAACATTTTGTGTTGACATTTTCATTACAGAATTTAGATCACGATTCATTTGATTCTTTGTTTCTTGTTTTGAGTTTGAAGTACACTAATGTCCTGGGATTACCCTTACCATGAAGTGTGTGTGCGTGTGTGTTTGCCCCGCGCGCGCGTGTGTGTGTGTGTGTGTGTGTGTGTGTAAATGTTTGCGAGAACATATTTGTCTGTAAATCCACTGCTCTGTGGGGTGTTAACGCTCACTGAAGGGCAGATGAAGCGAAAGAGAGAGGGAAGGACAGATGGATGGTGAAACGGTGGAAGAGCAAGAAAACAAGAAGAGACATCAATCACTTCCTGTTTTGTTTTGTTTTTTTGTATTTACCTTGGTGAATGTAGGCGGAGCTGAGACAAGTCCATCACCAGAATACTGTGAGGAGACAGGGCTCTGAACCTGGGGAGAGAGAGAGAGAGAGAGAGAGAGAGAGAGAGAGAGAGAGAGAGAGAGAGAGAGATTGCTTCTGTCAATTAAATATTATTATATGTATTCATCTTGCTAAGAAGTGTATCAGATTTCTGTACATCCTGACATCTGTTACTGTCATTCTTAATGATCTTTCCAGACTCATGTACTTAAAAACCACATGCCTGTGTGTGTATTTTGTGTGTGTGTGTGTGTGTGTGTGTGTGTGTGTGTGTGTGGGTGTGGGTGTGTCTTACTCTCTGTGACAGCGGCTGGAGCAGTGTGGAGCGGAGTGATGGTTTATCAGGGCTTTTCGGTGAAGACGTGCGAATGGTCAAGGACACTGACGCTGTTTTCTTCTGAGCCCTGAGAAAATATCTCAGAGTTACTCAGGAAAACTGCACACACTCTCCACCGCGGTTATACACAAAAAATACATTCGCTAAACAGCTACAGAATTAGAACAGCTAAAAATAAAACGACTCCATCATCATCCATCACAGATGTCCGTTTACTCCATGCTTTGCCTAAAGCAAAAGCGAATGGGTTCATGCTCCATCAAGGCCGAAGAGACGGCTGAAAGATTGAGGTTGGTCTCGGCCTATTACTCCCTAACGGCCGGATATAGATCAGCAAGGCAGTGACACGGCTTATTAAGTTCCATTCGGTTGAAGAGCCGGGTTCGGCTCTGCTCTTGGGTTTGGTTCTGCTAGATTTGAAGTTTTGAGTGCTTCTGCTGAGTCATCGTCTTTCTCCTGTCTCTTTGGTGTGGAAACGTTGGTTATTGTGAGAGAACGTTTGGATGAACACATCCCTGGCTAATGGTCTCTGATTTGGGACGTGACCCTAATGTCAAATCACTATCTTCTGGAGACACTTTGAGAAAATTTTGCTCTGTTTTGGCTTAAAGGACTATTAGAGCCGCCTGCAACATAGCTTCATTTTGTTTTAATACTTAATCTCTGTCCCTTTATAAACTAAAGGGAATAGAGTATATGCAGTTATCCAATCAGCCAGAGTCTGTATGTTGGATTGTATAATCAATACAGTGACGTCTTCTTGCCAAATCTATATATCACATATAACACCTACATCATTTGAAAAAGTAAATGCCCCCCTAAACTTAATAATCTGTCATTCCACCAAATGCAGCCAAACACTTCCTTTCACATCGTTGTAGAAAAATTCTGGCAGAACTGCTTTAATTCAGCCACACTTGAGGGTTTTTGAGCATGAACTGCACGTTTAAGGTCCTGCCACAGCTTCCCAACGGGGCTCCAGCCAGGAATACGCAACTTTGAATTCTTTTGAGCCATTCAGAGGTGGACTTGTTCATGTTCCTCAGCTCACGCTACCACCACCATGTCTGACTGCCACTATGATGTTCTTGTGGTGGAATGCTGTGTTAGCTTTCTGCCAGATGTAACATGTCTTCCAAAAAGTTCCTCTTTTGACTCATCAGTCCACAGGACATTTTCCCAGAAGTCTTAGGAGTCATCATGGTGTTCTTGTGTTCCTCTTGATTAGAGGTAGTTTTCATCTCGCAGTTCTTCCAATGAAACTCTTTTTAAATGGTAGAGTAATGGTAGAGTCATGAATGCTAAGCCTTTCTGAGATGATCGAGGCCTGCAGTTCCTTAGATTCCTTTGTGACGTCCTGAATGAGTCGTTGATGCATGTTTTGGAGGAATTTTGGTTAAAAATTCCCAGAATGTTCTGGGAAAATTCATCACGGTTCCATGTTTTCTTTCATCTAGAATTACAGCCTAGTGTACTACTGTGCCTATTACAACCTTTTAGTCTACTTCACATTTCTGAAAGCTTTTAATTAAAGTGATGTTCAGATCTAACAGGGCTGGCAGTAATCAAGCCTTGGTGTATCTAGTCTAAATAGAGCCCAGTTAACCCAGTTATTTGATTAATTGATTGATTCCCAGTATAACTAAGGGGGCAATTACTTTTTATTATTTTTCCTTCAATAAATAAACGAACAATTCTATTGTTAAAAATTCTATTTTGTGTTCACTCAGGTAGTCTTATTTTAAATTTAGTTTGTAGATCTGAAACAATGAAGTGTGACAAATATAGAAAAATTGAAGAAATCAGGAAGGGAACAAATATTTTTTCATGCCACTGTATCAGCCTCATTTTGCCGGGGGTGTATTGTTGTATTAAATACATATTTCTGTTGGATGATACTTGCAGAAATCAGTGTAGATTGCAGTTTGTGCCAGTTTAAAGCAAGCTAGTTAGAGATAAGCTAAGTACACATGCCGTGTAGCCAGTGCAACCTGAAAAGCGATGTTTTTATCATGTTACCTGAGCCAAAAACTACACATTATTCATGCCAGATTTTAACAGCCATTTCAAAAACATGTTGTTTTCTGAAATGGTGTCTCTCACTCTAGAAGTAGATAGGAGCCTGGTCTTTTAGCATTGAAAATAACTACCCTGCAGCATTTTCACAATGGCCGCCATGTGGACAGACTTTACTAGCATAGCCTAACCACTCTGTTAATTCCTGCTCCTATTAACTAACTTTCTCTCAAAAAAGTAAGAAGGAAATAGCTTATTTTACTTTCTCTGGGTTGGGTAAAGGGCATCACTGAGGTAAACGTAATTATACATGGTGTTACCTGACATCATGAAAACAACAGACAGAAAATATGATGCTAATCATAAAACAGCATGTTTAAGGACATACTGTAAACAATGTGTTTTGGTGTGTAGGATGACTACACTCTTACACTCTTTCACTCACTCCAGAAATGCTCGGGAATATTCTGGAAACATTGTCCTAGTTTTAAATTCAGTAATCCACCATGGAGCAACGTGAGTGCAGTCTCTAATACCACTAGTGAACCTCATTTAGACCCAGGGACAACGTTACAACAAATAAAGAAAGAGCGAAGGGTGTGGAAAAAGGGGGATGAAGAAATGATTTTAGGAGAGGAAAGAAGATGGCTTAAGCAATGCCAGCAAATAGCGACAGACCGAGAAATAAAGTGATTCAGGGACAGATAAGTGGATTAGAATTCACTAGGAAAGTCGACTTGTCACAGAATTCTAAGATTGTGTCTTAGTGTTTTCACTGCTTTATTAGGAAGCTATTCCAAGCCTGTTACCTAAGATAAAGCTGTTAATTAGTTTTAAGGGCAGTTAGCCTGGTTTTAATGTCAGGGGTGTCAGAGTCATAGTGAAACACATACTGCGGCATGGCTCCTGACTTAGATTTGGACGCGGATCCTTCCCCGTCTGAGTCTGAAGATGAGGCTCCTGAGGATGGTGATTGAATACGTGAGAACAAGAGCGAGAGAGAGAGAGAGAGAGAGAGAGAGAGAGAGAGGAAGAGGAAGAAGAAGAGAGAGAGAGTGACTATAATACATCAGTATTCAACTATAAAAATGTGTGTTTGTATGTGTGAGTGCATCTACACAAGATCCCCACCCTCGATGTAGACCTCAGCCGAGGTGTTGTCTGCTCCCAAAGCGTTGGAGGCTACGCAGGTGTACCTGCCCGTGTCGTCCTCAAAAGCCTCAGCAATCACCAGTGTGTGCAGGTCACCATCCTGCCAGATCTGAATATCAGGACAGTGGTGCAGCTCCCGTCCCTCACAGAACCACCTGGCCAATAAGAGAGCAACGAGGGAGGGTTAGCTGTGATGAGCAGCCAACTGCGTCAAACGATAGCCAAAGACAAAGTCACCAAGAGGTCATTCTTTGATCTTTATGACAGCATACTATTACTGCCTTTTCCTCCACATCCACAAAACCAAATATTTAGTCCCTCAAAGTTCTGCTCGGTGATTATTGATGGGATGTGTTGAAGTGACTGTGACTATTAAAAAGAAAATCTGTTTGCTTTAGGTGGAAGGGTTACAGCTGTGGCGTTCTTTAAAATCTGTTAGAAGCAGAACGATTGAACTGCTTCGGTTGGATATTATTCAGCAAACAGTCATACGCTAGCTAATACAGGCGAGTAACAGAGGATGTGACAACAGCTAAGAAATAAATACCCGAGATAAGGCGCTCATATATATATATGAGTGCTGATCTATCCTGGCAGAGCTTCAGAGACTTAATTTGACCACTAGGACTCTAGATTTAATAAAGCTGGTTAGAGTAAGTATTATTCTCATTGAAATCTACTAATCTAGTTACACCATCAGGACTGTAGTCATCATTGAATACTGGTTTCAGGTCAATAAAGTTTTATTACTCTCTATTGTGTCACAGATTGGATGTAGACGGATGGAAGTGTGGAGTATTTAAACACAAGTTAAACACAAAGACTAGGACTATGTAACATAAACACAAACATAAATAAGACAACCATGAAATATACATGTGCATGGCATGGATACGACAACATAAAACGACACTTCTTACAACAGACACTAGACCAAGAGTATTTAGGTGATTGTGATCATGTGGTGTGCAATGGATGATGGTTCTGTAGTCCTGGGCTACTATCAGTGCTAACTTGATATGAGCCTGCCTTTACAGCCCTTGATGTGTTTGCTCAGCCTTTGACAGGGTCTTGGACTACCTGGTAAGATATCCATGGTCTGACCAAACATGATTAAAATTCCCAGTGCAATGGGCCAGGGAAAGGGCAGAGTCACAGGGCAGAGCGGACTTGATGTATGAGGCCATGGTGGACTTATGAGTGGTTTGCGGGGCCACCTCATCATCCTCTGGCCTGGGCATCTCTTAGGATTTTGCGCCAGTTAACCTCTGATGGTTAACCAGTTAACCATCTCTTGAGAGATCCCTGTCGGTCTCTGTCATTTGCTGGGTTGATGAGGCCCCTCAATGCTAAATCCATTAAGGCAGATGATAAAAATGTATCCTAGGTTAAAATCTTGCTAATTGTGCACCCAAGCCAAGGTTCCACAATCTCTTCCAGCAGGGAAACCTGTTCCCTTGCCCACACTACAGTGACCCTGGTTTCACCTGGTGGACAACTTCATCCCAACCTCCCAGAATGTCTGACCCACACCATGTCTTTCTTTACTTTGGTTTTCCTGAAGACACTGTGGCCACTCAATTCACTCTCAGGTATGGACCAGTTTCACAGAGAAGCTTGGAGTCACAGTCAACCGAACATCAGGCTATCCAGTACAATCTGATCGGACCATCCGAGAGATCACTAGATTCCTTTTTGTGCTGAGAACCAACAGGGCTCGGTTCCTCCCCTGGGCTAAGTATGGGCTAAGAACCCTCTAGAAGTCACTCTGCTAAAATCATTCCAGTGTGTGCTCGAATGCACTTACTCACCACAAAGACTTTCCAGGCTTTTGTTCATTGTTCGTGTTTTTCTGGTTTTGACTTTGTTTGTTCCTGGTTTTAACGAGTTTGGATTTGTCTAGCTTTTTTAGTATTTGCTTATTGCCCGATCTCCTGCTTGGTTTTGAATTTGTTCTTGCCTAGAATTTTGGATCGGCTGCTGAACTTTAAACCACACCTGCGATCACATCCATCGCCTCCATCTCCAGCTTTCTCTACTTTTTACTGAAAGGGATTGTAGATTTTGGCAGATCCCTTCAGAAGGTGAAATAAACACATTGATGCTTTTGTCCTAGAGTCTAATCAAAATATAAGCACTTTGTTGTCTCTTCTGTAGCTGAGAACAGAGCAGACGACTAAACCAGGTGACAAAAACCACCTGTATGATACTCGCCTCACCTTGCAGACCTGGAGAAAACTTCTTTCTCTTTGGGAGACATGGCCACAATACAACCTTCACATTTCTAATCTTCTGCTTATTCCCACACTGTAATCAGATGCCATTCGAGGAAAAATCACTGTCTGTTCACTCAATCACTCAAACTCATTCAGAGCTTTATCTAGCTTTATTAATGTACCACCAGCTGTGCTGAAAATGTCCCCTCACTTAAAAGCTAATGGCTGTGGTTTTCCACGTATGTTGCTTTTCTTCTGATCTTTGTGTTGGAGTCAAGTGCCTCTGTTAGCTAACAGTGCTTCATCATGATACATTTGATTGGTATTCAGACAGTGACAAGAACAACTAGATTTATGTGTGCAGATGGCAGTGGAAAACATCCAGGTGTCTCACACACATGCCTGGGAGACTCCACACTTCGGTGTGACGCATAGGTCTGAGAATCATAAAGGACAAAGTGAATGTGTTTTACTCACACTCAGACAGACTTTCATGCAGAAACAAACACAGTGTAGCACATGAACATGAACCGGTGACCCGAGACGGCCTTTTGCATTTATATATTGCAGCCCCTGGAGACACACCCATCAAAAGTGTAGACCTGCTCCCTCTCTGACACGCCCCAAGGGTACAAGAACTAAGACTTACGGGAAGCAGAGTTTTCCTGTCCCCTTCACACACACATATACACACACATACACACACACACACACACACAGATAAAGATATTTTATCGGCGCTGTAGGCCTCACAGCCGACAAAACAGCTGTTAAAAGAATTGGCAAAGCACGGAACATTCCAGAACATTATTAAGACTTCTATAACGAAGCCCAATAATGTGGCGGCTTTCAGATCAGATCATTTTCCTCTCTCTTCATCATTCTTTATGTGAATAGTTTATCCGTTTCAAAGCTCGTTTCCTGATGATCTGCAAGACTGTAAAAAGATTTGCCATGCATCTGATCTCTGTTTCTCAAGGAGTGAAGGATTTTACACGTTCCACAACACCTCGAAGAACTCTTGTAAATATCGTGGAAATATTTGGTTTAGCTCTTCTTTCTAACACCATCATGCTAGGTCCACACCTCAGACTGATTAACACACGACCCATTAACCCATTTGCTTCGGCCTCATCACCTTTCTAGAGGTCAAGCTATTTACATTTTTACCAGTACACCGGCGTTTGGTTCCGGTGGTGAATGGACTTATGGGACATTTTCGATCAGTATAAATAAATGAATTCTTTTCTGGCTGTGAGTCTGATATAAAATGAGTCTTTACACAGGATTTGAAGATAAACACCTTCAAATTCGAACAAACTTATGAAGAAACACTTGGTGCATCTTAGAGAGCAGAAATGGGTTCGATATCAACATTTACTTTGAAGATACAAAGATTCATTCATTCATTGTCTACCGCTTATCCGATCTATTCTCGGGTCACGGGGAGCCTGTGCCTATCTCAGGCGTCATTGGGCATCAAGGCAGGATACACCCTGGACGGAGTGGCAACTCATCACAGGGCACACACACACACACACACACACTGTCATTCACTCATGCAATCACACTACGGACAATTTAGAGATGCCAATCAACCTACAATGCATGTCTTTGGACCGGGGGAGGAAACCGGAGTACCCGGAGGAAACCCCGAGGCACGGGGAGAACATGCAAACTCCACACACACACGGCGGAGGCGAAATCAAACCCCCAACCCTGGAGGTGTGAGGCAAACGTGCTAACCACCATGCCACTGTGCCCCCCAAGATACAAAGATTTGTGTGAAAAAGAAATTTTTGCTCTTTTGGAACTTTTCTATGAATTTATTGCCTGTAGTAGGCTAGATAAAATGAACTAGTTATGAAGAAGTACAAATTCATAAAGCTCTGAGTGTTTACTTTCATATGAGCTTCATATTGATCACCACTGTGGAGTGGAACATGACAAAGACATTTAATGCTGAAGATGGACACAACAAAACAGGAGCAAATTGCATTTTTTTTGGCCTCTGGTGGGAAAAAAAAGAGAACAACTCTGATGGTCACTGTTCATTATGTATAAATGATGCTCTTTTGATCAAGGATACGGGGGCATTGGTGACTCAGTGGTAGGTTTCTCGCCTATCATGTGGAAGGCCGGGGTTCGATTCCCAGCCACTGAATGCAGTGCTGGTCCCAAGCCCGGTAAAATGGGAGGGTTTTGTCAGGAAGGGCATCCGGCATAAAACATTTGCCGAGTTGTTGTGCGGACCAGTGGGTCCGCTGTGGCGACCCCGAACAGGGAGCAGCCAAAAGCAACTTCTTTTTGATCAAGGATACAATAAACAATATAAAACTATTTTATAGCATAGGGATTCTCCTGACAGGAGATGTAAGCGGACACACAGAGGTGAAAACTAATACCATTAATATAATTTAATATAATAAAAATGTCATTTTGTCAGTTAAGCATGGACAGAAATAAAGTGCAACAAAGTCTCTCTGCACTGTGAACAAAAAAATAACAATAATTAATCAGGAATGCAAGCCAGAATCCAAATCCCAGGACGTCTGATGTGGTTAACTGACATTTTCTTCTTGTCTTGCCCCATAATTACAAAAGACTTTTACTAGGTCTCATACACTTCCTGGGAGATTACGGGGACATCACTTATACCTTTAAAACATTATCACATTGGCGTGTCAGCAAAGAGAGAACCAAATTCGGCTTTCAAGAAGATTTTAACCCTTTGTTCTTCATCAGGTGAAACGTATAAGATAAGATGCAACAGACTTTGAGGTGAAAAACAAACTAAAGTGTGCCTAATATTTAAAAAAAAAAAAAAAAAAAAAAAGTGACTTGCACTGCCATGTCCGTGTGAATATGTGTGTGTCCTGGTAAAATAGTGTTTAAAGGATCCACACCTGAATGACACAAAGCCCAAACCTTCTAGTAAAGAAGAAACAGCACCAGGACAGATGCAAGTGTTTCAGCACTGACTCAACAAATCCCACACCATCCCACAGCCAAGCCTTCGGTGAGAGCCACCATTTGGCCCCAAATGTTCCTACCAAACACACAGCACCAGTCCAAAAACAACTTCACACCTTCTCCTCGTGTAGACAGAAGAAAGAGGCCTCGGTGCAGCTGCTATTATTGGAGGTTAATGACAGAGGAGGGTAGAGGAGTTGTTCAGTCTCAAGTGAAGAACACTAAAAGTAGGCTGTGATGGATAATAAAAAGTGAGTATGATGGATCATAGGAAATGGAGTTTTACACAGGGATTGACAGAGAGGGTTTTTTTTTTCTTATTTTCCTTCTAATAATTAACAGAGACAGTTACAGGCTAAGGTCATCAGTTGATCGCCATCCAATTGCGTTTTTAGGTCAGAGATACAGACATTTTCTGTATGTTGTCATCTTTCTGTCTCACTTCCTGACATGCCTGTTTTAATGCAAAACAGAATCATGACTCATTCATACAGTAAAATACAGCGTGTGAGAAGGCGCTGAAGATTTTGTTTGCTCAAGTCAGACCGCAAGTTTGTGTGGTTTCAGATCACTTCGCTGATTAGACCGAAAGCGGAGAACAAAGTGAGCATGCTCGCACGCTTCCATCAAATCAGGCATCGGAGGACGCTCTTTTCACGGCTCTTTCATCCTCCTCGAGCTGTCTTTAGAGTGAAACTCTCAGCTTGTTTGTCTTCATCACTGACTGGCTCATCTTTCTGCTAAACTTTGTCATTTTGTACGTTTCAAGGAGTTGAAACTCGATGAAAGAAAGTGGAGACTCTTGGGCTCTATACACACACACACACACACACACACTGTAAGATCACAGTCATCACCATAGACTCATCACAGACTGGCTCTTAAATCTATTAATCAAACAATAATCTTAAACAATGACTCAAATGGCACTCAAAAGCCATCACTTATTAACAACTCCAAGGCATGAGGCGTGACCATCCACGAGAAAGGAGGTTGTTCGTAACCACGGTAACAATCACGTACCGTATTATATATTTACAATAAACACCAAATAAATCTGCAGAAACTCTACACTGAAACCCGATGAGCATTTTTCCACTTAAAGCTAAGTTCTAAGCAAGAAATCTAAACCGAGATCTCAGCATTATCCTTTCTTCTAGACAGACAGACGGAAATAAAGGAGATAAAAAGAAAAGGAGATTCTCCTTCTTGCCGTATGTCTATCTGGTTTACTTCTGAAACAAAAGACTGAACCGATCTCACGGATCGGAACACATTGTGTTAAAATCTGCCAAGTTCTTTAAATTACACTATCAAATTCCCTCCAAGTGAATTACCGTGCTCATGCAGGGAAGTACTTTTGATATTCGTGTCTAGGAATATTTGTACAAATAAACACTGGTGTATTTTTTTTTTTTTGCTAGTATCAAGTAGGTACACTATATGTAAACTTTTATTTTATACTAGTATATTAAATACCCAGGTCTACTTATTTAAGGTGCACAATTTATATCATATATTAGGCTTTTATGTAAGCTTTAATCATGTGATTTTTTAAAAACTGATATGTTTCGATTATGATTTTCATCGAGCATTAAGAAAACCGTATTTGGGAAACGATGTGAATCCAATTTTACTCAAATACTTGAGGTAAGAAACCTGGTCCTTTCTACTCTTCAGACTTTAGACTTCTTCAGCAGTCACTTAAAAAAATAAAGTGACTCAGTAAACCAACCCCAGCGATAAGCGCACATAAAATGTTTGCTTTAGTGTCAATTAACAAGCTCCTAGGTGATGAAGTGCTAAAACCTTTGCCTTGTGGCCATGAGACTGCATGGAATAATCCTACTCCTGCCACTCATGGCCTTTCTCTCTTCTTTAATCTCAGAAAAATCTCACAACTTCTCACGTAGCTCCTCTCAGTCGATTTCTGTTTCTTTATTGCTTTACCTAAATGAAACCTGATGATATCCTGAGATGGTAAAGAAAGACAATCCTTTGTGATTTTATGTGTAAGCATGTTTAGAGAAAAGTGCTCAGATATTTAAGGTGAAATACAAGCCAAATATCTGGATTTTCTTGTTTGCAAACAAGGAAGGTGTAAGTCGTTATAATGTGTGTTTTTTAAATGAAAAAAAAAAAGAAAATCATTATTGAGGCAGAGGAGAAATAATCTCTAAAACATGACCTTTATGAATGACCTTTATGAGTTGCACTGAACTGAAAATCGTGGGTTAGTAGCTCACATTTTTTCATACTTCAAACTCAACCTGAAATAGATATTTTTTCTTATCACATACACAACACAACCACACAAAGTACTTTGCAACACTGCCCATTGATGGCTATCTTTGGACTTCCAGATCAGTTAATTAATTAAATAAAGTCAATTAATTGTTTCTGTTTTGTTTTTTTTGTTTATGTTAAAAAAGTTACTCTAATGTTGACCGTGACTCACACATGCTACTAATAAAAATAATAATAATAATAACAAATAATCATAATAAAATATTCACAATACTGCATGTAATGAAATGCTCAGCTGTCTATCTGTGTCATAAAATAATATGATAATATTATAAAATAATAAGAATAATAAATAAAATAAATAAAGTTGTTACAATAAAAACAGAAATAGAATTACTCGTGTTAATTACTTTGATAGACAGACAGATAGCTAGATAGATAGATAGATAGATAGATAGATAGATGGATGGATAGACGGACGGATGGACGGGCCGACCGTACCGACCGACAGACAGACAGACCGACGGACAGACAGACAGATAGATAGATAGATAGACAGACAGGGAGATGGATGGATGGATGGACGGACCGACGGACAGAACGACGGATCGACAGACCGACAGACAGACAGACAGCTAGATAGATAGATAGATAGATAGATAGATAGATAGATAGATAGATAGATAGATAGATAGATAGATAGACATACAGACAGACAGACCAGATAGGAAATAGATAGACAGCAGATAGACATGCAGATAGACAGACAGACAGACAGATAGGAAATAGATAGACAGGCAGATAGACAGGCAGATAGATAGACAGACAGACAGACAGACAGACAGACAGACAGACAGATAGATAGATAGATAGATAGATAGATAGATAGATAGATAGATAGATAGATAGATAGATAGATGAACATACAGACAGACAGACAGATAGGAAATAGATAGACAGGCAGATAGACAGGCAGATAGATAGATAGACAGACAGATAGACAGACAGACAGACAGACAGACAGACAGATAGACAGACAGATAGATAGATAGATAGATAGATAGATAGATAGATAGATAGATAGATAGATAGATAGATAGATAGATAGATAGATAGATACATCACCTCTGCTCAGCTATGTTCTACATCATTACATCTAAAAGTAACAAAGTCAAAGACACATCCCCAATATTTCAGTACAGCGTGACTAACAGAGCTCTGTTCACACCACGTCCGATCCATCCTCATAAACATCTCCATTCTTTGTCCTATGACATTTTTTCCTCTAATGCACACCTCACAGAGAGCAGCCTTTCTGCATGGAGGAGCTAATCGCTCTTAGATTACTACGCTAACTTCAGATAATTACTGTGCTTTTATGAAAACGTCTACTTACTCCCAGATAATAAACATGCACAGTTCGACTTGCAGTAGAGTACAGGAGACACACTGAGTCTGCAAGAGGACACACTGAGTCAGTATTTAGGGTCTGTGTCAGTGTTTAAACCGTCACACTTGTGTTTAAATGTCCAGAGAGGGAAACTCTGACTTATATAAACCCCTACTGTACAATACCTTCTTACCTGAGCTGTGTATTTACTGAATAAACTTATTAAGACTAGGGAAGTTTTGAGAATTTGTTCTGTGGGAGGACAGAGAGAGAGAGAGAGAGAGAGAGAGAGAGAGAGAGAGAGAGAGGGAGGGAGGGAGGGAGAGAGAGAGAGAGAAAGAGAGAAGAGAGAGAGAGGGAGAGGGAGAGGGAGGGAGGGAGAGGAGAGAGAGAGAGAGAGAGAGAGAGAGAGAGAGAGAGAGAGGGAGGGAGAGGGAGAGAGAGAGCGAGAGAGGGAGGAGGAGAGAGAGAGAGAGAGAGAGAGAGAAGAGAGAGAGGGAGAGAAGAGAGAGAGAGAGAGAGGGGGAGAGGGAGGGAGAGAGAGAGAGAGAGAGAGAGAGAGAGAGAGAGGGAGAGGGAGGGAGGGAGGGAGGGAGAGGGAGGGAGGGAGGGAGGGGAGGGAGGGAGAGAGAGAGAAGAGAGAGAGAGGGAGGGAGAGAGAGAGAGAGAGAGAGAGAGATGAGAGAGAGAGAGGGAGAGAGAGGGAGAGAGAGGAGGGGAGAGAGAGGGAGAGAGAGAGAGAGAGAGAGAGAGAGAGAGAGAGAGGGAGAGAGAGAGAGGGAGAGAGAGAGGGAGGGAGAGAGGGAGAGAGAGAGGAGAGAGAGAGAGAGGAGAGAGAGGGAGGGGAGAGAGAGAGAGAGAGAGAGAGAGAGGGAGGGAGGGAGGGAGGGAGAGAGAGAGGGAGGGAGAGAGAGAGAGAGAGAGAAGCTGTGTGGTTTGGCCGTGACATAGCCTTCTATTTCAAATTTCCATGCTGAGCAGAAAATATGAGGTGAGTGAGGGTGTTGCTGCAGTCTGCGTGCACATTAAGTCTTTTTTGTATGTTTGTGCACGCAGCTGTCAATCAGTCAATTTGCAATTCCATCCTCGAGCTCAGGTGTAACCGTTCCCCCTACTGCATGTGCAGAACACACATCTACACAGCCATATCCTCCTCAGATCATCGAGATCCGTGCAAAAATCCACGAGCGCTCATGGCTGCAACCGAGATCTCTGCACGTATACCACCGGCTTTGGTGCTTTTCCTGTCACGAGTGCAAACCACAGGAACTGAGAGCGGCTTGGAGCTGAAGAAGGAAAGCGGGACTCGAAATTACAAACCATAAATATGGACCCGATACATATTCATCCTCCGATGAAAGATCAAATGCCCTGAAACGTTTGGCTTTCCACCCACGGTCAGAGTCGAAGAGGGATGCGTTCAAGAGCCGGGGAGAGTTTCGACAAACACAATAATACACATGCTTCGGAGGACGCTGAACAGATGTGTGCCAAACATTCACTGTAATAAGGCTTTCTGCATCAGAGAACGGGGTGTCTGCAGCACGGCTCTGTATTGTAATAACCCCAGTGTGGTGGTACGAGAGAGAAATCTTCGTGTGTGGGTGTGTGTGTGTGTGTGTGTGCTAAACTCTATTGATCTTACGCACTAATCTGTTCCACATGCAGCTCATCTGTGTCACGGTGTCTGATATAACATAATGTCTGATGTTTACAGAGAGGAAGAACTCCGGCGCAATAACCTGAGATAATGTGACTTGGCAATCCTGAACTGGAATACAAGGTTAACTTGGGACAAGTCACTCACCCTCCTTTTCTGAAGGCTGTGTGTGGTGTGTGTGTGTGTGTGTGTGTAAGAGAGAGAGTGAAGTCTTTTGTATACACATACACATGTATACAGCGCATGCAGACTTCTATACAAACACATATATCCACAAACGGTGGTGAATTGCATAATCACATCATCATGTCTCACAAGGATAGGAATAGCGGAGAATTTTGAACTTGAGGAGACATTTA
>JAUCMX010000019.1:2094005-2096505 GCA_033459395.1 Hemibagrus guttatus
AGTAATGCAGATACGGGTCAAGAGCTTCTGTTTGTGTTCACATCAAACATCAGAATGAAGAAAAAGTCTGACGTTGACTGTGGAATGGTTTGACTGCTGATCGTCTGAGATTTTCACACAGAGCAGTCTCTAGAGTTTACACAGAATGGACAAAAGACAAAAAACATCCATCCGTGGCCTGGTATATGAGTGACAGGTTTAGGCTATGATGACTCAAATAATCACTCTTTACAGCCAGGGTGAGCAGAAAAGCATTCACACAGCAGGACACCGAACCTTGAGGCAGATGCTATACAACAGCAGAAAAACACGTCAAAGACACAACAAAAGAACGTCTTGGTTTCTGCTGCAACATACAGGTCTTTTGGTGTAAAGAGCTTGAATCCATGAACCCAACATTTACATTTCAGGCATTTGGCAGACGTCCTTATCCAGAACTGAGCAATTGATGGTTAAGGGTCTTGCTCAGGGACCCAGCAGCTTGGTAGACCTGGGATTCAAACTCCTTCCAGTCAGCAGTCCAACGCCTTAACCACTAACCATATCGTGTGTGGCGATAATAAAGGCTTCTTGCCCTCAGTTCTTCTTAATCGCTATCAATAAATACATCCTGATAATGGTTCACTAGGACAGAGACAAAGACACCATCAGTGATTTGGGGAGCTAATATAGCAAGAAAAGACAACAAGTGGTAGGTCATGGAGAAGTAGATCTTTAGACGTCGTTTAAAGATGTTGGGGAAGTTCATACCACCCCCAGGTACCAGGACAGAGAGAAGTCTTGATGCAGGTCTTGTACCCTGACAGGTAGTGTGTCCAGTCAAGCAGTGCTCATCTTTTATTTCCTACCTCCACCATGATAGGTGCAGTTTAATAGACAATAAATACACAATAATATGTCTCTTTAAGATTACTGAAGCGCATGACATGGTTTGAGTCAACGGTTTGTGCTTTATTCAGCTTGGAGTATCTGCTGATCTTATACTGACACTCTCAAGCTAATAAACCAACTCTATTCAAGACGTGAAGCATGAAGAGATGATGATGGTCGCATGTCTGAAGACAATCTGTCCTAAGCTAAATATCAGATCTGTGTCATGTCAGTCAGCGTATTGTGCATTCACAGCAGAAAACATCTTAGTGGTTAGTATTAGAACATAAAAATTATATCCAATGCTGATTCATTGCTTTAAGCCAATATCCAGTATTTGTGTGGATTTGCGTATTGTTCCAGTTTGCACGATGCCTCTGTAACACGCAACAAACATGTCTTAGCTTCCCGATTATGAGTTTGGGAAGTGAAGAACTCTTTTTTTGTTGTTGTTACTTTAGTGTGAAAACCTCAGCTAGAAACCTCATCCCATGTTTCCTAGTGTACGTTTAGCTAGCATGACAGAAAAGTGATCTAAGCAAGGAAAAAAAAAAAAGTACAAAAGTGAGCGTATGCACATGTTTGATCCTCTGCTTCGTTTCTATTTTCCTCGCTCTCTTGGCTTCTAATCATCGTATTTTATACAATCAAACCCACAAAACACCTCACTTAACTTTCACATCATGCTATTTGAAATCACCATGGCAGCCTCCTCATCTCCCCTAGCTAAAGGGACCACACAAACAAAAACAAATCTCTGGCTACTCCAGGAACGCTAACCACCCCGACCCCTAAAAAGGCTCCAGGGATGTAAATAAACCTAAAACTAAACATTCAAATCTGCAATACAGTACATTTAAGTGCAGGCCCAAAAATTAAACACATCATTCATCACTTCAGAGCGAGTAAGTGTTGTGTGATGATGAAACCTCAAGAGCTGAGCAGTCTGTTTTTCTGCTTTCAGAAGAGTATGTATGGAGAAATATCACAAATGGCAGATTTGTGAACCAGGATAACAACCTAAAGACATAAAGCTGAGCGGCTGGACGTTTGATTTTTCCAAATTTGAGAATTTGATAGATCTGAATTTAGACCTGAACATGGGGGCACGGGGGCTTGATGGTTAGCACGTTTGCCTCACACCTCCAGGGTTGGGGGTTCAATTCCTACCTCTGCCATGTGTGTGGAGTTTGCATGTTCTCCCTGTGCTTTGGGGGTTTCCTCTGGGTACTCTGGTTTCCTCTCCCAGTCCAAAAACATGCATGGTAGGTTGATTGGCATCTCTAAATTGTCTGTAGTATGAGAGTGTGTGTGTGCCCTGCGATGGGTTGGCACTCCGTCCAGTGTGTATCCTGCCTTGATGCCCAATGATGCCTGAGATAGGCACAGGCTCCCCGTGACCCGAGAATAGATCGGATAAGCGGTAGACAATGAATGAATTTCGAACTTTCATGTGTTTATTATTTCTATGTCCATATACAACTTGTTCTGTCTGTTTGTTTTGCTCGACTGTGTGCAGATCATGTTCACACACCAAAATAGTTGCATAAAGTAAATCTACAGCCATGACAGTCACAAGTGTCCCACAACATACACACACACACACACACACACACACACACACACACAC
>JAUCMX010000019.1:2101505-2134005 GCA_033459395.1 Hemibagrus guttatus
GTGTGTGTGTGTGTGTGTTTTTTTTTGGGGGGTATCAGACTCAGGACAGTATAGGGTTGTTTAACATATCTATGTTGTGTGAATTTGAGTGTTTGTACATACTTTAGGAGTGGTATAGTCTAAACCCTAAGCACACACACTCTGCCGTCATCAGCATTATAGCTGTCACACAGACACACCTCACCATTATTTCACACATCTGTCTGAACTGCAGAACCACAGTTTCTCTTCTCCATGTGACCAGGATCCTGAAACTCCTCCCTTCTTCTCTCTTTTATACTTATCCACCATCCTGTCTGCATTGTAATCATTCTTGTTCCTCTTTAAAACAGAGACTTTGTGTAAGAGCGAATAATGCCTGTGCTTTCTAATCCCCGCCAAACCCTCCGCTCACCTGCAAGTCATCACATGCTATAATTATAGGCTATATAGGCTAATCTAGTCAATAGACACATAAAAAAGGGGTTGGCTTTTCCATATATGAGATGATTGCTTTTCTGGTTCGTACTTTCTTCGGTTATTTTATTATTATTGTTATTATTATTTTATATATTATATCATGGACTTGGACTTGTTTGCCTGCTCAGTATTCTCCCATGTTTTGACGTGACTTGTTATTCCATTGAGAGCATTTGTTTTGGTTTTGTACTGTTGCTATGGGTTTTTTTTTTATTTGTTCAACTGGCATGATTTACAAAAACCACTGAACATCATCCACCAAAACACCTGCAGCCATTTCCAGCTCACCTTCCAGCTCTGGTTTGCCCATCTATCCTCCTGAGTTACTTCCAGAGAAATAAACCAGAGAGTGAGATACGTATAAGCCAGGCTTTTCTGTTCCACTACCACTCTGACATGTCCCAGCATCTTCACTCTTTTATTATTCCTACCTGACATTTCTAACAATCTGTAAATCAAACAAAGTGTATGTGTTTATATAGTCATATTGAGATGGCCACACAGTTCTTTAGCTACAGGACATCTACATACACACATTGTATATGGCTAAAGGTTTGTGGACATCTGACATTCAACCATATGTTTTTCTTCACAAAACTGTTGCCACACATTTGTATAGAATGTTTTTGTATGCTGGAATATTATCGAGAGGCTCAAACACTGTTCCTGCCTGACAATGCCCCTGTGCACAAAGCACAGAGCTCCATGATTGTGTGCTTCAAATGTAGGGGCAACCGTTTGGCTAAGAACCACATATGGGCGTGATGGTCATGTGTCTACAATCTTTTAGCTATGTAGGTTGTCTCTTGTCCTCTCTGCTTAATGGTTGGGGCAGAACTACATAAACTGGCAGCTAATAAATCGAAATTAAAATGGTGTAATATCTAGTAAGGAGGCTGGAAGAATCTATGCAACACCAGAAAGTATAAAAAAAAAAGGCCAAAGCTGAATCAACTTTCCATTCTAAGTCCAATGATCCCTTGTCCACTAAGCTCCACCCACGTCCTCTACTGGATGTGGACAGACCCCCAACTTATAGCATCTTCAAACCAGTAACATCCACAGGAGAATAGCAATGGATCCTGCCCTAAACACAAATGCCCATCATTCTATCATGTTCTCATTTGTCTACAGCTACATATGACATAATTAGACTAAATATACCTCTTTTATAGGTGTTCATTCCCGAGCACAATTTTATTCTGATGGTTTCTCTTTTTCCTCCTTTTTATTGGCCATTTTTGTTCTTAACTCACCCTCACTTTTGTGTGTTTCTTATTCTTGTGTTTTACTAATTCCTCAGGTGTCTTATTGTGTTTCCCATAACACCACAGGATCTGCCTAAACAACCCCAAAACAGCGCAGTCTTCTACGTTGCTAAGGCTTGCGTCACACCAATCAATTGTAATCAAGGCAACGTTTCAAGATTTCCATCGTGCACAATACATAGACTGTTACCTTAGATTTTGGTCTGCTCAAGAGGTTTCCACTGTAAGACAGGACCGAGTACAGGTCAAAGGGGTATTTGAAGTTTTTGTGATATTCAGGAATAATATGAGGAGTGTAACGGTGTGAATAAATCACAGTATGAATCCTGTACAAATTAAACATCTATTCTTTCTTTCTTTGAATTTCAAAATGTGATGTAACCCTCACTACTTTTCGGTTGTCACCCCCCTAACCTTGTGACAAACAGCCGCTGTGTCCGAACACTTGTGCACCTGTGAAACAGGTGGAGTGTAAACGAAGGGCGAGGTTCCACCCACAGCAATAAGTCTACACCTGCCTGAAGATAAAGCAGTGACATCATGCATGTGTCAATGAATCTTAAGGCTTTGTGTAAGTCTGTTTAATGTTTATCGACACACATAATGCATTTTCAGAAGTTACCATGTGTTCTGTGTAACTGTAAAAATGATGAAATAGAGGAAAAATGATTTGTTTTAGAATATAATAGATTTGTTATTATTTGCTGTTATTATCATTATTATTAGTAGTAGTAATAATAGTAGTAGTGCCAGCAAGAGCAGTAGTAGGAGTAGTAGTAGGTGTAGCAAAAACAGAAGTAGGAGTAGTAGTAGTAGTAACAGTTATAGCAGTAAGTACTAGTAGCATAGTAGTAATATAAGGAGTAAGATTTGGAATAGTAGTACCAGTTGTAGTAGAAGTAACAGTAGTAGAAGTAGTAGTAGTAATAGTAACAGTAGTACCAGTAGCAGTAGTAGTAGTAGAAGTAGTAGTAGCAGTAACAGTAGTAATAGTAGCAGTAGTAATAGTAACAGTAGTAACAGTAGCAGTAGTAGTAATAGTAGTAGTAGTAGTAGAAGTAGTAATAGTAATAGTAACAGTAGTAGTAGTAGCAGTAACAGTAGTAATAATAACAGTAGTAATAGTAGTAGTAGTAGCAGCAGCTGTAACAGTTGTAATAGTAACAGTAGTAACAGTAGCAGTAGTAGCAGTAACAGTAGTAATAGTAGCAGTAGCAGTAGTAATAGTAACAGTAGTAACAGTAGCAGTAGTAGTAATAGTAGTAGTAGTAGTAGAAGTAGTAGTAGTAATAGTAACAGTAGTAGCAGTAGCAGTAACAGTAGTAATAGTAACAGTAGTAACAGTAGTAGTAGTAGCAGCAGCTGTAACAGTTGTAATAGTAACAGTAGTAACAGTAGCAGTAGTAGCAGTAACAGTAGTAATAGTAGCAGTAGTAATAGTAACAGTAGTAACAGTAGCAGTAGTAGTAATAGTAGTAGTAGTAGTAGAAGTAGTAGTAGTAATAGTAACAGCAGTAGTAGTAGCAGTAACAGTAGTAATAGTAACAGTAGTAACAGTAGTAGTAGTAGCAGCAGCTGTAACAGTTGTAATAGTAGCAGTAGCAGTAGTAATAGTAACAGTAGTAACAGTAGCAGTAGTAGTAATAGTAGTAGTAGTAGTAGTAGAAGTAGTAGTAGTAATAGTAACAGTAGTAGTAGTAGCAGTAACAGTAGTAATAGTAACAGTAGTAACAGTAGTAGTAGTAGCAGCAGCTGTAACAGTTGTAATAGTAACAGTAGTAACAGTAGCAGTAGTAGCAGTAACAGTAGTAATAGTAGCAGTAGCAGTAGTAGTAGCAGTAACAGTAGTAATAGTAACAGTAGCAGCAGTAGTAGTAGTAGTAGTAGTAGTAGTAGTAGTAGTAGTAGTAGCAGCAGCTGTAACAGTTGTAATAGTAACAGTAGTAATAGTAACAGTAGTAATAGTAACACTAGTAACAGTAGTAGTAGTAGTAGCAGCAGTAACAGTAGTAATAGTAACAGTAGTAACAGTAGCAGTAGTAGTAGTAGCAGTAGTAGTAGTAGCAGTAGTAGTACTAACAGTAGTAGTAGTAGCAGCAGCTGTAACAGTTGTAATAGTAACAGTAGTAACAGTAGCAGTAGTAGCAGTAACAGTAGTAATAGTAGCAGTAGCAGTAGTAATAGTAACAGTAGTAACAGTAGCAGTAGTAGTAATAGTAGTAGTAGTAGTAGAAGTAGTAGTAGTAATAGTAACAGCAGTAGTAGTAGCAGTAACAGTAGTAATAGTAACAGTAGTAGTAATAGTAGTAGTAGTAGTAGTAATAGTAACAGTAGTAGTAGTAGCAGTAACAGTAGTAATAGTAACAGTAGTAGTAGTAGCAGCAGCTGTAACAGTTGTAATAGTAACAGTAGTAACAGTAGCAGTAGTAGCAGTAACAGTAGTAATAGTAGCAGTAGCAGTAGTAGTAGCAGTAACAGTAGTAATAGTAACAGTAGTAACAGTAGCAGCAGCAGTAGTAGTAGTAGTAGTAGTAGTAGTAGCAGCAGCTGTAACAGTTGTAATAGTAACAGTAGTAATAGTAACAGTAGTAATAGTAACACTAGTAACAGTAGTAATAGTAATACTAGTAACAGTAGTAGTAGTAGTAGCAGCAGTAACAGTAGTAATAGTAACAGTAGTAACAGTAGCAGTAGTAGTAGTAGCAGTAGTAGTAGTAGCAGTAGTAATACTAACAGTAGTAGTAGTAGTAGTAGCAGTAAAAGTGTAATAGTAACAGTAGTAACAGTAGCAGTAGTAGTAGTAGTAGTAGAAGTAGTAGTAGTAATAGTAACAGTAGTAGTAGTAGCAGTAACAGTAGTAATAGTAACAGTAATAACAGTAGTAGTAGTAGTAGCAGCAGCTGTAACAGTTGTAATAGTA
Organism: Hemibagrus guttatus; assembly: GCA_033459395.1. NCBI lineage: Eukaryota > Metazoa > Chordata > Actinopteri > Siluriformes > Bagridae > Hemibagrus > Hemibagrus guttatus. The sequence goes on from JAUCMX010000019.1 coordinate 2,106,153, forward strand.
ACGGTAGTAACAGTAGCAGTAGTAGCAGTAACAGTAGTAATAGTAGCAGTAGCAGTAGTAATAGTAACAGTAGTAACAGTAGCAGCAGTAGTAGTAGCAGTAACAGTAGTAATAGTAGTAGTAGTAGCAGCAGCTGTAACAGTTGTAATAATAACAGTAGTAACAGTAGCAGTAGTAGTAGTAGCAGTAACAGTAGTAATAGTAACAGTAGCAGCAGTAGTAGTAGCAGTAACAGTAGTAATAGTAGTAGTAGTAGCAGCAGCTGTAACAGTTGTAATAATAACAGTAGTAACAGTAGCAGTAGTAGTAGTAGCAGCAGTAACAGTAGTAATAGTAAAAGTAGTAGTAGTAGCAGTAACAGTAGTAATAGTAGTAGTAGTAGCAGCAGCTGTAATAGTTGTAATAGTAACAGTAGTAACAGTAGCAGTAGTAACAGTAGCAGTAGTAATAGTAACAGTAGTAATAGTAACACTAGTAACAGTAGTAGTAGTAGTAGCAGCAGTAACAGTAGTAATAGTAACAGTAGTAACAGTAGCAGTAGTAGTAGTAGCAGTAGTAGTAGTAGCAGCAGTAAAAGTGTAATAGTAACAGTAGTAACAGTAGCAGTAGTAGTAGTAGTAGTAATAGTAACAGTAGTAGTAGTAGCAGTAACAATAGTAATAGTAACAGTAATAACAGTAGTAGTAGTAGCAGCAGCTGTAACAGTTGTAATAGTAACAGTAGTAACAGTAGCAGTAGTAGCAGTAACAGTAGTAATAGTAGCAGTAGCAATAGTAGTAGCAGTAACAGTAGTAATAGTAACAGTAGTAACAGTAGCAGCAGTAGTAGTAGTAGTAGTAGCAGTAATAGTAGTAGTAGTAGCAGCAGCTGTAACAGTTGTAATAGTAACAGTAGTAACAGTAGCAGTAGTAATAGTAACATTAGTAATAGTAGTAGTAGCAGTAACAGTAGTAATAGTAACAGTAGTAACAGTAGTAGCAGTAGTAGTAGTAGTAGCAGTAACAGTAGTAATAGTAGTAGTAGTAGCAGCAGCTGTAACAGTTGTAATAGTAACAGTAGTAACAGTAGCAGTAGTAACAGTAACAGTAGTAATAGTAGTAGTAGCAGTAACAGTAGTAATAGTAACAGTAGTAACAGTAGCAGTAGTAGTAGTAGCAGTAGTAGTAATAACAGTAGTAGTAGTAACAGTAATAACAGTAGTAGTAGTAGCAGCAGTAAAAGTTGTAATAGTAACAGTAGCTGTAGTAGTAGTAGCAGTAATAACAGTAGTAGTAGTAGCAGCAGTAAAAGTTGTAATAGTAACAGTAGCTGTAGTAGTAGTAGCAGTAGTAGTAGTAACAGTAGTAACAGTAGCAGTAGTAGTAGTAGTAGTAATAGTAACCGTGTTAGCAGAAGTAACAGTAACAGTAGCAGTAGTAGTAACAGAATCGTAGTAGTAACAGTAACAGTAATAACAGTAATAGTAACAATAGCTGTAGTAGTAACAGTAACAGTAATAACAGTAATAGTAACAATAGCTGTAGTAGTAACAGTAACAGTAGTAACAGTAGCAGTACTACTAGTAGTAGTGGTAGTAATAGTAACAGTAATAATAGTAGCAGTACAGTATTAGCAGTATTAACAGTAACAGTAATAGTAGTAGTAGTTATAGTGACAATAGCAGTCGTAGTAACAGGCTGTTAGGAGGCTGTTGCTATATAATTGTATAAATAATCAGCAGGTATGAGAATCAGATATATTTATTTCCAGTAAACATCGCTCCAGAAATTCTTTACATTTATTAGTCTACATTTAGCCGAACCCTAGCGCAAAATCAACGATGATCACTGGAGGGTCCTGCAGAATGGAGACTCTTGCACAACAGAATGTAAGCCGCTAAGCTGCACCATTGTCCCAGTGCCACTTCAAACCTAGCAATGAAACCAATCAATCCTAAAAGAAAGAAAACAAAGCAGTCTTTTTTTCTGTCAGGAATCTGGCAGCTGGATTTTGTATATGTTATACTTTGTGAATAGTGTCTCCAGGCCGTCTAGTGAATAATGAATTACAGTAATCGACTGTAACAGAACACAAAAGCAGCGGACCGGTTTATCAGCATCTCCTAGTGTGAGGAGAGAGATACTAATTCAATATTTCCGTCGAAAGAACGCCATTCTTTTGATGTGAAAAGCTCAGGTTTATAAGGCGAGATCATATCTTTAGCTTTCTGTCTATAAACCGTGCAGCAGTTTCCACTCCAGAATTTACAGAATTGCCGTTTCTTTTTTTTTTTTTTTTGCCAACCCTTTAAATATGTGCTTTCTCTCCAGCTGACGTTAATTCTCGTTCATTTAGATAATAACATTGCCTAGACACTTTGCAAGTGTTTCAAAACTTTGGTTCATCTGGCAAGTCTTATAAGTATACAGCAGTCCGTGAAGGTTTTAGTGAAATGAAACATTTTCTACAGAATATTCTACAGAGAATATTTCATATTTTCAGTGAAGAGCTGCACAGCAGATCCACAGACGCTGTTAAACTGAGGATCACATGGTACTAGGAGAAACAGCTCCAAACAAACACAAACATACACAGGAAGAAAAACCCCAAACCACCAGAACTGTTATTAAACCAATGCTTCGGACATGATGTCATCACTGTGAGCCACCGCTAACCAAACAACAGCAGGTAAGCAAACAGAGCGGGCGGTTTCTCAAAAACTTCAGAGGTGGAGCCATTAATGATGCATTCAAAGCCCAGGCTCTTTAAAGAACCCTATTCTCTGTGTAGCTTTGAGAATTATTTATGTTGCATTTAGTATGACATCATGCCATTTTGGGAGAACAGACCGTGTGTGTGGTTGGGCGGGTGAGTGGGTGTTTTGAGTGTGAGAGAAATAAAATGCTTATTTGTGCATATGACAAGAATTTTTATAGAGTAATGTGGAAGACATTTCTCTCAGGCTCTGCAGGATTCAGTAGAAAGGTTAACCTTGTAATTAGGGCTGCTTGCTACACTTTTATGGAAAAAAGTGGTTCTTAAAGGTTGTTGTTTTTTTTGTTAAAAATAAATAGAAATAAATAAAAATGATGTCAGCACCTTTTTAGTGCACTTCAGAAAACGTTGCTTTTGTGTGGTGTGTGTGTGTGTGTATGTGTGTGTGTGTGTGATATTTAAATCATGTAACAGTTTCTTCTACATGATTAAGCTGGTGGAATGTCTCTAGTATCTACAGTGCATTAAAAATGAACTAATCATCTTACTTAAAAAGACTAATTTTAATGTCATATACTATAATATGTTACTGAGGGTCACTTATTCAGTCCCACCACAATTCCACGTTTTTGTAATGGTAGCATTAACACAAATCAAGCAAACTCGATGTGACATCATTACAACACACCTTCAGCTATCTTTTTTTTATTCATGGAGCATGATGACACGGTACAGCTCTCATAGAAAGTCTTTATATATGTGTCTCACTGCTTGGAGTTTAAAAGAAGAGCCCTGTGTTTGTCAATCAAGTAGTTTTCAACAAAAAAAAGTGCAAAACCCTGCAGGTTGCATGACAAATTTTGATGCTGCAAAATCAAGCATTTTTGGCTGCAACAGTCACAATAAGCAGAGAGAGACTGGACATCCAGCCTAGCTAGTCAACATGTTTTAATAGAAATGGAGTGTTGTGAGTTTTCTAGTCTTTATGGTGGAAAGCTGCACACATGACTGTGTAGATAAAATCCACATTGGAGTACAACATTTCAGTGGTAATGCTTAATATTAGTATAAAACTTTAATTAGCTTTTTTTTTAGCATAAAAAAGCACTTGATAAGATGATGTTTTTTCAGTGTAACTCCTTGTGTATGCACATGAAAGCCATGAAATGTGAGCATTTAACAGATATATAATTATAATAAAATATAGTTAAATTGTCACACCATCACCAGAATCAACAAGATCCATCTTCCAAGATACACCGTGGTCTATAAACCTGAACAAACACTGGACTCCATTCATCACACACACACATATACGTTCTGTGCTGTTTATCACCAATCTATACCAAGCATTGTTATTGCGTTTGATTGCTTCTGTGTTTCTCGGTTTCTGCATCTAGCCTAGTCTTCGTATCATTGCTGATTGTCTGACCCGTACCTGTCCTTGACCTTAATTTTGCCTCACATTTTTTTGGATCAGTCTGCTATTAAAACTCCTTTATCTACAATTTCCTCCTCTCAGTCTCTTCTTGCCTGACATTAATAAAGCCTATTATTTCTAAACACCTACTGCACAATCTTTTCTCCATGCTAAGCCCTCAGCTCTAATCCTTATCAGTTCTGCATGAAATATGAACAGCTGTAAGACAGAATATCTGCTTAGCCTGGATCTGAACTCTTCAGTATTTCTTCAGACGATGCCCTCTAGCTCTCTGCTGAACGTCTGACTGACAAACCTGAATCAACTTATTGTCTGATTCTTTTATCATATCAAGGCATTCATGAGTCAGTAGTGATTCATTTTGGGGGAAAAACACAAATTTAAGCTCTCAGTAATCAGGGTGAGAATGACTAGCCTCATTCTGCTGGGTTCAGGACGCTACTAAAGTGCTGAAGGCTCTCTCTGGAGGAGTCTGTAATTTTATTCTAACACATAATTTACTGTAACCTCCCAAGCACAGCTCGAAATCAGACAGCAGGCATGCAGTTGTTTACATAGTTCATTCATTCTGTACAGTCACAAGCTGCAACTCCATAACGGTCGCACCACATGATGTGAGGTGTTATGTACATTACCGCCAAAAAACAAAACCCTCCAATCATTAACAGTAAAAATGATGAGTTAATGTGAAGTACTGTGTAAATTCACACATCCAGGGATAAGACAAAGGGGTATACGGTTAGTCAGGTACAGGAAATGGATCTTCTGTCCATTTTAACAGTTTTACTAACTACATATATAAAATGTATTTTAATTAAAAATGTCTGTGATCCTTAGAGTTTAGCACAGAAAGCGGCTTTGCTTCAACAAAAGTACTGGAAAAGTATTTAACTATAGAATGTGTAGAATATGTACTTTGTTTGCTGTGTGTGTGTGTGTGTGTGTGTGTGTGTGTGTGTGTGTGTTGGGTGTAGGGTGAATGAAAGTCATTATTCAGCTAATTGTTAATACAAAAATCATTGGAAAAACCTCACAAAGATAGAATTACGGTTGTGTGAGTGTGTGTGTGTTGTGGGAAATCTTAGCCGACTATCCCATCTTGTTACCGTGAGCAATGGCGTGAGCCATTTTTAGAAGCAAGATGGGGATCCCCTGCTAAGATCTGGCAACCCCATCAAAGAGTTTGCCTAAGGGAAATGAGTGATAATATAGGGAGGAACCATTAAAAGGAAAATAATGAAGAAACATACGACACACACACACACACACACACACACACACACACACGTGTCCGTGTGCTCAGGGAATTCACATATTTTCTTCAAAGGAGAAGCAGATCTTCCTCTTCACTTTGTTTCCAATTAGTTTTACAATAATGGGAATGTTTCCTCCTGCTGTGTGCCTGTCTGGTGCTTATTTGTGTTGTGTGTGTGTGTGTGTGTGTGTGTGTGTGTGTGTGTGTGTGTGTGTGTGTATGTGTGTGTAGGCTGTATGTCTTACTGCACACAAAAAGATGTATATCCTGGACACTGAGCTTATACCCATGTCTAAATGGCTTCTAATTGCATGAAGCGTATCTCAACTTATACACCATGTGGCCAAAGTATGTGGACACCAGACCATCATAACCGATGCATCCTAATACCATGGCCTTTAACAAAGGGTTGGGCCTTCTTTAGATATTATAATAAGATAAATGATATTATAATAATAATAATATTAACAACATTTATACTGTACATTACATATACACCAATTAGCCATAACATTAAATCCCCCTTGTGCCACCAAAACAGCTCTGACTCATCGAGGCCTGGACTACACAAGGTGTGCTGTAGAGTCTGGCACCAAGATGTTAACAGCAGATACTTAAAGTCCTGTAAGCTGTGAGATGGAGCCTCTGTGGATCAGACTGGTTTGTCTAGCACATCCCACAGATGCTCCATCAGATGGGAAATTTGGAGGTCAAGTCAACACCTTGTACTCTTCGTCATGTTCCTCAAATCATTCCTGAACAGTGTGTGCAGTGTGCCAGAGAGCATCATCAAGAGGACACTGATCATTATCATGAAGGTGTGTACATATTCTTTGATTGTTTGCACGTTTGGACATGTGTTTAGTAATAAAATGAGTACATTTCAAAATTACTTTCAAAAACGAATGAAAAAAGTGATTAAATAAGCGCAGAGCATTCAACGCAGTGGAGTGTGTTATTGCATGTTGGCCTCAAGACCTTTTAGGTCAATTATTTTCTATGCATTCACTTCCAATGGCTTTTATAAGTAGCAGCGGAGGTTTCAAGACAATTAACAATTGCATTTATTGCCCTGTACTTGTGTGTGTGTGTGTGTGTGTGTGTGTGTGTGTGTGTGTGTGTGTGTGTGTGTGTGTGTTTGGCCAGGTCCATTGCCAACCACGTAAATGAGATTTATGGGTTTATTGCTTTACGGTAATAAATTATCATAATGATTATGTTCCTAACGGCAGGATTCCTTCTACTTTGACTCCAGTTTAGAGGCTGAAGGAACACATGTAAAATACAGCAGAGAAAATGCACAGACACACACACACACACACACGCACACACAATAATTGCAGATTATCTGTTTCTCTCTCTTTGTAGCTTTACACAAACACACCGAGGGCTCGTTGCGTTTCTGTGGCATTTCTCTTTGAAAGAAACAGCTCATAAAAAAGGCGCCGTTTTTAGCACCCACGTTGTCTTTTTCATTGTTACAAATGCCATAAAGTGGATTTTCTTTTCTTTTCTTTTCTTTTCTTTTCTTTTCTTTTCTTTTCTTTTCTTGTCTTGTCTTGTCTTGTCCTGTCTTGTCTTTTCCTTTCTTTTCTTTTCTGGAACCAAGAATAACAGCACCACCTACTGTCTCCGGATATAAAATGTACAGTATGATAGGAAATGGAGGCTGATTTCTTTGTAGCCCAGACTGTAGATTCACAGCAGGTCATGTCAGCTCATTACACCCCCAAGATTTTGAGTGCATTTGAGTTAAATTATTATTAAAGCATGTTTTCACATCAATAACATCATCAGCAGTGATTAAATAATACAATAGTAGTCTAATAAACATTTTTTTCTCTTTTGGATGCTCATCATTTAATGGAAGATGGCAACGGAGAGTATCCTGACCCACACATTCAATTTTGGTGCATGTTTTCATGCCAGATCCACCTCCTGACCAACCCTCCCCAATTTACCCAGGCTGGGAACCAACACTGGAAGTGCACTGGGAGTGGGGCGATTTGATACCCGGGTCATGGCACCACGTGAACCACTAGTCACCCAGGAACACACTTTCCCAATGATTTATTTTTATTTTTCAAAATACGATTGGAGGAGAAATAGAGATAAATAGAAATCTAAGCAAAGATTTTCCAAAATGCAACTTACACTAAAGGATAAATGACAGAACTGTAAGTTTTGTACGATTTGAAAGCAAGTGATTTTCTGTTTCCTGTGCTTGTAATGAAGAATAAACACAGTATGTTTATTGATGTGAAACACTTCATTACCAGTGATGATGGATCAGAGCTTTTCTGTCGATGTTCTGTATGTGCAATAGTTTAATGATGTGACCCCTGGAATTTGTTTTATAATAGTAATATCAAGTAAGTGATATGTAGAAGAATTTCTTTAGCCCTCCCATTCAGTGTCTTAACTTGAGTCGACACACACACACACACACACACACACACACACACACAATCAGTTTCCCAGAACACTAGTATGCATACCACACTGGTATTAATCTATAGTAACATCCCCATAACCCCACACATCCAAGACACAAGCCCCTCCTCGGCCCAACAACAAGCCCACAGCTAGCATAACACAATCTCTCCACACCTGCAAATGACTGGGTTTAGTGTTTTAAAGATTAGGAAGCGGTCATCCATCATAATGTTCTTTAGGCCCCACAGAAGAACAAACTAACAGTGTTCATTTCAAAGAACAAGAGAGCTTCATATTATTAAAAAACGTCCTCCCGGGCGATTACTTACATCTGTGGTAAATGATAGTCTAAGTACTAGTCCCTTACCTCCACTTTACCTCCATGGTTGAGGCTTGCCTGGTATGCTGTAGACTGCCAAGAAAACATCCACAGGATTTAGATATTTAGTGTACACTGATTGTTGTTGTTTTTTGTTATACCAGGACATTTGTATGACTTTTATTCATAGATAAGTGGATTTCCACTTTGATTCATTAATATATACGAATTTCAAGTTTATATATATGTACTATAAAGTATATATTCATTCACTGACTACCGCTTATCTGATCTATTCTCGGGTCACAGGGAGCCTGTGCCTATCTCAGGCGTCATCGGGCATCAAGGCAGGATACACCCTGGACGGAGTGCCTGGAGGTGTGAGGCAAACGTGCTAACCACCAAGCCACCGTGCCCCTAAAGTATATATATATATATATATATATATATATATATATATATATATATGTATATATATCTTTTTTTTTTTTGTTATGGTTCTGTTAGTAGTAATATCTTGGGACCACATGCTGCATCTGTATTTAGTAATAATATATTTTTCCTAAAAGCATTCACCAACTGAAACGTTTCGCATTTGAATATTGCTTTAGACTATTTATATTTTTCCTATGAAGGAAAAACAAGATTCTTATGATAGAACTTCCTGTTTCTGTGTGATCACAGGGGGATTAAAGAAAACCAGTAACCAAAGTAACTAAGGGCAATAAAAATAATTGAAAACACTCAAAGCCCAAAACCTCAAAACTCAAAACCCTAAGCGAAATTATACATAGACAGATATGAGATATCCGCAGTAGACTGTATTTATTATTTTCTGTTTGTTTCTGAGAATAAAGAGAGAAACAGATGTGAAACAAAGGCACAGACTAGTTTTATGAATGGAAATAAGTAATAAAAGCAATGTCTTTAATGTCTTTAAAAAAAATAGCATTGCACTTACATTACAAAGTAATAATATTACTGGAACAATCCTCTAGAAAAAAAAAAAAGGACTGATTATATTTCATAAGGAATTTTAACCTTTCTTATGAGTCATTTAAATGGATTTTCCCCCCAATCCCCCCACCTCAAGGAACTTTTTAAGATTTATATTTATTTATTTATTTATTTATTTTATTTTACATCACAGTGTGATCGGCTATAGTTGGTGGAATTGGGCTGATTTAAAAAAGGCAGTGTATAAGTAAGACATATAACATCAGGAAAATGTATGCAGAGGAATGTGTAACTAATACACAGAACACCAGCAGCCTCGTCCATGACAGTTTCTGATGCAAATTATATGATAGTATAGGCAATGGAGTGATGAAACTAGTGGTTTTAGTACACAAGATGTCTACAAAAACCCAAGTCAGTGATTCTGATCAGTTCTGACCTCTGTGAAGGCAAGAGAGAAATCTACTCGGTGTTTTTTTTTTCCACAGATTATTGACACCCACCATCACAGGGCGTTTTTCCTTGCCATCAACAGGCTTGCTCATTAAGGATAAATAGGGATAAAGTAGTTTAATAACTTAAGGATTCTTTTTTTCTTCCCTTTTCTGTTTCTCTATTTTTGTAAAGCTGCTTTGAGACGATGTCCACTGTAAAAGGCACTATACAAATAAATTGAATTGAACTTGAACTGAACTTGAACTGGACTTTTACTGGGCATGGTGGCTTAGTGGTTAGCACGTTTGCCTCACACCTCCAGGGTTGGGGGTTTGATTCCTGCCTCTGCCGTGTGTGTGTGTGGCGTTTGCATGTTCTCCCTGTGCCTCGGGGGTTTCCTCCCCCAGTCCAAAGAAATACATTGTAGGTTGATCGGCATCTCTAAATTGTCCGTATTGTGTGAGTGAATGAGAGTGTGTGTGTGCCCTGCGATGGGTTGGCACTCAGTCCAGGGTGTATCCTGCCTTGATGCCCAATGACACCTGAGATAGGCACAGGCTCCCCGTGACCCGAGTATAGATCGGATAAGCGGTAGACAATGAATGAATGAACTTTTACTATATGAGTCACTTCTTCTCAGGTTTTGTCTCAACTGGGATTTCCTGTTGAAATATTTTTGGTGTAGAACATAAGCCTTTAATTAGATATGACTTCCTGTTCAGTGTGTTGTTTTCTGTTCTTCTCCTTGACAAAGTGACAATTAAAGGCCTGTAATGTCTTCAGTCTTCTTTCAAGTCCTTATTAAACCTGCACTTTCAGGATGATTAGAAGATACAGATTCAGAGAGAGAGACAGAGTAAGGAAAGAACATCATGTTCGTGAGCTGAGACACCGTGTATAATAGAAAACAGAAGTCCTGCTGTGTTTATCTGTCTTTATTTATACATATTTCCTAGAAATAAACTCAAGCATGAGATGCTGGATTCTATTTCTTTTTCTCAGGACTCTAAAATATCCTTGTGTTCTTTTCAGTGCGAAGTGTTCAGAGTTCAGACACTAGATATCTAAACCAATATCACAGATTTTCCATTTTAATGACACAAACCAGATGAATCCTGAGGGGGGACATGTGCTGAATAGATAGACCCAAAATGCCAAACTGGTACGAGACGTTTTGGCCTATAATCTGTGCTCTATCCTGAACCGCACAGCAGAGAAGAGCTTGATTTTCTCATTTGGAAGACAACAGTGCCATCTAGAGACGTGTAACTGTCTACACAATAATCTATGAGCTTTCATGAACCAAGTAAAACAACTGACCTTTTTCTATATGCCTGAAATAAACTTGTCATTTTACATTTGAACATTTACTGGCATCTTAGGTCTAATCAGGGATCGCTGCCTCCTTCAGTCTGAAACTAAGCAGGCTACCTCTATTGTAGATGACAGTTGACAGTTAAAAATCCAATTGGACCAAATGACCCTGAATGGGACTCTGTGAACTCAATGCCAGTCCTAATGCAATCCTATTACAATACAATTTGCCAATACCAATTTGTACACCTTAATGGCTTGCGCAAAATGATAGAGTCAATCAGAAATGAAACATATGTAACCCCCACATCATTTCAGAGACGACGGGAAACCACATGGTTGAAGCTGTGGCCACACTTACATTGCACGAGTCAGTGAACGTACTGAGGGATCTTATCATCTTTTATGAAAATACATTTTCAGTTAGGATTTCGTTGCCAACCACCACAAACACTATGGTCCATCATCAAAGGGTCCATCATTCCCACATTTTCATTTACTGAACATTCACCTGGATATACTCCTGTATTTGGATGAATGGCTTCTGGCTGGACGATCCCAACAGCATGTGTTCAGGCAGTGAAAGCAAGGTATAAGAGGCGTGTGCAAAAACATGAGAGAAAGAAGTCTAAATAGTTTGACATTAACATCATATTAACATCCTTGCAGTAAAATATGGCTAGTGCTGCTTTTATAATTCCAGGAGCTCCCAAGGTGCTCACATACACTATTGTGGCCTGACAATATCCCAGTGGTGTTTTACATCATTCACCGCAAGATCTCATACGTAAAGCAAATTCTGGAAGAGGAGAACCACTTCTGTCTTAAGAGCTACCAATCTACTGAACCCATTCAGTCACACACTGTCTCCTGTGTAATAGGGGTGATGGGCAAATTTACAAGGTGGAGGTTCAACTCTAGAAGTTTTTATGAAAGTCCACTGTGGTTCACACACAGGGCAGATACAGGGGAAGTGGTAGCTTAGCGGTTAAGCTGATAGGAAGGTTTTGAGTTTGAATCCCAGGTGCACCGAGCTGCCACTGCTGGGCCCCTGAGCAAGGCCCTTAACCCTCAATTGTATAAAATGAGATAAAATGTAAGTCGCTCTGGATAAGGGCATCTGCCAAATGACAGAAATGTAATGAAATGTAAGATACAAATGCTTTGGGCCAGGGTGCACTAGCATACAATTTATTATATGAGATTCTGATGGTCCCGCTAATGTGGATGAAACGACTGTGTATTGAAAAGATTATGTAACAAACCTGAGTTTCTGTCTGTTGTTAATATTCCTGACAGACCTGATGAGTCCGGTCAGCGAAATACATTGGCTAGTGTCTGTGTTGGAAAGTTCATTCTGTATGATGATTTAGCTAAACTTCTATTCTAAATTTCTATTCTATTACTATAATACTAATACTTATACTACTACTACTACTACTACTACTAATAATAATAATAATAATAATAATAATAATAATAATAATAATAAACCCACTGATCAGTCGTTATGTACTTTAAGCAGCACTGTAAGTCAGCTCTCCTATCTAAAGCTTGATTAGCTCACTGGGTAAAAGAAGATCAAACCTGATATCTAGGCAACTTTTAACATTAAATGGTATTCAACACTATGTGCTGTGGTCACCTCCTGAGCAGCACTAAACAGAGCCTCATACTCACTGTCATTTCTGAACTTGGACATCATCATCTACCTTTCACACATTTTAGTGAGTTTGAGTGATCCTGACTCTCAATAAAGCGTAGTATCAGAATCTGTGGCTGTTACATACCAACAGTTAAATCTTACCTTTAGCTCCTCTCCTTACATATTACCCAAGAAGGTGTGGAGAGGTGGAGAGGAGGACAGAGCGCTGTGGAATGTGTCAAGTCATGACATGGCTGAAATGGTTAGGGGCAGCCTATTTATACTGACACTCAATTGCAGAAAGTGCGAGAGAGGTAGACAGTGAGAGAGAGAGAGAGAGAGAGAGAGAGAGAGAGAGAGAGAGAGAGATGGTAGCTCTCCACCACTACTGTGATTTTTATCTATTCATTTTGCAACTATATTGATCATTCACATCATCACGACCCTGCATTTTAACCACAGTACCGATCTCCGATCATCTACATCTACATCATCAACATCATCTACTACTTAATCTCAGGATCTGCAATAACTTTGGCTTCATTAACTTGTTCACTTTAAGTCATGAGTTACTCATAGTTTTTTTTTAGCTTAGCATTTGTACAGCTGTACATCCACTGACAATACAATTTACATAACAAATATTAAATTTCATCAATGTTACCATAATGCACAGTAAAGACTCCCAGTGGTCCTGGAGACCAGGTGGAGAGCTCTCAGAGATGTGGAGTTACTTGGGAAGTTATAAAGCTTAGTGCCACCGTACTGTATTGTTATCAGGTGGATGCCATTTTATAAACACTATAATATTCCAACCTGCTACTGAACAGTCCTGAGCTCAGGTTAATGTTCTTTGTTTTCCAGAAACATACCAGTAGGTGGACTTTCTATAGTACAGCTCTGTGTGTGTGTGTGTGTGTGTGTGTGTGTGTGTGTGTGTGTGTGTGTGTGTGTGTGTGTGTGTGTGTGTGGGTGGGTGTGGGTGTGGGTGTGGGTGTGTGGGTGTGTGTGTGGGTGTGTGTGGGTGTGTGTGGGTGTGTGTGTGTGTGTGTGTGTGTGTGTGACTGCAAATGCATGGTAGCCTGCAATGGACTGGTGTCTCATCCAGCAGTATTTCCACCCATCACTCAGTGCAACCAGTTTAAACCAGTTACTGAAGTTGAATTAATTATCCTTGCTTTTATTTTAAATTTTCTTACTCAAGTCTCTTAGCAAGCCATTAGGATTTCCCTTTAATCAGTTGATAAGCAAAGCAAAGCGACTGATTTAGTCACATGGCTATTAGACAGTTCTGTTAGCCAGCTCGATTGTACAGTTCTACAGGACAATTCTATTGGCAAGCTCTATTGGCTAGTTTTTTCAGGCAGCTCTATTGTACAGTTCTATTTGACTGTTCTGTTGGCTAGTTCTATTGGTCAGTTCTGCTGATCAGTTCTGATGGACAGTTCTATTGAACCGTTCTACTGGACAATTCTATTGGCTAGTTCTATTGGACAGTTCTACTGAACACTTGTATTAGTCAGTTCTGATGGTTAGTTCTATTGGACAGTTCTGTTTGGTTAGTTGTATTGGACATTTCTAGCTCCCTGCAGTTTTATCTTTCTAGTAGAAAGATATTTTTGCGAGAATAAATATATTTAATTATTTACAAAATTGTGCTCACAATTCATAAATTGTTTAGTTCCTTAGCTTTCAGTTTTATTGAAAATGTATATGATTGTTCTATGCTTTACCTTGTGCTGCACATCTTTTTCTTTATAGGCACACCTAAATATATTACGCTTTCTTACTTACTTACTTTCTCACTTAATGTTAATCCTCATCAGAGCATGAGGTGAGGATACACACTGTATGGATTGCCAGTCCATCCAGTCCACTGTGTACACACACACACACACACACACACATACACATTCATACACTCATTCACACCTAGGTAAAACTGATTAAAGTCAGTCCACCTACTGGTGAGAGGAAACCGGAGAACCCACAGGAAACTCATGCAGATATGCAGAGAACATGCACAGAAACTCCACAGATGGACTGAACTGGGGACTCGTAATGTGGCAGCAATGCTATGTGCCGTATTACAGTTTAAGCTATTTCCTTGATTGGTTAAAAAGTCCACAAGATAAAATTCTTCCTTGAATTGCAGTTGTACTAGCATGTCACTCTATATCTGTGTCTCTTACACACTCACACACATTAGGCTTATCTTAGGTCTGTTTAATACCACAGTCACATCAGAAATCTAATCGTTCATCACTACTGGAAAAAGCAAGAACCATAAGATTCATTATGTTTAAGTTCAACTAAAGAAATTGAGCCAAATTTTTAATTTGCTTTGCTTTGAATTACAGGAAGACAATAGACAATGACATCTCTATAAGTATCTCTGTGCCATTTAAAAGATATCCAGTCTTCTTCCAACTGCATATGGGTTTATTTGAGACAATGGGATGTTTTTGTACAGTTGTTGCACGGATTTAACACAACAACCAGTTGATTTAGTAGCACTTCTTAAACTACGAATAAAAAGCCAGTTGAACTTTTGTTTGAATATGAGTGAATGGGAGCCATTTACACATTGTAGCTCTTCAGACTTCCTTCAAGGGGAACAGGTCTGGAACGGGACCAACAGGGGGCTTAACTGCCTTGCAACGTTCACTCTAAAAATAAATGTTTGCGACAACACCTTCCAGTACTGGCAGGAGAAATTGTTGGTCCCGCTGTTCAGCCCCTGAGCCACAGTTGTTTCAAAGCACATCTTCTAGCCAATAGGCAATCTCATTGGCAGTCAACAACATATCAGGTATGCTGATGAATATCAGACAGGGTTTAATGGATTGCATGTTTACCAGTTATACCTGCAGGATTTTCCATTAGCTACATATACTAAATGATTACCATTGTTATAAAGTGTGTTTTTTTTTTAAATAACTAAAATCCTTCTGCTATTTTTTGCTTTTTGAAAAGGATTGGTAACATGTATGTCCAGCATCAAGCAACAAAATGATAGATTTGTACGTACCTGACCAATGGCTGGGGGTTCCCTGTCACCCTGCATTCTAGAGTAATAGGACTTCCCTCTGCTACCTCTTGGCTCCTCAGCTTCTGGGTGAATCGAGGAGGAGCCATTGATCTGTCCATATTGATTTCACCAACCTGATGCTCATTCTCATCAATTTCCGACTCCATCTCTTTCTTGCCTTCAAGAGCAGCTTCTTGCTGCACTTCTGAGGTAAAAGATGCAGATGACGAAGAGGATCGAGCCTGCTGCATTGCCAATTTAT
This sequence comes from Hemibagrus guttatus, assembly GCA_033459395.1. Classification (NCBI taxonomy): domain Eukaryota; kingdom Metazoa; phylum Chordata; class Actinopteri; order Siluriformes; family Bagridae; genus Hemibagrus; species Hemibagrus guttatus. The sequence goes on from JAUCMX010000019.1 coordinate 2,121,942, forward strand.
GGCTCTTTGGGGACAAGTAGCCACTGTCAGGCGAGGAGGAGTCATCGTCTTCCTGGTGATCAAAGCGGCTAGACCCTTTGAAAATAGAGGAGAGCTCCTCGATGAAGGTGGCAGCCCGGCTGCAGAACTCAGAAGTGGAAGCCGCTCGTTCGTTGACCTCCAGACCTCCATGGACCAACCGGGGACGCTCCTGCTTGTACACAGGCACGCTGGGCTTGGGGTTGGTTGGCGGTTCAGGGCCTGTACGGGCCTGAGTGGTTCTGTTGAGCTGGACACTCTGGCTGGATGTAACCTTGACAGAATTAGCTTCAGCTGGATTTGATGATGCCATTGCAACAGAATTAGGCAGTGTGGTGCCTTTAGGTGGCAAATGAAGAGGTTGATTCTCTGCTGCGGTTAAATGCTGAGGGGTGGAGTTTTGGGGAGTGGGTGGGGAGTAGAGTGCTGGCTCAAATTCTTTGGGTAAAGAGGCAGGAAGTGGCAGATCAGGGTCTTCACAGGGATCACCTGCATCACTCATGGCCTCAAGAGCCAGGTCCAGACTGCGGCTAATCTCATCCTGACTCAGGAAGGCAGAGAGTTCCAGAAAATCCCCATCTCCTCCCTCGAGCTCTGCCAGGTAAACTTTGCCATCTGAGGATGCCTCCAAAAACATGCCTCTATCTCCATCCTGACACACACCCCCTGGAGGACACGCTTCCTTTAGAAGCACTGAGCGGGGGAGTGTGTCATTCCAGCTCCCATCCTGCATCCTACAATGAACAGCAACACAGACACACAAACCAATGAAATCATATACATTTCCACATTAAAATAAATACAGTCTCAGGGTGTCTAACAAACACTGCACAAAAGCTCATACTGCTCTAACAGTAAATACACTCTGAGACCTTTCGTTTGCAGTTGTTGTACAGTGACTCAGGCATTCCTCGGGTATTAACTAAACAGCTCTATGGGTTCAACAGTGCATCACTGGCATGCAACACTATGCCTGAACATTCTCTCTCTTACTATCATATGATCCAATATTTCATTTCTGTCTCATTGAAATAATGACCGCATCAATGGTCAGGACAATCCTTTCCAATCAACAGCATCTAAATACCATATGTGACGGGTTGACAATGTGCGATCGTGCACAATATACAGTTCTAACTGTTTAAAAAAACTGCATGGTGAGCATTCACTATAAAATACTGTAGCATAACTATATCACTCACTCATACAATAATCTCTATTTAATGGTTGAAAACATTTTAATGTACTTCACTGTCACCTTCATAAATTAAGCATCTATGCATTAATATATACAGTGTATTCAGTCATCCATCCATTTTCCTTAGTGTTTATACTACACAGGGAACGTGGAGGCTATAGGGGCATTGGTGGCTCAGTGGTAGGTTTCTCGCCTATCATGCGAAAGGCCCGGTGTCGAACCCAAGCCACTGGATGCAGTGCCGGTCCCAAGCCTGGAAAAATGGGAGGTCTACTAGTTAGGAAGGGCATCCGGCGTAAAACATTTGCCAAGTTGTTGTGCGGACCAGTTGGTCCGCTGTGGCGACCTCGAACAGGGAGCAGCCGAAAGCAACTTCTAGGGAACATGGAGGCTATACCAGGGGACTCAGGGCACAAGGTGGGGTTGGGGGCACTGGATGGGGTACTAACTCATCACAGATCACACAAACAGGCAATGTAGAGATGAGAAACAGCCTACAGTGTTGGTATTTTGGAAAACCCATCCAACCCAAGAGGTTTGAAGTAAACATGCTAACCACTAACTCCAGTATATTAGCATATCAATTTATATCGATCATGATGTCATTTGATACAAATAAAAATTCTACCTCGAACAGTACTGTAACTCTGTGCAATTATTTAACTCTTCTTTAACTCTCTCTGATGGGAAGACATCGTACAAGCATTTCACTACGGCATACTGTGTATGGTGGTGTGTCTGACAAATAACATTGGAATTTTGACTTCATTTAATGAGTCGATTCATTCATAGCTATAATTCAAATGCAGTGCAAAAATAATTAATTGAACAAACAAATAAGATCCCTGCATAAAAAGAGGAAGATAAAGAAGAAGACGAAAACAATGGTTACATTCCAAATAAATCATTTGTGCAAAAATAAAACTCATCAGTGAAACAATCAAATGAAACTGAAACGGTGCTTTGAAAGATCTCTGAAAGATCTCGTATTCATATGTGTACAAACGTAGTTATGCATTAGTGTTCATATGATACTCCAGAGGCTGCTGACTTACTGCTTGCCCTAAATATATAGATCAGGGTCTGAGCAAGTGTCTTAAAACAAACACACGGTTACTATAACTGTGCGATCAGAGTAAGATATGTATGATACAGCACATCTCCACTGATCAAACATCTGATTCAAAGACGATTGATTAATATAAGACCAAGGGTTAATTGTGTGTGTGTGTGTGTGTGTGTGTGTGTGTGTGTGTGTGTGTTGGGGAGCAAATGTGATGGTGTGACATTCACTCCGTCATGGCGACCTGGAGGCCAGCTGTTATTTTTAATCCCTGAGGGGTACGTTTCACAGTTTCAAGCTCTAACACTCCTACAGATAAAACAAACACACACTTTGTAAGCTCTATTATTAAAAATGGAAATGAAAGCATCTCTTTGGAATCACTTAATAATTCATAGTGGAATGCAAAAAAACACTGACAGATCACCTGATGTTGTTCTTTTTTTCATTTATGACAACAATGTGTAAATATTTAAAAGGTTCTAGCTTAAAAACACACAATAATTCATTTCTTAAACTCGCAGCCAAACAAATTAAAACGTCTACTAATCACGGAAAGGACTGTCAGTCATTCAGAGGAATTAGAGATTAGAGTTGAATATAATTCAGTGGTAAAATAACAACCCTAAAAGCTTTATCACATTAGTATTCAACCTAAACCCAAGCCAAGCTGGAAATATCTTTCTTTTTTTACCTTCAAATATTTATCCACAAACTTCTGTCCAGTGTTCCTGAAGTTAACGTCTGTCAGTGAAGTAAAACAGAGGATTATTCCCCACTAATGAGTATCTCTTGTGTTTTTCTCTCTCTCTCTCTCTCTCTCTCTCTCTCTCTCTCTCTCTCTCTCTCTCTCTCTCTTACTCTCTCTATCTATCTCCCCTGTTTTCTGCTGTCAGCCTGGAGTGTTTTACAGTGAGCTAGTTAGTGAGCTGCGCAGTGGCTGAGGCTGGCCTGCCTGCCGTCCCACCTGTCCTGAGCCCTGACCGCTCACCCAGCGCCGCTATATTTGGCCCACTGGCTCAGGTTTCACAGCCAGAGAGAGGGAAAGGAAAAGATAGAGAGGAAGCAAGAGAGAGAGAGAGAGAGAGAGAGAGAGAGAGAGAGAGAGAGAGAGAGAGAGGTGTCTTCATACCTCTAACATAACTGATATGCTGTCCTGCTCACAGCTCAGTGTGTTTTTCAGCCTTAGACTCATATGCACAAACACATAAACACGTCAGTTTCCTATTTCTTTTAACCCCAGATGTGTTGCCTACCATTAATTGTAGATGCTGAATAAAATGCTGCCAGATGCAGAGCTGAATAACTTTAAGGAGTTACACAGATTGTATGTTTAAAGATCCTTATGTGTTTAGTTGTGTTATGTCTCCAGTACCAGGAGAACCTGACTTGACAAATCACTGACTTTCTCTTTCTCAAGTTTACGAAGATTTTACATTATTAATAAAATGCAATTCCTGTATGGTCAAACTACTAATAAAATAACTTGAAAACAAATGGTAACATGTTTCGGATCTTGTTAGTTAAAGGTCTCACACCTCCGGGCTTGGCGGTTAGAGTCCGATCTCCTCCCTGTTTGTGTTGAGTTTGTATATTCTAGCCGTTCTTTAAGGGTTTTCTCCGGGTACTCTGGTTTCCTCCACCAGTCTAAAGACATGTGTTAGATGCTGGTTTGTTCACTAAATTGTCTGTAGCATGTGAATGGGTGTGTGAGTGTTCAGTGTGTCCCCTGTCTTATGCCCTGAGTCCCATGGGATAAACTCCAGGTTCCTAGTGACCCTATGTAGAATAAACCCAGGGGTGGATGGAGGGAGGGATGGATGGATGGATATAGGGATGGATAGATGACCAACACTGATACTCTAATAGAAATAGAACACCAAATTTCTTAACTTCTAATATGAAGCAAAGAAAATCTACTTTAAAATGATTAACTGCATTGCAGAAATGATGTGAGCTCATTTGGACCTGAGAGTAAAAATGTGTCAAAGTTTTAAGAACTGTTAGCCACATTGCTATTTGCATTCACACCTGCCAAGACCATAATTGTTTTGTTCGTCTATTTCCAATTTTCCAAAATTATTTCCAAATTTAATGTAGCTGTAAAATAAACATATGGCCAGTGAATAAAACGTAGCAGGAGTTCAAACATATGCATGTGGGGGTAGTTATAAAATCACATACTGATTATAACATCACCTCAATGGCTCATTTACTAAATACTGATACACACATGCTTGATACAACACACTGCTTTTAGCACAAACATATATATAGTCTACTTAATCTCACTTCATCTCGCTCTCTGCTACTCTGCTCTGCTCAGAGCCAGTGGCTCTGACTCTTGCGCTGACTGACATGAAGCCAGTTTTTAAATTAGCAGGGGAAACGGGAGCCTGTCTGCTGTTTAATGATGCCTGACTAGTTGCAGAAGTGTTTGAAAGTGACTGCGGGTCTGTGTGAGTCGGAAAGAAGCAGCAAGGCTCTATTTAAGGGCCCTTATCATATTCGCTGCTGAACGTCTGACAGCTTGGAGCTATTCCCAACAATCCACTGATTACAGTTAAGCCATTCTGACTGGATAAAGAGTAATGTCTAGCATGAGAGCTTTATCAGAGTGTGTTGTTTGTGTCATGTCACAAACACGACTTGCAGTGATTTAATCAGCCTCATTTCTCAGCCTGGATATGAATGAATTTATTCATAAAAATCCTTTAGATTTAAAAAAACAAAAAAAAAAAAAAACTTGTGCTCCTGAGGTTGAGTTTATTTCACTTATTTTTGTTACATTTACAGTGTTTAGCTGACCTCTTTATTAAAAAAGGACTTATATGAGAGATCTGAAATCACCTCCTCATGCTAAGTCAATAAGATTTGGGGAAAATAAATCATTTTACGTTCTTAGCATTAATTAAAGAATTTTATATTATCAGCATTAATTAAACACCTCAGCTGACAGAAGAATAGCACTTGCGTATTATTATATATTTATTACATATTTTCATTTCCATAGTGGTGACTCAAGACTTCTGCCTTACAGAATTTACCCTGATTGTTCATTTCATGCTCCCAGTTGTCTACGCACTTGACCTTTTAAGGAGTTTTGTGGGTGTCACTATATGCAAATGAGCTGCATCAGGATCAACATACTTATGCAAATACAAAGAAAATCCATGTTTCAGAGGCTTACACGAACACTTACACACTTGAACTTTAATACAAGATTGCTAAATGTGGCCCAGGGAGTGCATTTGGAGTTATTGGGCATCATTTATCAGGCTTTTAGAATCAGAATCAGGTTTACTGGCCAAGTATATTTTTACACACTCAAAGAATTTGGTACTGGCTGTTGGTGACCCTAAAAAGTACAGATATTAAAAATAACTACACTATACATTTAATTTAGGAACAATGCTATACAGAAAATAATTAAATAAAGGCCACAATATACAGATTATGAGGCAGGTTCTAAATATATATAAAGTGAGCTAGTGCATAGCAGTGCAGCAATAGTGTGTGTGACATATGGGGATGAATATGGGGATGAGTGACTGTTCTTACAGTACAGTATATGTAGATGTAAAATGAAGTGTAACAAGTTTGTTTAGAGCATGTTGGTCAGCTGTTTATGAGGGTGATCGCCTGTGGAAAGAAACTGTTCCTGTGCCTGGAGGGTTTGGTGTAAAATGTTCTGTAGCGCCTGTCAGACAGGATGAGTTGAAAAAGGGTTGTGTCCAGGGTGTGAGGGGTCAGTAGTGATTTTTACCACGACATTTTGGACAATTTTATGCTCCCAACTTTGTGGGAACAGTTTGGGGTTGACCCCTTCCTGTTCCAACATGACTGCAGACCAGTGCACAAAGCAAGGTCCATAAAGACATGGATGAGCGAGTTTGGTGTGGAGGAACTTGACTGGCCTGCACAGAGTCCTGACCTCAACCTGATAGAACACCTTTGGGATCAATTAGAGCGGAGACTGCGAGACACGCCAAAACTGGGACGTCTGCCTTTACACGCACATGCACATGCACATGCAGAAAATGTCTTGATACGCTGAAGGATTAAGAGTTCCTTTCACTGGAACTAAGGGGCCGAGCCCAACCCCTGAAAAACAACACCTGAATTCAATGATTTGGAAGGGTGTCCCAAAACTTTTGGCAATATAGTGTATTCGGATAATACCCATTGTATTGTACACAAATCTTTGCACTCAAGATCTACACTGGTCTGCAGAGTGACTATAAAATGACTGACAGAAGGCAGGGCCAAACACAATTTTCTCAGCCTTTTGTACTGAGGTTATGGCTTAAACCAAACTTTTTTTTATTATGTTATAAATATATTCCAGGTTATTTGTACAAGTAAAAATGTTAATAATCAACTATTGTACCTTTAAACATTAAGCACAAACCAAACAACTCTTTAATTCTAGTTTGCGTAGACGTCAGGATTAAAACAGTCAGGTTGCCAACTGGCAAATTCCGAGTTCCCAGTTGTCGAGAACGCGAACATAAATCACGTTGTTCGGAAGTTGTTCGTTTTCGATTTTTACTAGTTTGTCCCTTTTCAGTTTCCGTAGCGTAACGTTTGACTAGCTGGTAAAGGAGAATTCTGATTGGTCAGCGCGCACTATGCGCACAGTTTCAAGGAAGTCTGATAATAAAGAGCCAAGCTGTTAAAAATCATCGGAGAATTGTCGGAGCGACAGTTCAGATGGTTTAGTTTACGAAAGTTTAATCTCTCGTGCTGTGTGTTAAGTGAGTTTATCAGCACTGATAAACACGGCTAATCGAGCCTAGCAAGGAGCTACAGATCTAGTTTCTGAGTTCGGTTCCGTCCAAAGTGGTTCACGATGCGAGCTTTCCGACAAGTGGGAGAGAAGCAGCTCCCGAACCCTGTCCTCTACATGGCCTGGTCTCCAAAGAGGGATCTGATCGCCCTGGCTAACACTGCCGGCGAGGTGAGCACACAACACACACATCTTATTCTCTTACAGATACTATACTCCTCTGTACCCCTGTCTGGACACCTGACCATCACACCCATATGCGTTTAGGCCCCTCAAACTAATTGCCACAAAGATGGAAGCTCACAACTTTACAGAATGTCTCTTCAAACCCTGTTCCAGCATGATGATGCCCCTGTACACAAAGCACAGAGCTCCATGGTGTGTTAAGGTTGGAGTGGAAGAACTGGAGTGTCCTGCACAGAGCCCTGACTCAAACCGACTGAACCCCAGACCTCCTCACTCTTACAACATCAGTGTCTGATCTCACTAATGCTCTTGTAGCTGAATGCTCACTAATCCCCACAGACACACTCCAACATCTAGTGGAAAACCTTCACAGAAGAGTGGAGGATATTATAACAGCAAAAATCTGAAATGGGATGTCTTAAAAGCACATATGAGTGTGATGGAGAGGGGTGCACGTATTTTTGTAATTCTAGTGCGTCATATCAGCAAATGTCAGGGTTGAAATCTGGTAAGACTCAGAAATGCTGAAGAGTCAAGTATTTAAATCTGTTGTTTTTATTCTCATACACAGCATATTTTACTTTCCCTGTTTTTTGATAAACCTTTGATCAAAAGTAACTGAAAAAAATTAACAGATGGCTATTGTTAATTTTAATAACATTAATTTGTACAGAAAAGAATCTAGCCATGGGGGTCACAGTCCAGTGACTCCTGTGCGGGTCCCAAGCCCGGATAAATAGAGAGGGTTGCGTCAGGAAGGGCATCCGGCGTAAAACATTGTCAAATTTAACCATGCGAATTGTCAGTACCCTGAATTTCATACTGGATCGGTCGAGGCCCGGGTTAACAACGACCGCCATCAGCGCTGTTGACCTACAGGGCGCCGGTGGAAATTGGGCTACTGTTGGTCGGAGAAGTAGAGGAGGGAGGAGAGTACACAGACAGAGAGAGAAGAGGGAAGGTAAGAGTGTAGGACTGAGAATAGGAACTCTGAATGTTGGTACTATGACAGGGAAAGGTAGAGAGCTGGCTGATATGATGGAGAGAAGGAATACTGTGTGTACAGGAGACCAGGTGGAAGGGTAGCAAGGCTCGTAGTATAGGAGCAGGATTCAAGCTGTTTTATTATGGTGTGGATAGTAAGAGAAATGGGGTAGGTGTGGTCCTGAAGGAGGAGTTTGTGAGGAATGTCCTGGAGGTGAAGAGAGTGTCAGACAGGGTGATGAGTCTGAAGTTAGAGATTGAAGGGGTGATGTTGAATGTTGTTAGTGGTTATGCCCCACAGGTAGGTTGTGAGTTAGAGGAGAAAGAGAGATTCTGGAGTGAATTAGATGAGGTGATGGAGAGTATTCCCACGGGTGAGAGAGTGGTGATAGGAGCAGATTTTAATGGACATGTTGGTGAGGGGAACACAGGTGATGAGGAGGTGATGGGCAAGTTTGGAGTTAAGGAAAGGAACCTAGAAGGACAGATAGTAGTGGACTTTGCTAAGAGGATGGGCATGGCTGTGCTTAACACTTATTTTCAGAAGAGGGAGGAGCATAGAGTGACTTACAAGAGTGGAGGTAGGAGAACACAGGTAGACTACATCCTATGTAGAAGAGGCAATCTGAAAGAGATTAGTGACTGTAAAGTGGTAGTGGGAGAGAGTGTAGCCAGACAGCATAGGATGGTGGTGTGTAGGATGACTTTGATGGTCTGTAAGAAGAAGTGCAGGCAGGTTGGAATGGGTGGAGAAAGGTGTCGGGGGTTCTGTGTGATAGAATCACAAAATTTGTACAGAAAAGCCTGAATGTGTGGCCATAATACGAACTCTGTAAGCTTTTACACTATTGCTGGGTGATCTCTTGTGGCAGAAATATTGTACCGTGATTGTTTCAGGTGTTTCTACAGTAAACAGTGAGGTATAAATAGGTTTGCTCCAGCAGTGCTGCAATTAAATAAATAAAAATGAACAAGTAAATAAAATAATAAATAAATAAATATAATAATAATATTAAGAAAAAGAATTAATTAAAAAAAATCTTCTATGACATCAATATAATGTCTACTAAATATTAATTAGAAAAATTGAAAAATATCTACCTTTTATTAATTTATTATTTTTTAATTTAAAAATATTTTATTTTTTAAAATAAAACAAGAAAGCAGAATCTGTAAATATTTTAACATTTTAAAGTTGAACAATTTTTTTTAATATACATTTATAAAAAGATATCACAATATTGATATTTTACATTGTAATATTTCCTAATTCTACAGAAAAACATACAGTAGCAGTACAGAGCATGTGAAGAAAATCATCTTTTCTGTAATTGACCACTGATACGATTCTCCTCTGCATCTCTCTTTAATCCTCAATTTCAGCTTCTGCTGCATCGACTTGCTAATTTTCAACGTGTCTGGAGTTTAGCGCCAAACGAAAACACAGGAAAAGAGATCACGTCCCTGGCCTGGAGGCCTGATGGCAAAAGTAAGCTTATTAAGGTTCTTCATTTCAGGTCTTTTTTTGTGTTCAGGATGTAGAACTCAAAGGACAAGTTCCACGAGTCACTAACGTGTTGGACTGATCTGATGGTACGCTTCAGTGTGAGAAGATATCACATGTCATTTGTCTTGATATCTAGCTTTTGTGTAGTGAAACTGTGTTCAACAGCCTGGTAACTTTATATATGGAACATAATTCTGCCAAATGCAGTGTAACACATTAAAAACCATCATAATCTGTTTTACTGGGAAAGACGAACAAGACTGTCGATCTACTGTCTGTATGCGTTGTCTGTATTTTTTTAATCACACGGATATAATTAGTGTATACTCTGGCGTCTAGTGTATGAGGGGTCGTATCATCGCTAATGGAACACTAACAGTTTTTTAATAAACGGAACAATAAGCCGTTTCCTAGTCCATGGCAAATGACATCTAAGCACGAGATGGGATTTGTGAAGCAAAGAATTTTACATTATAATGTACACCAAACCTGTAAGCCACCTGCTTAATATTGTGTTGGTACCTCTTTTGCTGCCTAAACAGCCCTGACCCGTCGAGCCATGGTCTCCACTAGATCCCTGAAGGTGTGTTGTGGTATCTGGCACTAAGATGTTAGCAGCAGATTCTTTAAGTCCTGTAAGTTGCGGAGGCCCCACCTCTCAACTTGCATGACTTAAAAGATATTTACAAGTCTTAAAGGACTTACAGGACCTAAAGGACACTTTTGATAGATACTGACCACTGCAGACCGGACCACCTTCGGACCACACGGTCCAGTCTTTGCTCCCCACATGCATAAATGAGCCTCGGCCGCCCATGTTCACCACTGTTCCTTCCTTGGACCACTTTTGATAGATACTGACCACTGCAGACCGGGAACACCCCACAAGAGCTGCAGTTTTGGAGATGATCTGATCCAGTGGTCTAGCCATCACAATTTGGCCCGTGTCAAACTCGCTCAAATCCTTACACTTGTCCATTTTTCCTGCTTCTAACACATCAACTTTGAGGACAAAATGTTCACTTGCTGCCTAATATATCCCACCCACTAACAGGTGCCATGATGAGGAGATCATCAGTCTTATTCACTTCACCTCTCACTGCTCATAATGTTATGGCTGATCGGTGTACATATAGACTTCTTCGAAATCTGATCTTCTCTAATCTCTCGTACTCCGAGAGATGAATGAATGAATGAATGAATTGCAGCAGCAGAGCTCTATTATGGATGTAATATTGAAAATCCAGTCCCTGTTGCCTCTGTAATGTTTCTCTGTTGATGTTGTTGACGACAGTCTTGGCGTTCAGTGTGGGCGACACCAAGCAGGTGGTCCTGTGTGACGCTGAGAAGGCGGAGATCCTCCACCTGTTTCCTGTTGACTGCCCCGTGTCCTGCATGCAGTGGACGGAAGTGCAGTGTGACAGCAAGTCCGTCTTTTCTGGGATTCGTTCATAATGCTTTTTTTGTGTGTGTTTTAATAATAATAATAATAATAATAATAATTTTATTTATAAAGCACTTTACATTTAAGGAGGAAAAGTCTTAAGAGAAAAGTCTTTAACTCTAATGGAAGTTGTTTAAAGATTCTTTATGCTTTTCACAGCTCGACGTTAGCATCCAGCGATACGGAGGACGAGTCCAGCCGTTATCTACCCAAACTATCGACGCTACCCAAGAGGTCAGTTAGTTTTGGATGGCGGGATCAGAGCTGTGTTTTGTTTGTTCTAAAGTGGTATCATAAGAATAATCCACTCAAGTGTTTTTTTTTGCGTTCTATGTTTTCAGCTACAGCTCATCGTCCAAGATATTTAGGTGGGTGGAAAATGTTGGTGTTTCCTCTGTAGCATAAGTTAGGAGGAAATTACAGCATGACACACAGTTATAGAAAAATACTCAACATCATTGGATGAGGTCATGTTTCACCAGGAGCTGCTCTGTGACCTTTAACATCACGTAAACTTACCTGTACTGTTTATTAGCCATTTATAGTGTAATATAACAGCATTTATATTATTATTGTTATTATTTATAATTATCGACATGGGAATTTTGCAGCTGTAACCCTTAATTAATAACCCACTGTTTTTTAATTGTTCATTTGAAAAAGCCTGGAAAACACAGATAGTGTTTTCTGACCAGTCACGGTCAAGAACTCTAGTGTGCTGGAGTACGTTGCTGTGCTGCACCGTATAGTGCTGTACCCTACTGTGTGCCACATGTACACCGGCTGTATCGTATGTACACCTGCTGTGTGTGTGTGTGTGTGTGTGTGTGTGTATTGTACAGTATTGTAGTGTACTGTATGTCCTCATGCATGTT
>JAUCMX010000019.1:2139005-2179005 GCA_033459395.1 Hemibagrus guttatus
CTGTGATGAGATCTAGTGATGGGATCTTGTGATGGGATGCCTGTGATGAGATCTAAGTGATGGGATCTTGTGATGGGATGCTGTGATGAGATCTAGTGATGGGATGCTGTGATGAGATCTAGTGATGGGATCTGTCTGGATGCTGTGATGGGAGGAGCGCAGCGTAAACATCTCTCAAAAGGTCACCGTCAGGCCCTCTTCCTCATACAGGAGCTCACAGACACCAGTGATGGACTAGTATATGTAGTATTGCTGTGAGTGTCAGGAGAGAGAGGAATACTGTTCCTCACACTCAAGGATGATGATGTGGAGGGCTGTCCTGTCATTTTACAATAGAAGCTCTGATGGTTTTTCTTGTTGCCCTGTTCAGAGGCATTTTTTCTTCTTCACTTTTTAGTAAAATGTTCCACTGATTCTATGTGTTTATTATCCTGTCTGTGCATCTGTGGTGATTAGCATTTGTGTTCTGCGTGTCAGTGGTTCAGAGGCTTTGCTGTATCATCTGAGTGAGGTGAAAGGCATGCTTTGTGGAAGCCGAAGTTTCAGCCTCTTGGATTAGACTCTGCAGCTATAGAAGGTAAAGGTGACCTCAGCATCTTTTTTATAGTAACATAACGTATCAACACAACTGCTGTCAAAATGGCATAGACACAAGGATTGTATATTGTGTCTCTTCTAGATGGCCATCACAGCTGTAGGCTCTTTCACACTAAAGGCTAGCGAACTCTTACAGTAAGTCCAGCATGTGGCCACCACATGTTCCTCTGCTACGCTGTGCATTAAAATCGGCTCGTAAATGTGTCCTAAACTGTACAGCATCTCCATTGTGTGTGTGTTTGTCTGTCCTTTCCAGAGTGATCGATAAAAGTATGAAGAATTTTAGGCCTTTTCCGATGGCTCTATGTCGGTATGTGATGTATGTGTGTGTGTTGTGTGTGTGTGTGTGTGTGTGTGTGTGTGTGTGTGTGTGTGGGGTGTTTAATACTTGAAACTGAACCACTACTGAATTTGTAATCCTGGGCTGGTTTGTTTTTTTCCTGGTAAGCAATGCTTTGCATGTCAGAAGATCACGTTCCAGCAGAACTAACAAGGTGAGGAACTGCTTAATGAGAATAAATACAGGAAGTCTGGGATGCAGTGATGGAAGGATGCAGTGATGGGATCTAGTGATGGGATCTTGTGATGGGATGCTGTGATGAGATCTAGTGATGGGATGCTGTGATGAGATCTTGTGATGGGATGCTGTGATGAGATCTAGTGATGAGATCTAGTGATGGGATCTTGTGATGGGATGCTGTGATGAGATCTAGTGATGGGATCTTGTGATGGGATGCTGTGATGAGATCTAGTGATGGGATGCTGTGATGAGATCTAGTGATGGGATCTTGTGATGGGGATGCTGTGATGAGATCTAGTGATGGGATGCTGTAAGCACAGTTTGACTTGCATGTTTAGGTCAGTTGGGTGCAGAGTAATGTATAGTATGAACATGGGGGTCTGTGAAATCCGTGGATTTGAACATTTTCGGCCAACAGACTTAGACATTTATTCTTACCAATTCTTCTTCTTCTTTCGGCTTCTCCCTTCAGGGGTCGCCACAGCGAATCATCTCTCTCCACCTATCCCTATCTTCTGCATCCTCAACCCTTGCACCCACTAGCTTCATATCCTCATTTATTCCATCCATATACCTCCTCTTTGGCCTTCCTCTTTGCCTCCTGCCTGGCAGCTTCATGTCCAACATTCTCCTACCAATATACTCACTCTCCCTCCTCTGAACATGTCCAAACCATCTTAATCTGGCCTCCCTAACTTTGTCCCCCAAACGTCCAACATGAGCTGTCCCTCTGATGTACTCGTTCCTAACCCTGTCCAATCTTGTCACTCCCAAAGAGAACCTCAACATCTTCAGCTCTGCTACCTCTAGCTCTGACTCCTGTCTCTTCCTCAGTGACACTGTCTCTAAACCATACAGCATGGCCGCTCTCACCACTGTCCTGTACACCTTCCCCTTGATTCTCGCTGATATTTTCTGAGAATTTATTCTTACCAATTACTTTGACTAATAACTTTTTCAGGGCTACTTTCTTAACAATGGCTACAATAGTCTCCCTTGAAGCCCTTGCTTTCAGAGTGTGAATTTCCATTCCGATGGCATAACAACATGAATTAATCAGAGCAGAGATAAAGTGTGAAGAATCGATGACGAGGTTTGTGTTGAAATGAGTAACATTTAACCTGGGCTGCTGTGATGAGACGGACTGATGCTCCTGCAGATGATGCTGATGAATGTGAAAGCTCTTTCCCAGTTTAAGCTTAGAACTCTCTCAAATTATGCTGTAATTAACCATAAGAAGACTGGGTTATAAATGTGGAAGTAGGCGGGGCCTCATTCTGTGGAACGGGGCGGAGTCTTTAACTGTGATTTCCTCTCTTTTCACGTTGGGGTGTAAATGTTTAATCGTCACCAAGCAACTTTACAGAAATCAGGATATTGATTTAGAAATAAACTCCTGGTTGAGAGACGTGCAATAGAAAGATATTTTAATGGAATTGTGTATTTTAGTTGAAATCCATGCTCTTATTCTGTCCCCAGATGACCCAGAAGGACCTGGCGTTTGTTGCGGATTTCCTGTCTGAGCATTTTAGTGCTGTGAGTAAACACGAGTACTTTATCAAACATTAATACATTTCTTCTCAGAGTTCTGTATTGTCCACACGGTTTCTTTTGTCCTGGCAGAATGAGCATTTGTTTGATCGGAAAGGGAAGTACTTCAACGTGGAACAAGTGGGGCAGGTGAGGACAAGTCCAGCGAGTGTGTGTCTGTGTATGGGTGTGTCCTTTTTTTCTTTCTTCTTATTCTTCTGGATACACCTTATGTCTGGAATTTTTTGCTCGAATGGAAGTCAAATAATATGTTCATTCACATTTTGTATTTTATTATGAATTTTTATTTAGTATTCATGTTGTAGTCTTGCTTTTACTTGGCACGCAGTGAAGCGGATACTATCATTCCTTTTTCTTTACCAGTATCTCAAAGATGAAGATGAAGATTTAGTGTCTCCCCCAAATATGGAGGGCAACCACTGGGTGACATTCGTTCAGCAGA
Organism: Hemibagrus guttatus; assembly: GCA_033459395.1. Taxonomy (NCBI): domain Eukaryota; kingdom Metazoa; phylum Chordata; class Actinopteri; order Siluriformes; family Bagridae; genus Hemibagrus; species Hemibagrus guttatus. Next base: position 2,142,116 of record JAUCMX010000019.1, read on the forward strand.
GCACACACCTGAAAGGCAAAGACTTTTCCCTTTTCACAAACTATGACTATGAATAGGAACGCCTGCAGCCTTGCACATTTATACAGTTATCTGATCGTGTGGAAGCCGTAGCGTAGCAGTGTGGAAAACCATGCAAATGCAGGACAAAAGCCCGTGTGTTCACATCAATCCGAATGTGATGCTGATCTCCTGAGAATTGAGTCTAAAAATCTTCTGATGTACGATACGAGTGTTCAGGGTGCATTAAGATTATTTTTTCTAAAAGTTCAGCATTTGAAAGATTCCCTCCTTTCTTCCTGAAGCTCCGCCTCTAGGATCTTAGCCAGTCTGTGGACGTCTATAAGATGATTGACATCTAAACACGAACAAGCTTTCCAGACACGAAGTCAGTTTTCCAAAGCTCACGCTCTTGACCTGGATCTGCGTTATTACATTTTTTTTTTATTTGGATAAGTCTATGAGCAGGTGTACAGGTGTTCCTAATAAAATGAATGCCATTATGATGGATGAAAACAAATAACTACATGCAAAAGTACATAAATATATCATTTTTAGGTCATTAAGGTCATTAGAGAGAGATGACCAAAAGGTCATTAGGGTCGTTAGAGAGAATTCCTTCCTCTTTATTATTCTTGTATATTTTTTAGGCAGTTAGAATAGGGTGGGATTAGTGTTTGGGGCTTAGTCATTGTAAAATATCTGCCTTTGTGTTAATTTTTGTCTGTGTGTGTGTGTGTGTGTGTGTGTACAGAAAGCCCTCTCCTGTTTCCCACCTACCCACAAAAGTCTCTGCACTTCGTGAAGAAGTTGATGGAGGGCTCCATTGATCTCTGTCTGCAAAAACCAGCTGTAAATCTATAACACACACACACACACACACAAAATGCATATTTCTCACGCTCTCTCTCGCTTCAGAATGCAGATTCGGACTCTGTTAGATTCGTGAATTTTCTCACATGCATAAAAAAAGGTCACGGCTCTGTTCACGTCTCAGCTGAAGAAACCACATCACACACTGGCTTTGTTTTCGTTCCTCACGTTAACGTTTGCCTTAGAGTTATTGCTGACTCAGGTAGGGGTGTGTGTGTGGGTGTGTGTGTGTGCATGCTTATAAGTGTTCTTTGGATTCTAGTCAGGCAGAAGGAACCCTTATGAACTGAATTGCTGTAGCACCTGACAACACACACACACACACACAACCTGCTCCTATTCATCTCCATTCTAACTTTCTTTTCTTCTCATCTCTACACATCATTTACCGTTTCTCACACACATTAGCCATACACACCCTCTGTTTAGCGACGGATTTGTTCTGATATAAAATAAATATTTGGCTCGTATCTTTTCCCGTCTCTCTCCCTGTCTGTATACAGGTTTAGTTTTATGGCGTGTTGTGTTTTGATTTCAGGTGGTGATCGGGAGTTCAGTGAAGCAGGCGGTGTGTTTGCAGCTGTACTCTCTGACTGAGAGGTGACGTCTTTAACACTGTTTATTTGGAAGCATTAAAGCCGTGGTTTAGATGAGCGATGAGCTGATGTGTGTACGCTTGTGTTTTCGACAGTTCGGAGAACACACAGCGGCTGTTTGAGCTTCCGTCACTGTAAGTGTACAGCGGTGCCACACTAACTACCGATTAAATCTCTATCATCTGAGACGTTTCAGGATCATGGAGTTGTAGAAAAGAAGCGTGTTGTACAGACAGAACAATAACAATAAGTGTTTTGTCAGAACTCGGCCATCATTATCACATCTTTATTCAGTTAATGAAATAATTTTACACCAGAGATCCTTCAGCAGCAATGAGAATCAGCTACCAGTACTAACCTGGTACCAGTAGCTCTGTCCTCAGTATCAGATCATCCAGGACGCATGCTAAGCTAATGCCGGGTGTGAAGGAGGCCTCAGAGGAAGCGTAGACACATGATGTAGTGTGAGAGGACAGAGTTAAGCTAGTGAGTGTGAGGAAATTGACCAAAAGACCAAACTGCAGAGAAAATAGGGGAAATGATCATGCACGATTGTGTGTGTGTGTGTGTGTGGGTTTGTTTGTGTGTGCACTTGTGTTTGTGTCTGTGTGGGTGCGAGCATTTGTTCATGTGTGCACATTTGTTTGTGTGCACGTGTGTGTGCGTTTGTTTCTGCTCTTGTGTTTGTGTGTGTGCGCACATTTGTTTGTTTGTGCACTTGTGTTTGTGTGTGTGCGTTTGTTTCTGCTCTTGTTTGTGTGTGTGTGTGTGTGTGTGTGCACGCATTTGTTTGTGCACTTGTATTTGTGTGTGTGTGCGCGCATTTGTTTGTTTGTGTGTGCACATTTGTTTGTGTGCACGTGTATTTGTGTGTGCATTTGTTTGTTTGTGCACTTGTGTTTGTGTGTGTGTGGATGCGAGCATTTGTTTGTGTGTGTGCACATTTGTTTGTGTGTGCACGTGTTTGTGTGCGCACGTGTTTGTGTGTGTGCGGGCATTTGTTTGTGTGTGCACTTGTATTTGTGTGTGTGTGTGTGTGTGCGCATTTGTATTTGTGTGTGTGTGTGTGCGCATTTGTATTTGTGTGTGTGTGTGTGTGTGCGCATTTGTATTTGTGTGTGTGTGTGCGCATTTGTATTTGTGTGTGTGTGTGCGCATTTGTATTTGTGTGTGTGTGTGTGCGCATTTGTATTTGTGTGTGTGTGTGCGCATTTGTATTTGTGTGTGTGTGTGCGCATTTGTATTTGTGTGTGTGCGCATTTGTATTTGTGTGTGTGTGTGTGCGCATTTGTATTTGTGTGTGTGTGTGCGCATTTGTATTTGTGTGTGTGTGTGTGCGCATTTGTATTTGTTTGTGTGTGCGCATTTGTTTGTGTGCACATTTGTATTTGTGTGTGCGCGCATTTGTTTGTGTGCACGTGTGTGCACATTTGTTTGTGTGTGCAATTGTATTTGTGTGTGTGTGTGTGTGCATTTCTGTGTGTGTGCATTTGTTTGTGTGTGTGCACATTTGTTTGTGTGCATGTGTGTGCATTTGTTTGTGCACTTGTTTGTGTGTGCACATTTGTTTTTGTTTGTTTGTGTGCGCATTTGTTTGTGTGTGCACATTTGTTTGTGTGCATGTGTGTGTGCACTTGTGTTTGTGTGTGCACATTTGTTTGTGTACTTGTGTTTGTGTGTGCGCGCGCATGTGTTTGTGTGTGCGCGCGCATGTGTTTGTGTGTGCGCGCGCATGTGTTTGTGTGTGCGCGCGCATGTGTTTGTGTGTGCGCGCATTTGTTTGTGTGCGCACTTGTTTGTGTGCACATTTATTTGTGTGTGTGTGTGCGTGCGCATTAGTTTGTCTGTGTGTACGCATTTGTTTTTGTGTGTGTGAGCATTTGTTTTTGTGTGTGTGTGTGTGTGTGTGGACCTGGACCGAACATGAGTGAATGTATGCAGTCTCTCCCTGTACTCTGATCCTGCCTGTATGTGTTAATGTGATTATTATGATCATTATAAAGTGGGATGAAATTAGTTAGTAATTGTTTTTCCTCTCGTGAAGGTGGAATGATAAAAACGCTGGTATGCACTATGTAGTTTTCTGCATGCCTGAGATGTCGACTTCCAAAATCTGCATCCTGAGGAGAGCAACAGACCCAAACAGGTGTTTAATCCCATCTCTCCTCCAACAGTGTCTCACACACACACACACACACACACACACATTTCTCACACGTACTCTTTACATATACTCAGTACTAAAGCACTGTGAGGTAAAGAAGGAAAAAGTATGAAACATTCTGGTTGATGTCACTCTTATTTGTTTGTTTGTTTGTTTAATAAGATCTATCCAAAATGGCTTAGTGGCTATCGACCTAAACGCCTCTCTCAACACCAGCGTTGTTGATGAAGCGCCTGTACCTGAGCATTCGTAAGTTTTATTCAAAAGTTATTATACCTACAGATCCATAATCTAGTTAAAGTAATGGATTAATAACAACACCTTGGTGTTGCAGTGATCGCACCTACAATTGCTTGGATGCCCGTCTCTATGACGACGAGACATTGACCGTGGTGTTGCAGGCCCAGGAAGAGAATGAGAACAAGCTCCGGCTTCTGGCTCAGCTTCCTCTTGGCCCCGCCCTCAGCTGTGGGGAGGAGTTTAGCTGGGACCCTGCCCTCAGGTATGTCCCAGTCACTTTAAAAAAAAAATCCAATTTGAGAAGGGCCAAATTGTGATGGCTGGACGACATCTCCAAAACTGCAGCTCTTGTGGGGTGTTCCCGGTCTGCAGTGGTCAGTATCTATCAAAAGTGGTCCAAGGAAGGAACAGTGGTGACCCGGCGACAGGGTCATGGACGGCCAAGGCTCATTGATGCACGTGGAGAGTGAAGGCTGGCCCGTGTGATCCGATCCAACAGACGAGCTACTGTTGCTCAGATTGCTGAAGAAGTTAATGCTTAATCTGATAGAAAGGTGTCAGAATACACAGTGCATGACGGGTCAGGGCTGTTTTGGCAGCAAAAGAGGGTCATAATGTTATGCCTGGTCGGTGTATATAGTTCTTAAATTTAATGTATTTTGTTTAATTTTTTTCACCGTTTGTTATTCTTTCACCATCAGATTCTGCAGTTGCATTTTTGTAGGCGCATGGCTTTTCAAATCACTGAAAATTACATCCTGCTGCTTCAGTAGGGTTTAAAATTTATTGTGATATGAACATCATCTTCTGATGCCTTTAATCTTATATGTCAGCCCCAGTCCAGTGTTTTAGCGGCTATGCTGTGATGTACATCCAGCTTACTGTGGCGCTCTCTATTTGACTGTGGAGCAGGTTGGACCAGCAGTGCGGTGAGATCCCTGTACGAGGGCTGACATGGGGAACCATGAGCCGGGATCTAGAGAACATGAAAGCCCAGTTCGTGGCTGTGAACGGCATCCGCAAAGTTTCCTGCGTGGTAAGCAGTTTGTTACTAAATACCACATGTCTTTGAAATCATGTGTAGTTGCAAGTTATTATACTGAAGTCTTTTAGGATACGAATTTCTTTCCTGATGCGTATCATAAAACACTAAGCGTGCAGCATGTGAATGGTTGAGGATTATTGTGCTTCGTTTACAAATTAGAGATTAGATTCATAAAGAGATTGCTGTTAAGTTGTTACATATATAGTGATCGTATTAAGAGTTGAGATGAAATGCAGCCTTGTTATGAACCTGCTGTAACGACTGGACTCCGGTCTGTCTTACAGCTTCCTTTGCATGTCTGTGTGAATAAAAGTTCTTTCAGCAAATTCAAACAAATCACTACTTGTTAACTCTAACTCATTATCCTAACCTCACACATTTTGCATTTGCTGAACCAGCTGAGTTCGAACCTGCGTCACGTCCGCGTGTTTGAGATGGACGTGGAGGACGAGGAGGAGGAAGAGCGAGCCGACGAGTCGCAAGATATCACCTGTGACCAGGATGGACTGGTGGAAACATCGACCAATCAGGGAGCAGATGGAGATGGAGGAGAAGTGGAGGCGTGTGAGGAGATGAGGGACGGGTCAGGGAACACCTTGGAGCAGACTTCCGGGTCAGATACACTTTGACCTTTTGACATTTTGTGCCTGATTCAGACACACAATTGAACATGTATTTATAAAAAAACATCATCTGACTCGGTAATGGCAGTTTAAGGACTAATAAAACATTTTATGTATATTTGTAATAAATGTACATTTTACTGAAATTCTGTGTTTGCTTCTGGGAATAAAATGTTGTTTCTGAACATAGTGTACTTGCCTTTATTTTTATGTCTGTCCTGATTTATATGGTGCAGTTGTGTAGTAGAGGAATAGTGCACATAGCTCTACACTAAATAAAGTTTTGATTGAGAATTTGTTTTCATTATTAATTATCATTTTACTTACACAAATAGGGAAGACTTCAATGTGTGTGCATTGTGTGTGTACACAGCTATATCACCTGTGCTTGTTGAACATTCCATTCCAGATGTATTCCCCCTTTGCTGTTATAATAAACTCTACTGTTCTGGGGCAAAAAATACACATACGTTCTGTACATGTTCTTCTGGACAAAAAGAAATCTTAAACACCACCACACTGAGCACTGGGGCCCCTCAAGGCTGTGTACTCAGCCCACTGCTGTTCACTTTGCTGCCTCATCACACACATCTCAAACACATGATCAGGTTCGCTGATTATATGCCCATGGTGAGTCTCAACAGCAAGAACAATGAGTCAGCATATAGGGAGGAGGTGCAACTGGTAACAACCTGAGCCAAAATTCATAAATTCTTAGTGCACAGAGTTGCTCCTAGTGGCAAAATTCTAAAAAAAAAAAAATTCATAGAAATGCGGGCATTTCCCCATAATATTAAACAGAAGATCCTAGTGAAGATAAGAGTTATTCACAAAGCATGGGAGGAGTAGGGAGGAGGACTTTTAAGAGGATTAAGAGTTCTATACAATTGTGAGCTTCCAGTTTTGTGGTATTAGTTTGGGGGAGGAACCACATATGAGTGTGATTGTCAGATGTCTTTATACTTTTAGTCATAAAATGTATATATGGTCCCGGAAATACTGTATGTAGATCCTTTCAGAATGAGACAACATTCGAGCAATGATTAATTACTATCAATGTATTTTTTTTTAAAGCGTCTATAAACGCCTGAGGGCAAAAGTTAGCCTTCCCAATTGTTTATGGGGTTTTTTTTAAACGGGGGCGCGTTCGCGTAAGCAGTCACTCCCAAAACGCGCTCGTTCCCGCTTTCATGCGTGATGACGCAACACGTCAGCTTTTTCCGCTTATCGTAATTGGTAACTGACGGACGGTAAAGATGGCGACCAAGTCGCTCGTGTGTTTAACTACTACGGAAAGATGACGGTCATAAGCACAGGAACGTACTTTACAGCTGCGTCATTGACGGTGTACAGATAAGAGACTTTAGGACTAAGACTTGGGCAGCTTGTTGACTTGCTAGGAAACCATTTTTTGTCCGCGGCGGTAGTGCTCCTTCTTCCCAATGGAGGATATCAACTCGAACATCAACGCGGACTTGGAGGTGCGGAAGCTTCAGGACTTGGTCAAGAAGCTCGAACAGCAGAATGAGCAACTCCGGAGTCGCTCCGCTCTGCTGTCTTCGTCCGGGGGCTTGGCAGCCAACGCCAGACCCCTGAGCGCCGGCTACGACTCGCCGCTGTCCGCTGGAGCGGTGGCGGCGGGGCTGGCGGGCTTTACCGGGGCGGGGTTCGGCGGCATGCGGGGCTTCGTCGGAGCGGCGCCGCTGGAGAGCTCCCGCTGTTTGAGCCCCAGGCGCTCGTACCATGGGAGCTACGGATCGGCTTATGACTGCGACGGCTCTCCCGTTACTACAAACACCAGCGGCAGCCCGTATTACCACCGCGAGTCTCTGGATTACAGCGACGGCCGAGAGTCTTCAGTCTTGGACGAGGTGGAGATCCTGGATCTCGAAGACATGGACTGTCTTAACGAGGACGAGGACAGCTGGTGAGTCAAACAGAGGGGTCGATAATTATTATTATTGTTATCAGGAGTGTGTGTGTGTGTGTGTGTGTGTGTGTGTGTTTTTTTGGGGGTAATCACACCCTTAAATTCTTTTGGAGTTTGCAACAGCAGCTGTTTCTTCCAGTCGTCAAGCACCAAACGCCAAAACATTGCACTCCTGGGTCAGGGTTTCAAACAGATAACGTCATCAGTGATGAGTCGGTAGTGCACTAGTTTATCTCTCCCTTCTTTATTGTAGTGTGTGTGTGTGTGTGTGTGTGTGTGCCAAAAAGAATGTCAGTTTCTTGAACATGACCCAAACGCAGTTAGAGGCATCTGAATACACTGCAGTGTGCAGTGTCCTCTAAACGGGCCGTGTGTGGGACTGATCTGGCTTTTATTCTGGTTTTCTAGCACCAGGACTCTAAACCTGGGGTCCAGGGATCCTCAGGGTGTCAGAAATATGTTACAGTGATCAGGAAATCACAGCCCAGCATCCTTGTCATCATTATTATGAAGTGTTTCTTTAGCCCATGTAGTTGTTATCTATCAGTTTGATGGCTCACTGGAATTAAATCCATGCTCACAAACAGCCAGACTAAAGAATAATGTCAGTCTAATGATGTCTTGTTTTAATAAAACATGTTAAGTGAGCAGAGGGTTAAATGATACCAAAAAAATCTGGAAAAGATTCTTTTTTTTTATATCTATATCTGTCAGTATCACTTCCTCCATGTCTGCATTCATACAGTAAAAAAACCCTGTGTTGAAAGTATGCCTATTAATTAATAGATCTGATTTGTTTTGTTTTTACAGTTGTGTAAAACTGTGTGTTTTTACACAAGGCCCCTGGTGTTGACAAGCTATGTTTTGTTTCGTGTTTCCTGTATTTGTTTTCATACAACTCTATGAAGGCCAGGGATGCCTAACTGTACTACTGTAGATTGGATTAGATTAGACCCGCTAATGTAAGCCGCTTGTATACAGCCCTAAGACAGATCATATGTTGTTACCCAAGGAAAGTTTTCCGGTCAGTGTAGAATATAGAAACCTATTATTAGCTGACCCTTCAGCCAGACAGCTTCATGGTGACCATCTTGTCTCAAACAACACCGCTGACAAAAACAGGTGTGCAGTAGGGGAAAATTCAGGAACGCAGCTGGTGTCCTTTGGTGCCGTTCGACATGGCCTTTTACCAGGATTTTGTTAATATATTGGGGTACTCTTCCAGAAAACCCATGCTTATGTGAAAGGTATGATCCACTGCTCTTTTACTGCTAAACAGCCAGAGATATGACCTGAGGTGTCCGTGTGTCCATCAGTTCCATGGCCTGTGTGTTGATGCTTTGCACAGAATTTGTACAGATTTTCCACAGAGACAGCAACAGGTCTGGAACTTGAGCTTGTGTGTGTGGATTTGGGCAGCAGCTCTGCCAGACCTCGGGGGATGTGGGAAATCCCTGCAGCGGCAGCTGTGATCACGCCTGGAGAAGGTTCAACCATGAGGTCATTGATGAGATCAGTGATGAAATGTAAAAATGATTTTGTCACTCTGCGTTCAGATGTCGATCAGTGTGGAATGGGCGGAGTCGGAGATGGGAGAGAGGGCTGTGTGATCTTGTCAGGCCAGGCAGATAACTGAACCATTCAGTAGCATGAAATATAACAAAGCTGGCACTGATAACATTGAAGACAGTACAATCTCTACAATTCCTCTTGCAACGGATGATTATAGAGATGACTGGAAACCACTTTTTTTTTTCCACTCAGTACTATGTGCTTGACTTTCAAATCTGATATTGTGTTCTTTAAAATACTACTAACGCTTACGGCTTACAACGTAAATGCAGTACAGTATAAATGTAATATCAGTGCTAACAAAGGATAAAACACTGAAGTCTCTTTTATATAGTTCCCAATAAAATATTTCATACATTTTTTTTTTCTCGTAATCAAAGTAGAGTTATCTTGACATTCACGCATCGACACCGATGACCTTTAACATTATTAGCATTTAATACCGTCCTCTCTCTCTGTCTGTCTCTGAGTAGGAGCATTACATGGGTGCTGTATTGTTGATCTAGGTGAAAAACCAAAGAATTCTTTCTCAGACACAGCAAGTGATGCCAAATCAACAAAAATAGACACTGTAGCACATCTTACCTTTAAATGAGTCTACTGTATTGTAGTATACTTGCTGTTCAGTACACTATGTTGCCAAAAGTTTTAGGACGCCTATCTTTACATGCACATGAATGTAATATAGAGTTGTCCCGCCCTTTGCAGCTGTAACAGCTTCAACTATTCTGGGAAGGCTTTCCACAAGGTTTAGGACAGTTTTTATGGGGGTTTTTGACCACTCCTCTTGAAGCGCATTTGTGAGGTCAGGCACTGATGTTGGACGAGAAGGTCTGGCTCGCAGTCTCCGCTCTAATTCATCCCAAAGGTGTTCTATGGGGTTGAGGTCAGGACTCTGTGCAGGCCAGTCAAGTTCCTCCACACCAAACTCACTCATCCATGTCTTTATGAACCTTGCTTTGTGCACTGGTGCGCAGTCATGTTGGAACAGGAAGGGGTCATCCCCAAACTATTCCCACAAAGAGCATGAAATTGTCCAAAATGTCTTGGTACGCTGAAGCATTAAGAGTTCCCTTCACTGGAACTAAGGGGCCGAGCCCAACCCCTGAAAAACAACACCTTAATTCAGTGATTTGGAGGGGTGTCCCAAAACTTTTGCCAATATAGTGTATGTAAAGTATTTGCTTTAGATAAATCAGAATGCAGACTCTTTCACGTGTTAAATCTATAACACTGACTACTCAGTTCTCAGGAGGACAATATATACTCATATATTATCACTCATCACACTTAGCTGTAGCTTGTTGCCAACAAAAGATCCAGAGCCAGCCATGTTCTTTCCCACATCTTAGCTGTTATAGGATACGTTGTGGTTTTGAGTTCTCGAAGTCCCGCTTCTGAGGTAAATCGAATGCAGCGCGAGTGCCAGTCTCCGTTACTGAGTCATGCTGTAATCCTGAATTACCATCACAAGGGATTAACAGACAGACGACTGCTTTACTGATGCCAGAAATGCAGCTGTAATCAAAACTGCTTGCCTCCAGAGTTAAGAAGCTTCATGTGTCCTTAATTCATGAGCTGAGCAATGCAGACTTTTTCCTGCATGTCTGCTAACAAAATGTTCCACTGAACACAATTGTACATGAAGGCATCACAAACGAGCAGATTTTCTACTGTAACAGTTTTTAAAGCAGAGTCAAGCAAATCTCTCTCTCTTTATTTGTTTATCCTATAATCTTTATTAACAAGAGTCAGAGAGCTTGAAATGAGCTCCTGCATCATTTCCCCAAATTGTCACAGCTCATTGATAGAAAATTGAGCTTTCTCTGTAACCTATAGGTAAATAAACCACATAATTCACTCTAGTTGCTAGGAAAAGCTCATGATTAATTTTCTACTACACATTATTATATTATATATATATATATATATATATATATATATATATATATATATATATATATATATATATATAGCTCCAAGGTCAAGTCTACAAAATGCCAGCAACAGATTTTCTCAATAAAACTTCATTTGGTTCATAATTGGTTCAGTTGAACTGACTACATGGACTTTGAATCTTTAATGTCATGTGAGGACATCTTCAGGAAAACGCTCTGGAATAACTAATATTTTGCTATTGTGTAAGTGTAACCTGTGAGAAATAAGCAAACAGACTAGATTCATACCCAGTTATAGCTATTACTTGGGTACTAGGTGTGTACTATAGGTGTATAATGGTGTGTGTGTGTGTGTGTGTGTGTGTGTGTGTGTGTTTTGGTAGGTTGTATGAGGCAAAGCTGAACAGTCCTCTCCAGAAAGCACTCAGTCCTATCGTGTGGTGTAGACAAGCCCTGGACAATCCCAGCCCTGACATGGAGTCAGCCAAACGCTCCCTTCTCCACAGACTCGACCTCACCATGACAGGTAACACACACACGCACACACACAGAGTCTGTCATCAGTTGTGCTTTTTTCCTGCTCTGGCTGCACAGCTGCAGTGAATTTCATTTTCATTCCTGAGTCATTTTTTCACACTTCAGTGCTAAAGAGGTGGTTCTTCCTCCTTTCTTATCTTCTTTCACTTTGCCTCTTTTGTCTGTTTGCTTCCCATCTCTCTCTCTCTCTCTCTCTCTCTCTCTCTCTCTCTCTCACACACACTCACTCTCACACACACACACACTGAGCGTGTGTTCAGCATGTGGGCTGGCAGCTTGCTATACCCTATCCTCTGCCTTGAGAGCCTGCACATTTGTGTGTGTGTGTACGTACTAATTATAGGGAAAGCTCAGGGAGTTCTGGGAGAGCTCAGATCATTGGGAGAGGTGTCCATGCCATTTTTATTCAGGTATGCTCATATGACTGATTTGAGTAACATGATGGAGCAATACAGTGTGATTCAGTCCACCAGCACAGCTCTCACCATGTGTTCAGACTTTACACACGTACATGATTTTGCATGCCATAGACCTGATCATATAATTAGAGTTAAAACCCTTGCTCAGATGTCATTGAGAAGCACAACATCTTGGTACTCGGTCTTTGCTGTAACCCATTGACCTTGGAAGTGTTCCAGGTGACTTGCCCGGGTGCAAAGGTACCGTTCCTAAAATATATGGATTACAGCAGTGGAGATCAGCCTCTATCGGCAGTAGTGCTCCACATGTGCTTCTGCATCCAGATGGGCACTGGCTGCGCTGTAGCTCAGTTGTTCAGTTAATGAAGAGCTAGATACACCGACTGCTTTAATCTATTTCCTTGATTGGATAAAATATTTGAAAATGTCACCCCCCCAAGCTTCAGCTGTCTGGTGTTGAGATTCAGTCACCTATAAATTAATCGTTCAACAGCCATTAAGCTTCATTAAGGGGATTATGGAGCGGATCGTGTTCGTACATTAGGAATGCAGTCATACGACAGTGACCTTATTTCCTTACACAAAGGCTGAGAAATGGAGATACTCTATTCTGCCAAAAGCTTTGGGACACCCATCCAAATCATTGAATTCAGGTGTTGTTTTTCAGGGGTTGGGCTTGGCCTCTTAGTTCCACTGTAAGGAACTTTTAATGCTTCAGAATATCAAGACAATTTCATGCTCCCAACTTTGTGGGAACAGTTTGGGGATGGCCCCTTCCTGTTCCAACATGACTGCACACCAGTACACAAAGCAAGCTCCATAAAGACATGGATGAGTGAGTTTGGTGTGGAGGAACTTGACTGGACTGCACAGAGTCCTGAGATCAACCAGAAAGAACACCTTTGGGATGAATTAGAGCGGAGACTGAGAGCCAGGCCTTCTCGTCCAACATCAGTGCCTGACCTCACAAATGCGCTTCTAGTGGAATGGTCAAAAATTCCCATAAACACACTCCTAAACCTTGTGGAAAGCCTTCCCAGAAGAGTTGAAGCTGTTATAGCTGTAAAGGGCTGGACAACTCCATATTACATTCATGTGCATGTGAAGGCAGACGTCCCAAAACATTTGGCAATATAGTGTATGTTTTTCATTTGTTCAGTAACTGAATTTTTGGTGTGATTTCTGAGATGACGTTGCGCTGCAGATTTCACTGGCAAACTGCTGCTTATTGATCTTAGCTCTTGGTGAAACACACCTGCTGTAGTTGGGTGTGAAAACAACTTGCTCAAGACGAGCTGCTAGACTCCTGATGACTATAAGTTCAGTACAAGTCCAGTGTCATCGTCTCTCCTCTTCATTTTGATTGATGCTTTGAGGTTATAAATGCCCTGCCTGAGCAAAACTTCAGGCTTTGTGAGCAGCTGCTGCTCAGTTATTTGTTTTTGTCTGACAGGATCAGAACCTGATGAGATGCTTTTCTTCTCAGCGCGGCTACAGAGAGTGGTTTTTTCCACAGACCACTTTATTTATTGATTTATTTATTTAGTCAGTATTCCATTCATACCGCTCAGCTGTAATCCCCTGGGTTTAATAAACTGCTTAATATAAAGAAAAGCCGCCAAGGATTTGGCCTATGGCTCCTGTGTCAGTTGTGAGCTCTGATTCTGACGCTGGAGGTTTTATACAGTTCACATGATTGACATAAGGGCAGTGTTTTTGACAGAAAGTGATGAGAAGCGAATTCACTGAGGGTTAGTCACCGAGATTAATGTGTTGTAAATCCCTCTGATTGCTGCTGCAGATGAATTTTTTTCTTTCCTGGTAAGATGTCTGGGGGGGGTGCGTGTGAGAGAGATTGTTTGTGTTACTCGGTCCATGGTAACCGGTTTGTTGTCTGTACACTCCCGCGTGTGATGTAAAAGAGGCCGAGGCTCTGGAGAAATTTTCTCATTAGAGAAAACAAGGAGCAGAGCGTAATATCCAGCTGCATGAACTTCGATCATGAGCGTATTTATGTTTTATACTGTTTGTTTTCCCCTTCACTAAAAATTCACTATCGTTAAATAATTAGTTGATGTTTGTTCAGAAGATATAACTGAGCAGCTGTTCTGCTGATGATCAACTTCACCTTTTATCACGCTTGGTGTTGCCCTGATGCAAGAACTTAAGTCACAGCGAGTGCTTGATGCATGTCTGATGGATCAGATGATCAGATACATACTGGCTAGAGGTCTCGTAAATGCTGCGATCGATGAGCAGATAAAAAGAAACCCTGAGTAGTATACAATGCCGTGTACCACACAGTAATATCAAAGCAAACCTGTGTGGAGTACCCGATCCTGACAATGAGCTACAGACACTTAGACACTCTGAAGTGGTTCAGTCTGAATTCAGTGGCTTTTAGTCTGGAGATTGAATGATACCAGAGTTTCTTTTTCTGATGTAGACAAAAATGACTGTATAAATATAATAATATTATACCAGGTAAAAATTAAACAGTCAAGTCTCTTTATATCTCAGCATTTCCAGGTTTAAAAATACATTTATTTTCCAAATCCGATTGTTACAGGATCAGATGTTCAGTGTGTTTTCTCTGATGTAACTACTGTTCAACGTCCTCCTGCTGCAGAGCTCTCTACAGATGGGCTAGAAACTATTTCACAGATAAACAAACCCCTGCTCTAGGCTAGGACATACCCCAACACACTCTCGCTCTCTATCTCTCTCTCACACACACACACACACACACCCCTCTCTCCCACCTTCCATTTTTCCTTTCTTTTCAGTCTGGTTTGGTCCATATGTCTGTTTCAGTTATGTGCTCAGTCAAGCTTTTTCCTCTTTTATTATTTTCTTCCTGTCTGCTCTCTTCCTCTGTGTCCAGCTTTGACTGGTATCTGGTAGCTCATACAACCCCTCTCCCTCTTTCTTCCTCTCCCACCCTTTCCCTCTTTCTTTCTCTCTCTCTCCCTCTCTCTTATTCCTCCCTCCGTACCCCCCCATACCTCCCGTCTCTCTCTCTCTCTCTCTCTCTCTCTCTCTCTCTCTCTCTCTCTCTGCCTCTCTCTCTCTCTCTCTCTGCCTCAGACTCTGACCCCCCCCATTCCACTCCTCATGTGACCTGCCCTTGGTCTTGCTTGTGCTTGTTTGGTTCTGTGACTCCGCTCAGCTTTTGGGTCTCGGTGTTCGTCACTGTAGCTGTCGGCTTTTCTCTTAGCAACCGTACCATGCTTTCTCAGCACAAGTCCCAAATATTTATTCTCAGAAACAGTTTTGCTTCTTCAGCAAATCTTCCGGTTTTCTTTGAAAGGAGATGAATAGTTTGGTAATCGAGCGGTGTTTTGTACATGAAGTTATTTCGGGTTGTGTTTTCGTCGTGAGGTAGACAGAAAGGCCACGCTGCTTACCCACTAATAGACTCTGCAGACCTATTAGCCCAGGGTTTATGTGCCACGAAACTGGTTCCAGTTCATCTGTTCTAATATTACTCACCATTTCTTTAAAAAATGTTATGGTTTGCTTTGGTCTCTCACAAACGCAGGCCGAGACTGACCGATTGTGTCGGTTTACTGTAACTGGTCTGCAAAGATCATCACGTACAGATGGAAAAAGCGCTCTTATTTCTGTAGGAAGGTATTTGGATCTGTATGTTTATGTGGAAAAGCATTTGGTAAAGATGAGATGTGATGCTCTGGGGTTTTTTTTTCTCCTGCACGTAACCATCATATTTTCCAAGCGAGGCTGTTGGCTTGAGCTGTATGGACATGGTATTGTGTTTAACACGTCTCTTCATATGGCTCAGCAGCAGTGTACAGGCACAGCGAGATTATATAAGGCAGATGTCACTGGTTTTAAGGACAAGTCTGTTTTGAGCTTTTCACATCAGACTTGAACAGTGAACTTGTTTATGTACTTTGCGTGTGTCTGCTTGCAGTTTATACAGTTTTCTGTTCATCTTTGAACCCCACGTTTTTACCCAAACAGCAGATTAGGATTCTTTTTCAGTCTGATTTCGGTTAGTGTCTGATTAAAATCACACTAGCTTTCTGTCTAGTCTTCTTTGAAACACACACATACACACACACACACAGTCCTGTCAGTCAACTTTAGGCCAGAGGTCATGCCCCATAATGCTTTGCAGCTTCACAGCTGTCATGTGAAGCTGCTTTAGGAGTTTGGGACATGCTTTTGAGTAGTGATGATCCTGAATGTCAATGGTACTTAACCCTACAATGAAAAACATAAATGTGTGTTTAGTCAGATTGAAATCATTATGGTCACGGGGAGCCTGTGCCTATCTCGGGCGTCATCGGGCATCAAGGCAGGATACACCCTGGACGGAGTGCCAACATCGCAGGGCACACACACACTCATTCACTCACACAAATCACACACTACGGGCATTTTAGAGGACTGTGGGAGGAAACCCAGCAAGCATGGGGAGAACATGCAAACTCCACACACACACACACACACACACACACAGTGAGCGGGAGAAAGACTCGAACCCAGGACGCTGGAGGTGTAAGGCGAAGGTGCTAACCACTAAGCAATTGTGCCGCACGTTGTTTTTTATTTTAGGTAAAATATGACATGATGTCCATGCTCTCAGAACCATCAAATAAGGATAATTCCACATTTATTAATGGCAGACTATTTATACATTCTAAATAGATGTATGGTTTGTGTCATTTGTTATAGAGCGATCTTATGGAGTGATTCTTGGCATAGTGTGAAAGTTAAAGGATATGAACAAGGGTTATATAAAAGGGTTAAGAAAAACATATTGCATCTAGTTTACATTAAAATATTTAGCTTTTAATCGAACCATGATTACACAACATGTAATTTATTCAGGATTCTAATTATTATATTGAATGATGTTGAGTCAGTGTGATCAGTTCATGTAGTGTTAATCCAAACACGCTGGAAAATTGTCAGAAATGTTGCTGCTAGAGCTCAAGTGAGCCAGGTTTGTATCGTTCAATATAGGACGTGTATCGTTCATTGTTTATTAAGGGCTTTGAATATACGTGATCTTGTCATGTTAGAATTACAGGAACAAATTGTGTTACTGTATCTCAGGTTAGGGCTATGCAATATGACTATATACTGTTGTACTGCTTTCAGGAACTCTGTACGGTTTCCTCGACCCCAAGTGACACCAATTCAACATGGCTGCTCAGAGCATTAAGCAAAGCAGCACATCAGACCATCAGAGTGGTACTGTCTATACAGGTATTTGCTTTAGATCAGTCAGTGTACAGACACATGCGCTGGATTAATTCTGTAACACCACCTCTACATTACGCTGTTTCCAGGAGGAAAATGTACATTGCTCATCACATTTAGCTAGTTAACTGGTTGCTAACAAAACACAAACTTCGAGGCATCTGTGGTTCCCCCTTATTTGTAGCTCGACCTCACGGTGGAATGCTGTGACTCACAAATTCAAAGTCAAATACAGCAGTAATATCAGTACTGTTATAATAATATATAACAGTATATTGATATATAAGCTCATACAGATCCCTAAAATGTGTCTGTGACTGAAATCAGCACACAGATTGTAGTGCAGTGCTTCTCTGAAGTCCCTGAAGCCTCTCTGGCCCTGATCCAGAGCAAAGTCACAACTCTCATAATAGAAGTTATTACACTTATGGGTCCAAGCAATAAATCCACTTCAGATGTGGCCGTACTGAGGGGTCAGTGGAATTTATTTTACGGTTAAAGGGGTCTCTGGCTACATAAAGGTATAGTGAACACTCTGCTTTAATGAAATCGTTGAAATCTTCTGTATTTATCGCATTCATTTGCAGCTGCTGTGTCACTTTGCAGCTCCAGAATGGGCTATCACTTTTTTTTGGCATTTATTCGAATATAAGAGACACACATTTATCCTCTAATTCAGGCCCATGTTCTGCCATGGTGTCTGTTCTGACACTGTATTCCTGCCCAACTCTGGGGGCATTTACTGCACTAATCCCGAGTGCTGATCTCTGTAAATAACCCCTCTATGAACCGTTCCTGCCGTTCAGCAGAGGGCATGCACAGGGTGTTAGTGCTTGTTTTTTTTTGTTTTTTTGACCTATAGAGCTCACCATCCCTAAATAATGCAGAGAAGTAGATGACTAGAGATGTCCAGCAGCTATACAGAGGAATTGAGAGGAGTGTGGAGGTTGCAGAGACAGGAAATGGGCTTTAATGGCTTCTCGAATGTCCAGCTGTGAGTGTGTGGATGGTCATGTGAGAGTATGTCCACTGGGAGATTATTCCATAAGTGCTCCTGGGATATGAGTCTGCGTCTCAGGAAGTCTTTGGGAGTATCAGGTCTGCAGGCCAGCTTTAACACAGCCATCAGTCGAGTTCAGCCTCATTACTGCAGTGTAAATGACTAAAGCTTTTCATGGTGTTGTGTAGTAAATGGCTACACTGTGTGTGTGTGTGTGTGTGTGTGTGTGTGTGTGTGTGTGTGTGTGTGTGTGAGCAGTAGATGCATTGTGGAGTGAATAGAGTCTATTGTTAAAGCACTGGACACATCAATAAAGGCTTCCAGTGTTAGCCATGCCTCTGTCATATGCTTAAATAGACTTTATGTGAATCATCCTACTCGCACCCTTGGCAGCATAGAGAGGTGGTCACTATCTTTACCTGTCACTATCTTTAACTTTTAAAGTTTGTTTGAGGTAAAATCCCAGCCCTCATGTTCCTCATAAATTGTTTTCTCTGCAATATCACGTCTATATTTATTTTCTTTCTCCACAGCGAATAAGAGGCGGAGTCTGTACGGCGGCACCTACAGCCCTCAGGTAGCCTACGGCAGTCCAAACGCAGCCAACAGCCCATACAGCAGCGGCTTCAACTCCCCTTCCTCCACTCCCTCCAGAGTGCCTATGGTCAAGCAACTCATACTGCCTAGTAGCACAGGTGCCTCTGAACATTCCTCTTAACACTACAAGCACTCAGATCCTTTACTTATTGCCTTCACTGTTTGGAAATATGTGGTGTGAAAGGTTGATTTTGTTTTTATATATATTTATCATCTTCGTTTGCAGGCCATCAGCGTAGCTCAGTGGACAGAAACCCTCCAGCGGTGAGCCCTCAGTCATCAGTGGATAGTGAGTTAAGCACTTCGGAGATGGACGAGGACTCCGTGGGCTCTTCTACCACCTACAAGCTCAATGATGTCACCGATGTGCAGATTCTTGCCCGCATGCAGGAGGAGAGTGAGTGTGACACTGCCTGTTATCTGCTTCCATTTTAACACGATGTCATTAACATGCGTATGTGTGACCTGAGTGACTAAAAACCAAAGGAATATTTCTCACACTCACAAACCAGTCTAGTGGCAAGTGCTTTATTTTTCAATCGAAAATAATCCATGCCGAGGTGGTGTGATGCGACCTGACATGACCCAGAGGAGCCTGCTTTATACTAGTCGCATGATTCTTGGCTGCTTAGTTTCTAAACATTTTGATGAATTAAAAGAGACATTCACTAGACACCATGTCGATCACATTTTCCAAATCAACTGTAAAATGTTTAAGGAGTTCATTTATGATGGACACGTTGATGAGCTTGGACTCCTTTTAGAACGTTCTGCTGTCAATGTGATTGTCATGAGTTGCGTCTCAGATTAAAAACTCTGACCTCACAGTACATGTGAAGATTGATTTAAAATGCAGCACTGGAGAGCAGTGTGTTAGGGTCATGTCTGGTCTGTGTCTGGCCCAGGAGCAAAGCCGTTTGTGTGTGAACTAAACAAGCCAGGAGATTCGGTGTTAAATTTTGATTGTGAGAAATCCAGGCAGTTAAACATCCTGCTTCAGAAAAACACTAGGCTAAAATCAGAGTCTAACTGTGAAAATAGAATTTTCACTGTACGGGGAAATGTAGAAAATGAATTGTCTATAACGTATCAGGATGGTGATATGTGTCTCCTTTACCCCTCGTCTGTGCTCATGCAGTGTTATATAAAACTCCTGGTGCTGTGTGTCGACAGGCCTGCGTCAGGACTACGCCGCTACAGCATCACGTCGCAGCTCGGGCTCCTCGTGTCAGTCCCTGAGGCGTGGCGCGCTCAGCGATCAGGAGCTGGACGCCCAGAGTCTGGAGGATGATGAGGAGGCAGCGATGCCCATGGCCTACCACCACCCACCCATCACGCGCTTTAGCCCCTCCCCTCGCGTCTCACCCCGGGTCTCGCCTCGCCACTCTCCCCGCTCACGTTCACCCACCCGTGCCTCACCGCAACCAATCATGAGCCGCTTGCAGCAGCCCCGTCTCTCACTGCAGGGACACGCCCATGATCCCCATACAAACGCCATCAAGAATGAAGGTAGGTGGGGTTCCACATGACTGGGGCATCTTTCCTGATGTTAAAGCAACACTGAGATGAAAGGAAAACGTTACTGTTATTTGTACATTTGTAGCTGAAACACAGGAATGTGAATCATACTACTAATGCCCTGGATCTGTTACGTGTGTGTGTGTGTAGAGAAATTACGGCGCAGTCTTCCAAACTTAACACGCTCCAGCTCCGGCTCTACTCCTGAACCCGTCAAAATCAGCCGCAGCTGTGAATCTAACCTGCAAGTGCCAAACGGATCGCCCCGACACCAGAGCCAGTCAGCAAGTGAGTACACACACACACACACACACACACACCATCATATAGTGAGTACACGGACAAGTCAAGACCACTGACATACACTTGTACACTATTTCCTGTTTGTGTCATAGAAACACACAAGTTGTCATTTACACTATACACTATGTACTCTCGAGTCTAGTATACATATATTAGAATGATTGTATCGTCTCTAATGGCACACTAACATTTCTTTAAGAAGCCGAAGTATAAGCCGTTTCCCATTCGATGGCAAACGACGACAAGCGCGCATTCGTCGACAACAGTATCTTAAGTAGAATAGACTGAATTTTTTTAAATGTTAAAACAGAAATCACACTTTGTGGGCTAATGTAAGACATTTGTAGGACATCTAATCCACCATCATATCGTCAGCCATCAATGTTGAGCGCATGAAGCTTCATTCACCTTCTACACCTTTTTATCTGAATAAGTGCATCACTTAAAGTGCACTGCTGCTTCTTCTTGCAGTTTTCAGTGTGAACACACGACTCTATTTATACTACACAATGGAGTCGAATCGTGCATGAGTATGAGATTTGTGATGCACAATCTAGTGAATACAGACACGTAAAAAAGTGAGCACGTGTTTATATACATCACAGTGAGATTTACTAGATATATTCATTTCTGAATTGCTGTTCAGTACACACACACAAACACACACACACACGTGACTTTTATTTTGCAAATTGCTCCTGATGAATTTTCTGTGTAAGAGTGAATAAAGCGACTAAACATGAAACAGATTGTAATCGAAATGAAAATCACAGTGCTCAGTTTTCCGAGTGTGAAGTCATGTAAAATGTACTCAGCCGGTGAATTACTGTTCTTCTTCTTCCTCTTTGGCTATTAGAGCACTTCTTTGCATACTTAAATATTTCTATTTCATAACCTCTGAGCTTCATCCTCAGTACCTTTTTCTTCTATTTTGCTGCATTTCTCTCTTCTGTGTCATCTCTCTTAATTAATGTCATTATTTACTGTGTTTACTTTCTGGAAAATTAGCCATGTAATTAACATTAATTTGACTTTAAACTGTAATTAAACTCTTAATTTGTTAATAAACTGGAGAAAGGTGTTAGGATACAGACTGACTGTAGACTTTTGAGATGATGAGTGAATGATTGATTTAGAAAAAACGTAAATGCTAGGCAGCTGATATCAGCACACGTTTGACTGAGAAACATCTTATACGCATGCTGCAGGATTCTGTAGGTTTTTTTTCTTGTCAAATGCCAAAAGTTGAGGTGTTATAGGTGGAACTTCTGCCTTTACTTCCATCACCCCTTTTCTCCTCTTCTTTAGCATGCCGTCCCTCTGTCCACCCCCTGCCCATCCTTTCTCTCTAATGGTAGCTTGGCTGTGTTAGCAGCACTTCCTGTCTGAGTGAAATGATTCCCTGTTCTCTGGCACCCTCTCATGGCCGGTGACTCCTTGGCTAGATAACGGTTTTTCCTCTGCCTCTAGTGGAAGCATGGCTCGCTCACTTTGCTTCGTCAGATAAACCCCCATGCTGGCTGGCTCTCCCTGTCCTCTTTAACATGACCTTGTTTACTGATCCTGGGTCAGAGTCTTGATGGTTACTGTGTTAAACACTGACCTCAGGCCAGCCTGAATCAGACTATGATTCCTGATTGTCTCCCAGCAGCGCAGCACCAAAGGCTCTCCGGGCCAGCGCGCGCCTCCCCGAAACCCAAAGACCGGTTGCAGAGCCCCACATCTCTACGAGGTAAAACAATACGATCGCTTAAGCCTGGACTTATACACGGCCCGCTCCTGTCCACTGGGTCATCAGGAATTTTATCTAAAAAGAGTTTTATCTCGGGTTCATTTTGTCATCGTGAATCAAGCTGCTAGAAACTTGAGTCTTGATCTGATGGTTAGGAGTAATAATGGTTACTGTGGACAATATTAACCACATTAATTATTTCCACAAGAGGCCATTAGCTTTATTTTCCGCGTCAGTGACCGTTTATATGAGTGGACATTGTAACAAGAAGTCTCTGAGGCCATCTAGCTGCTGTATAGTCTTTTTTTTTTTTTTTTTTTTTCCCATTCCCTTGTTAGTGATGGAAAACAAGACAAACTTGCGAGCTACATCTGGCCCTATTATTTTCGGGAATAGTGTTTTGGCATTTTTACAAGTTGAGTTGACCTTGATATCGTCCTCTGTGTTTTTTCTTTATGATAAATGTGTTTTGAGTTATTTGGTGATTTAAAAAGGGAGTGGTTGACCAGGTGTTTTGGACGGACACACTTTCTAACACGCATCTGAACTTCCTGATAGTTGTGTAGTAAAGTCATGTCTTTTTTTTTTTTTTTTTGCTTTAAACAGACACTCGGCATGGAGCTCTTTGCAGATTTTTCTGTATGTTGCTCATCTTACTCTTTGTACTGATCTTATAAACATCAAATTAGCGCAAGTGAATAAAATGATGGCAGTAACCAAGGAAGCTAACTCGAGCTACATTTTCTAACGATTTGTTATTGACTGTATGACATTAGCGAACACAGCAAACCTGACAAGTTTAACAAGTTACTCTTTTTACATCAGTTTCACAGACAGAACAAGAGAAGCATAAAACAACACACTTCGCTGTTTAGATGGATAACGTACTGCAGGGGTCAGAGCTAGAGGAGATTTATTTTCCCCCAAAATACAAGAATTCAAGCAGCTTTTATTATCATTTCAACCACACAGAGCTGAGGCAGTACATAGTGAAATGAAACAACGTTTCTCCAGGACCCTGTGCTACATAGACAACATACAACATGTAATTACAAAGCAGAAACAACAACACAGAGCTAAGGACAGAAGTTTGTCCTAGCTACATAAAGTGCAACCGGGTGCAAAGACAAGACAACAGCAAGTTGTGTGCAAATGTTGACTGCTGCTAGAGACAGAGAGAGATTGACAGACAGACACTGACAGACAGTCAGAGAGAGCGGGACAGACAGACAGAGAGATACACAGAGAGAGAGAGAGAGAGAGAATCAGACAGACAGACACTGACAAAGTGAGAGAGAGACTGACCGAGAGAGAGACAGACAGAGAGAGTGGGACAGACTGGCAGAGAGATACACAGAGAGAGAGAGACAGACAGAAAGAGAGAGAATCAGACAGACAGACACTGACATAGTGAGAGAGAGACAGACAGAGAGAGGATGGGACATACAGACACAGAGAGACTGACAGAGAGAGAGAGAAAGAGACCGACATGCAGAGAGAGAGAGAGAGACAGACAGAGAGAGAAAGACAGACCGACAGACAGACAGAGAAAGAAAGAGAGAGAATCAGGCCGAGACCGACAGACGGACAGAGAGAGTGCGGGACATACAGACAGAGACTGAGAGAGAGAGAGAGAGAGAGAGAGAGAGAGAGAGAGAGACAGACACAAAGTACCTTTATTAATTCCCCAGGTCAAGTTGACACAGTTGGAGCAGTTAGAGAAGTAAAATATCAAAGAAAACCTACACAACAAAAATATCGTGAACTAGGTTAGAAATATAATGTGAAATAATAAAATAAATCGGTGTGTATGTGCTTATGCTAGAGATGTACATACATGTGCAGTTTGTGTATTTCTGTTTAATTTCAGCAGTACAGCAGTGTATTTTCAGTTAGTACATTACACTGGCTACTTAAGCTTTCATTTCATTAACGTGATGGATTCACAGTGTCCGATATCACACCAAGACATGTCTGAAGCTCTAAAAACTTTTGCTGCAGTAAACTTGTTATAGCTGTAAAAATTATTCACCTATAGTTCAGAATATTGTGTATTAACAGCACTGTACCTTTACCACTTTGAGAGGTTTGCCAACTGAAGCCGCACTTCAGCTAATTGCTCTCCATCAGAGCGTGTCCATGTTCACGGGCAGGTGAGAGGAGGATTCACTCAGACACAGTAGTGACTTTCAATTCCACTAAAAAGGCTTCACGAGCACAGGAGTAAATAACTCTGCATTGTCCACTCCTATGCACAGTCACTGGGTTTTTGTTAACAGGTTGATCACGTTCCAGTAGGTGCAGAGACGCTCTCCTGGTTTAATGCCAGCATTCGTGTGTGAAAGTATTTGTTAAGATGCCAAAATGTTTGTGCAATCTGACAGGATCTCATGAGACTCATGAACTCACACAGCCGTGAGGAGATGAAATTGAAACGCCACCATCTGTTTTCCATCCTTTATTTTCCCTGGGTGCGTCTCAGGATTTATACACATCCATATATCACCTCAAGTTATTATATCTGAGAAAGTGTGTGTAAATAATAACATTCTTTCTGGAAGAAAATATCTGTAGAGACAAGTACTTTACAAGGGCTGAGTCCCAAATCATCATTATCATCATCTTGTGCACTAAATAGGCTTCTTGGTATATAGTATATAGACAGCGTGTGTGTGCAGAGAAAATCAATGTTTCAGTTTATTCATCCATCTTTGTTGAGCACTTTATCCTGATGGTTTCTGTTGAAAATGAAACGAAATCTTTGACACTGATCATTACTGCCTCTCTTTACACATAACATGAGCGACTTCCTCCTCAGGTCAGGTTAGATGAGGAAGGCAGTGTAAAGAGGTGTTGTGAAAGCTAAGGAAACACTCCTGCATGAAATAAACTACATCCTATGTACTTAGTGGGCCGCAGAAGGCGACGGCCCTTGAAGGACTGGTTGTGAATATATTTGAACCCAAGAATCTCCTGTTTCTATTCTTTAGTTCCTCTCTCGTGTTGCTTTGGAGAGGAAGCAGATTTCAGTGAGTATTCACTGAGGAGCCGGCTGTTTTCCATATTGTGATATTGTGCTCTGTGTGTGTGTGTGTGTGTGTTTTTTTTTGGGGGGGTCTATGAATGATTATTTTTCCATTCTATCAGTAGGAGGAGGAGCAGCATGCTCCACTCTTAGTGAGGAAAGTCAACTAATGAGTGCTTGTCACATTCACACATCACTGCAGATCATTTAGTCATTTTAATTGAACACCAGTTGATTCCTTGTGACTTGGTTGGGTTTTTTTTTTTTTTTTTTTGGGTGGTCTGTCTATAAGTACAGTTGCTGTGATGTGGTGTGTGAGTCTGTTAGTGGAGTTGATGTTGTTTTACACACAAACCATTCTGTTGGAAGATGTGTGTTTAAGTATTCATGTCCATCCAGTGTTATTTTAAGGATTATAACTGATCCATCTATTTTTTTTTTTTATTGTAGTTCATTCATAGTGATATCATGAATGATTGATTTTTAAACACTGCTTGCATTCTGTTAAAAATTTTACATACACTTATATTGTGTATATTGTTTATTTCCTTGTTACTTAATATCTCTCTTCTTGCAATTCTCTGCTCTTCAGTTCCTCCTAGCAGTAAGTTGCGCACACCGGCAGCACCGTCGCCTCTCGCCCTACGCCAGCCCATGAAGGTGGTGTCTAATCCTGGTTCAGTCACTACCACGCCCACTCGCTCTCTGGCCCCGCCTCGCAGTGCTCTGCCCCGCCCCAGTGGCCCAGCTGCAGGGGGTTTACCTGTTCCTCGCAGCAAACTGGTCCAGCCTGTGCGCAGGTATATACAAACACCCTACACACACACAGTATACTGTATAAATAAATGAGCGAATGATTACTTCAGAAAACATCTCTTGCACACTACACTCTTAACCCTGTACTAAAGAACCTTCAGATGTTCTTGTATTTCTGATGTATTTCTTGTATATTTAATACTTCATAGGAATCATTTATTTAATTGTAATTGTATCTCTGTACACCACTGACCACTAATAATGTCTGCAACCCGTATATGAGATGGTCTGGGAAAACCCTTCACCTGGTGATGCCGAGTGCACGTTACACGACCTGCACATCCTCACATTCGCCGGCTTTCACGTTCTACAGCTGGTTCTAGGGGTGTCGACATGACACGATTGTTCACTTTTCATCTGGAAAGATCTTGTCAGAAGTGCACCTAGTCCCCAAATCTCAGGAAAATAACAGCCAGAGTAATTCATGTGGCTGTTACTTTGGGCAAAAACAAGAAAAAGGAGAAATGAAAAAGTGTGGAGGAAGTTCTTGTTGATGAAACATGGGCATGTTGTGAAAATGTGAACGCTGCGTTTCTTATACTGTGCAAGGAATCCTATCATGTTTGAGTTTATTTCTTTTGAATATGTATATATATATATATATATATAGGAGACTATCACGCCGTGCCTGAACTGCCGTTGCATCAGTCAGCTTTCAGCAGGAAGGAATTAGTGTTAAGTCTATAATGAACTCAAACTACACTGACCTGTTAGTTCCTCAAGAGCTCTTAATTGCTGTCGTAGAAAGGATATTATTTACTGTCCAGTGGAGGATGAGGTTCCCTTCTGAGCCTGGTTCTTCTCAAGGTTTCTTCCTCATTAGGGATGAATGTGGGGGATAAATAATAACTTAATTGTAAACTTCATCATTTTTTTCTCTTTCTATACTTCTGTACAGCTGCTTCGAGACAATGTCCATTGTTAAAAGCGCTATACAAATGAATTGAAATAAAACATCTTAACAGTCGTTTGGAGATGAAGTGAGCAGGAAGTTCTTAGAGACGCAGTATAACTGCCTACAGTTTGTCCTCCGCTCCCACAGTGTCAGTGGATAAACTGGATTGAGGGATCTGCAGTGCATGAGCACAGATGAGTTTGATTTCCTCTCTGGCTTTCACTGTGAGTAGATGCAGTGAAGGTTCACAGTAAATGATTAAACGCCTAATAAATCAAACGTTTTGAAAATATCGAGTCCAGGTGTGATCACGTATATCTGGATCATCAATGCACTTAATGCAGACTTTCCAGAACTGAACTCTGCTTCTCTTGTGCATTTATCTCCACCAGAGGTAAAATTACTGTGTGTTCAAACCTGCAGCAAAATGGGACCATTCTGACAGAGCTGCGCCACAGCATCATCTCGGACACTTCAGTGTATATCTGATTAACAACAGGCACTGACTCGGAGCAGCTTTACAGAAATATATCGGTTCAGGACTAAAATATTACATATATTTATCTCGAATGGGCGAGTCAGAGGTGAAGGTGGTGAAGAAAAACTGAGTGAGTCGATATGAGGAAGAAACCTTGAGAGGAACCAGACACACACACACACACACACACACACACACATACACATATATATATATATATATATATATATATATATATATATATATATATATATATATATATATATATATATATATATATATATATATATTTTAAAAGTGCTTTTATGAAGTGTCACAAAGCACAGTTTGCATTTATTTATTTATTTATTTATTTTTTTTTTTGAATGATTTTTAATTCAGTAAACAGAACGTCCAGTCAAAGTAAATAAATAAATACGTATATACAGTGAAATAAATGGTTTGCGTAGGCAGAATTTTTTTTTTCTCCTACACATTTTTCAGAATTCAGCCACAGCGAGACATCCGATGGTTTTCCCAGCTCACCTCACAGTTCATCTCTCTTCATATGTTTAACATGTAGATGCACAGATTCACTCAATAACAAGACCATGACATTTAGCCACTTAAACACACATCCAGCTTTTTAGACCATATAGTACACGGTTATAGAAGGGAAATGATTCATAATCTCACACTTTGGTGTGACCCAGATGAGGATGTTTCCCCTTTTGAGTCTGGTTCCTCTCATATCGTCTCAGGGAGTTTTTCCTCACCACCGTCGCCTCATTTAAGGATAAATTTATAACGTTATACATTTTTATTCTGAATGTATCAACTTCTGTAAAGCTGCTTTGTGACGAGGTCTATTGCTCAAAGTGATATAGAAATAAAACAGAATCAAATCTAGTTGTGAAATCTGTCTGATTAGAATAAAATCCCTTGGTGTTATTGCTGCTCTTATAATCTCTCTGAAAAGCTTATAAAGATCTGGAGGCTTGTATGTGCTAATACACAGATCAGGCATAACATTATGACCACCTGCCTAATATTGTGTTGGTCCCCCTTTTGCTGCCAAAACAGCCCTGACCCATCGAGGCATGAACTCCACTAGATCCCTGAAGGTGTGCTGTGGCATCTGGCACCAAGATGTCCTGCAAGCAACTTACAGATTTTAAGGGATACTTTTTACAGATACTGACCACGGCAGACCAGGAACACCCCACAAGAGCTGCAGTTTTGGAGATGTTCTGATCCAGTGGTCTAGCCATCACAATTTGGCCCTTCGTCAAACTCGCTCAAATCCTTACTCTTGCCCATTTTTCCTGCTTCTAACACATCAACTTTGAGGACAAAATGTTCACTTGCTGCCTAATATATCCCACCCACTAACAGGTGCCATGATGAGATCATCAGTGTTACTCACTTCACCTGTCACTACTTTTATTATTTTATGTTATGGCTGATCGGTGTCTTTATTGTACATATGTGCAGCTCTTTCAGTCTGATTATCTTAATCCCATGATGGTGTGTGTGTGTGTGCTGCAGGTCTCTTCCAGTTCCACGCTCCTACAGCGGTGTTAGGGATGAGAGCTGGAGAGAGGGCTGCTACTGACGAGGCCACAGCACAGAGGCGGACTGTCCGACTCCGACCCGGCACTTTACTGATCGACACTCTGACTATCCCATACAATCAGCGCTGAACGTATTCTCCCATCAGTGAGGATACTCATATCACGGCTGGCTGGAAATCAGTGAATGCCAAAGAACCTGAGCGAGAAGTACACATCATGCTCCAGGGCTGCGCTTCTCACACCCCAAACATCGCGCTTCCTACAGAGAGACCCATCGGCCCCATCTCTCTCTAATAAACTCTTTAACACTTTATCGCTTCTCGCCGCTTCTGCACCCTGCGAAGGAGACCCTCGTCTAGTGCTACATATTTACACGTTTTATTTTCCCTGTAATGGGCTCGTTGCAATCTTGTCAGGGTGGAATATTATGTGGATCTACTCTAATGGATGGTGTTTCTTGACGTGTAGCTTGATGGCCAGCGCTTAAAAAAATTTCCTAAAAAAAGGTGACTGTATGGTGATCAAACCCCTTCGTGTCTTTCAGAGGGAATGTTTTGTCATTTCAATTTGACAATTATTTATTTAGAAATCATTATGTAAAAGAAATTATTTACAGAATATATTCCGACTCAGTATTTGCTTTTGTTTGCTTTTTGCATTTTTTTTTTTTAGTTCTGAATGTTAACGTTAATGTTGAACCTCAACTATAAAGCTACGTTTCCAAAGCTTTTTTTTTTTTCCTTTTGGTTGGTTGGTTGGTTGGTATGGTTTTGGTTCAACAGCTGTGAGATGCACTAGGGTTGATATATTTTTTTTTAATAGTTTTTCAAGAATCATGGACTGGAGGATCATGGGTATTACAGCGTGTCCAGACAGGCAGAGTCGTTTTCTGAATTGCATCATGAGTGTATCGCATCCCAAATCTGGCGGTCAAGTTATTGTAACCCATTCGATGTTGAACATTAAGTGTTGCGAACAGAAGCGTTCGTGCATGTTACGAACACTGGCGGATGGCGAGTCTGTCCGTCTGTCTCCTGCTCAGGTGTGGGAGGAGTCAAAGTCACAATGTGATTGTTTAAGTGTGGTGGAAAAGAAAATAAGTGAAAAGTGTTCTCATTATGAGCTCGTCTCTGCCGGCAAGCTGATGACGAAAATTATTTAAAAAAAAAAAAAACAAGTTATTGAAAGTTTTTAAAAAAATAAAAATAAAAAAAAAAAGTAAATCATTGGTAATTCAGATGCACATTCAGGGTCATGGTCCAGCAACAGGAAATGGACCAGGAAGTGGAAGCCTTAAAGGCGACGCACGAACACATTGCAGTGAGAGATCAAGAAAGAGATCAAGAATAAAACAAAAGTGCATCTGAAAGACTTCAGACTGCAAGCGTTTTAAACATGAGTGCCTATAATTTATGAACTTAGGATTCTTTTTTTTTTTGATGTTTTTGTTTGCATTTTATATATATATATATATATATTTTTTTTTTTTTTGTGCCAACAGAGTTGATTTTGCCATAATGATTTGCTTCAGGGGTCTCTTTTGGCTGATACAACATCATTATTATTATTATTATTATTATTTTTGGTTTTGTAATTGCTTTGATAACATTTATATGTATGTTATAAAGGCTTTGATATTTATGAATAAATGCTCTGATGTAATAAGAGGCTTATTTATTAAAGCAGAGCGAATCCTGTGCACAGCGAGAGGCAGCGCTGGCGAGACGTCTGAGTCTGGTCTGGGCACGAGGATGCTCGTGCCGCACCATTTTGTGGACCGTTTTGTTAAACATTTTTATATCTCCACAAACATGACGCTCAGTTTTTTTCCCCTGTGTTCACATTTCAAATAAAATGTCTAAAATTTCAGAAGTTGTGGTCTGTGATGAAGTTGTATAAACCTTCCAGGAACAGTTTTGGACCTTTTTTTAGTATTTGGATTAAATGCCATGTATTAAAATGTGTTTGTCTGCATTCAGTAGATATTTATGGGTGTGTCTCAATCAGCTCTCTAGCTCCCTAGTCAGTGAGTCAGTATCTGGTGTACAGAGTTAGGGCTCTGGAATAATTTCCAGACTTTTTAATTTCCTTATCAGTGAATGTAAAAACCCAAACATACTAAATATTTCAGTTTTATGTCATATAACTGCTTTAACAAGTTTCTGTCATGACAAAAGTCATTAGACGCGAACATACTTCATATAAAACGTCAAATAAAGTTAAACCTCACTAGCATAAGTAATCATTTGAGCTACAACAAGAAGAAGAAGCTACTTATTTTTTTGTAGATGAAGTGAAGTAGAGAGTTTGTTTCATCCTGTTATTTTTCCAGCTGGGAAGCTTCAAAAATATGACATCATTTCCAGTAAAGGAACATAGTGAGCATCAACGCAGTGATGTCAGTGATATTTCCAATCAGTCTCAATAACACAGTTGAGGATTTAAAATGTTTTACAACTAGCACACCATTTTCTTTCCTATATAATCATAAACTTGATGTAAATTTCTTGCTTTGTCAAAGGTATATGAGAAGTCCATTATTCTCATTCCTCATTTATATTCATAAGGAACATGTTCCGTATGCTTTCCTTTTGGTAGATGAAGCTGGTGCGCTGCAGATTTTAGCAGCACCATCATATATTTGCTCTAACTGATTTTACATTGCAAAAAAAATGACCAAACGTGAAGGTAGAAGATTGCAACACACCAAATCTAAGCTTATTAAACCTTTTTCCTAGACATATTTGATTCATTTCAAACTTGTTCTATTGGCAGACTTTATTACTAAACAAGCAAACTTATCAGCTGAAAGAATACAGCTAAAGATATATATATTTGCCCGTATTCAAGATACTGTGAGAAAACATGGCATAGCAAGTGAGTATCTTGTCATTAAACCTTCTTACCTAATTATCTGTAAGTAATAAATACTATAAATAGTAAAACTTTATATACACACTACTGCTCAAAAGTTTGCGATCACTCAAATTTTGTTTTCCAAGGAAACGCACACAATTAGTGTGAATAGAAAATCCAGCAAGAGAACAGGACGTGCTGACATGTCACCATTAGAAATAATGATTTTGATGGAAGTGAATGTTTTCTTCAAACTTTGCCTTCATCAAAAAAACACTCGTAAAAGTAAAAAAAAAAAAAAAAAAAAGCACCACATTAAAATTGTACTCGAGTATTAAAAAAGTAACAGCAAGAACGAAAACTAGAGATTCTTGTTTAAGCTTTTAATCTCACAACATGAAGTGAAATGAACCACATAGTTCAAATACTTTAGAACCGTATTTAACTGTATTTAACTATCAAACTACAAAGACATGCCTAATGCCAATATGCAACATACTAGTCAAAGTTGTAAAACCTCCAATTTAACTCGAGCAGAAGCCGATTTTCAAAATTAGAGTCAAGCCTAGATCTTTTGGGGCTGAAAAGCAATCCTGCAGTGCTGAAGAGCCACTCACAGGCAGCCAATGCAGGAAGAAGGTGTATTGGTCTTGATAGAGAGGCAGCAAATAGCAGGGAATGTGAGCAGAGACTCCCTGGTGTCTGAAACACAGGCCAGATATCCGAAATTCAGTCTGATGTATTCCAGGCCTACGAGCAGAGTGAGGAGACAAAGGTTTGGTTGAGGGGGTTGGTTGGGAACAAATTATGTTTTTTGTCATTAACTACATTTACATCTAAATATCTAAAACCATGCAAATCCCCTACTTCAGCGTAAATCTTTGTTGTAGGGCATCCACAAGTGGGCCGCAGTATGTGAGAGAATGGTCGAGTCGCTGAAGTTTCATGCTTAACTGATGGACACTAGGCAGCAGCCATCACAGCTGTGTATTCACTTCCGCTTGCAAGATGTTCAGTACTTTTGCAACTGGACGCATTGTGTTGGCCCACTCTGTGGAAAAAAATCAGAATGATCAAAGAGTATACAACAACCAACAATAGCGTGGAAAAACACTTACATTGGAACCTCAAGAGAAGTGCATGTATTCCTAAGGGCATCTTCTCCTGCTTCTTTGCAAATTTGAGGGATTCGGTCAGCCATGATAGTTGAATTCCACCGCATTTGGTTTGGCCTTAAAAGCTGAAGCCTGCTTTCTGCTTCAACAGCTAGAGCAGATCGGCCGCTTTTATTCCATAAAGCTTGGCACTTGCTAAAGACAGATCTGTAGAGTTTCTTGTAGTGTTCATTTGAGAGAGCTTTTTAGGCATCAACACTTGAGACTAGGTTAAGTATGTAGCAGGCACACTTTTGAGGTTTTGATAGCTGGAATTCAAAGCCATCATCTTGGTCCAGCAGTAGAGAAGCATCTTGGAATTCCACACCATCACTTCCCTCATCACAGCCTTCAGAATCAGTGTTATCACTTTCACGCTTGCTTGTCTCAATATTGTTTTCAGCGCCAAAAACTCCGTCACCATCTGTGGTTGTGCAGACAACCTTGTCACGTATTTCATACTCTGAGTGGATATCATTTATAGCACTGGCCAGTACCTCAAAACTATGAGAGCCCTTTAATCTTTTGCAGGCAAGTGCAGCGAAAGATCTTTCAAGACTTTCAGGGTTTATCCGGTGAGCAGTTACACCAATAAATGACTTTCTACATGCAGTCCAACAATCCACTGTGGTTGCAAGCCATTCAACTTCCCTCATGGCAGCAGTCACTGTTTCATGGTCAGAGCAGCTTTGGTGGCTTAGTGGTTAGCACGTTTGCCTCACACCTCTAGGGTTGGGGGTTCGGTTCCCGCCTCCACTGTGTGTGTGGAGTTTGCATGTTTTCCCCGTGCCTCGGGGGTTTCCTCCAGGTACTCCGGTTTCCTCCCCCAGTCCAAAGACATGCGTGGTAGGTTGATTGGCATCTCTAAATTGTCCGTAGTGTGTGATTGCGTGAGTGAATGAGTGTGTGTGTGTGTGCCCTGCGATGGGTTGGCACTCCGTCCAGGGTGTATCCTGCCTTGATGCCCAATGACGCCTGGGATAGGCACAGGCTCCCCGTGACCCGAGAATAGTTCGGATAAGCGGCAGACAATGAATGAATGAATAGCATTTAGTGACTAACAAACATGAATTTTTATTTACCGGAAGATCAGGGGTTCAAGCCCCAGCGCTGCCACTGTTGGGCCCTTGAGCAAGGCCCCCAACCCACCCTGCGCCATTTCTTCCATAAGTGAAGAAAAGAATTTCACTGTGCAGTAATGTATATGTGACAAATAAAGGCAACTTAAATAGAATGTGATTTTTGGTAATCCAGATCTTGTAGCAGAAAGAAACACATTTTCCCCGCTTGCTTGATCAGTTCACGTATATATATCTTTTCTTGTGTATGACTTCAACCACAATGAGAGCGCTGGACAATAATGATGATGATTCAAAGCAATGCGGCTCTATATCGCTAATCGCACGCATTAGCGAATGTAAGCCTACTACACACATAAGCAGCTTGCTAGTCAAGGTCAAAACGTGCAAAAAAAAAAAAAAACCAGTATCATTAAAACAAAATATTAACTTACCTCAATACACTTCCTTAAGTTTGATGGCAAACTTAAGAAGGCTGATATTTCCTTGGTGAGTGGGAGACAAAGGACACATTTCATCTTGTATGAATCCTTACTATACCACTATTTTCTTCCACTGACTTTTATCATTTCTCTTAGGTCCAGGTCAAGGTGCTGTGCGTTGTGGTAATTGACGCAACATGACGTCACTTCCAAAGGACCAATGAACATGTCTGGCCAATTACATGGAATGTTAAAGCGAATCTCATTGGCAGAATAAATAATGTTTAAATTAAGCTACTTGAATCAGCCCAATTCAAGTGGTTTGTTAGTAGCAAGGGAAACTAGAATGAAGTGATTTCCAAAAGTCTTGGAAATCAAAATTTGGTGGCTAGCACGTTTGCCTCACACCTCCAGGGTTGGGGGTTCAATTCCTGTCTCCGCCATGTGTGTGTGGAGTTTGCATGTTCTCCCTGTGCCTCGGGGGTTTCCTCGGGGTACTCCGGTTTCCTCCCCCGGTCCAAAGACATGCATTGTAGGTTGATTGGCGTCTCTAAATTGTCCGTAGTGTGTGATTGTGTGAGTGAATGAGAGTGTGTGTGTATCCTGCGATGGGTTGGCACTCCGTCCAGGGTGTATCCTGCCTTGATGCCCAATGATGCCTGAGATAGGCACAGGCTCCCCGTGACCTGTGGGGGAGGAAACCGGAGTACCCGGAGGAAACCCCCAAGGCGCGGGGAGAACATGCAAACTCCACACACACATGGCGGAGGCAGGAATCAAACCGCCAACCCTGGAGGTGTGAGGCAAACGTGCTAGTCAGTCATATCTTTATAGCACGTTATCATTTGAAAAAAATGACTTATTTGATCTGGAAGAAGAGGAAGAGGAAGAAGAAATATAGTGGATCGACTATATTAACCAACTAGATGAGTTGACCCCCCCTTCCCCACATACACACACACACACACACACTATACTCAGCTTACACACTAAAGTAGTGTTAAACCAGACACTTATGTATGAGGCTGTAGTAATCCATAGTATTTTCGGAGGTCAAAGGTAACAGTTGAACAAATAAAACTGAACAAAAACTTCTTTTACCATACACAGGATTTATTTTTGTCATTTTTAGACCAGTAAACATTCCTT
The DNA here is from genome assembly GCA_033459395.1 of Hemibagrus guttatus. Classification (NCBI taxonomy): domain Eukaryota; kingdom Metazoa; phylum Chordata; class Actinopteri; order Siluriformes; family Bagridae; genus Hemibagrus; species Hemibagrus guttatus. The sequence goes on from JAUCMX010000019.1 coordinate 2,177,819, forward strand.
TTGTTCAATTTTTATCACTGTGCTCTTCAACACAACATGAAGCTACAGTTGATTTGCTTTATTGTTGCTGTTTTATTTTCTAACCACATTTCTTTTTCTATTTCTTATATTCTCTCTTCTCTATTCCCTCCATCTCATCTTCATCCTTTTCTTCATCACTCTGCCAATCCCAGCTCTTTGCCTGTAAGTTCTGCGATGGCTTTGTCCTTCAGCGTCTCGGGTGAGGCGCACTTTGGCTCGGACTGCACCGGCACCTTGTTTATCCTCTTCCACAGGTACTCTATTTTAGCATCACATTGCCAGGGGTTCAAGGCCAACTCCACCCAGCTGATCCCTAAACCGAGGGTTCCAGGTGTCAGAAATGTTAGCTGGTTCTCTGAGAGGTCCAGGTACTGCAGCCGGTCCAGGCCGTGGAACACTGTAGCCGGGAGAGTCTGCAGCTTGTTCTTCTGAAGGAACAGGTGAGTCAGGTTAGTGGTGTGACTGAAAGCTTTGTCATCCAGAGACTGAAGTTTGTTTTCATCCAGGTAAAGTCTCTCTAGAGCATGAAGGGAGTGGAGGCTCACGGCTGGAAGCGCCTCCAGCAGGTTCTGGGAAAGGTGCAGGGTTTCTAGGTGGCTCAGCCTCTCCAGCAGAACAGAGGGAATTTTCTTCAGCTTGTTCCCTGACAGGTCGAGCCATGTGAGGTTGCTGTTGGTGGGAAGCCAGTCGGCATTGACGCTGGTGAGCCAGTTGTCTTTAAGAACCAGGTTAAGAAGCGGAGCATGATAGAACACCCGAGCAGGCAGCTCCTGTAACTGGTTTCCTAAAGGGGAAATTCATATTTACAACAAAGTCAATGTTTATATCTGAATACTCTGAAGCAAGGGCAAGTATCTCAATCCAGCTACAGCATGAGGTGATTGCTTTAAGACTGCCTGTGAAATTCATAACATGATAAAAAAATTCTCACTGCAATATAGCACTGCTTGCTAATGCAAACTGTTGTCGGTGGACAGAACAGCCTGTGTGAAAATCTCCTTCTAAGCCACTGACACACAGTAATGTATCTCCTCTGTAGCAGCTTCATAATGGTTTTTATAAGAGGGAAGATTAACACTCATTAGACAGCAGGCTTTTAATATGTCATACTGAGGCAGGTCCAGATGCACAGGATCGCTCATGGTGAGTGGTTGTGTGAGGTGGTG
>JAUCMX010000019.1:2184005-2234005 GCA_033459395.1 Hemibagrus guttatus
TGACATTTTGTTCAATGAAACTCAAAATTTAGGTCATAGCATATAAGCCTGGTATCATGTGTAACGTGTGTGTGTGTGTGTGTGTGTGTGTGTTGACAGTGTTATAATGACCATCTCGTCCACGGTGCTGGCGCTGCTGCTCATGCCGCTGTGCTTGTGGCTGTACAGTCCGTGCGTGGATCGACACCCCGGTGGTGCAGCTGCTGCCCCTGGGCGCGGTCACTCTCACCGTGTGCAGCACACTCATCCCCATCGCACTCGGGGTCGCGCTCAGGTCCCGGTACCCCGCGCGCTGCTGACATCGTGCTCAAGGTAACAACTGAGACGTCAAGTATAGTCTAATGGCCACGTACCAAAACCGCGTGGTATCCCGGTCACTGTACACAGGCTTTTCACGCAGCCAAGAAGTGAATAATCTGTGGTCTAGTGGACACATAGGTGCTGTGAGACTTACACTTTATATTTATGGCATTTGGCATGACGCCCTTCTCCAGAGAGACTTACAGAAGTTGCTTTGAAGTCTCTATCAATGAACACATCCTGATACCAGTTCACTGGGCCATGGATTAAGATACCATGAGCATAAAGACTGTGTTGAGACATGTTTTAGTTTTTAGTACTAGTGTAAGTAAAATGGTAGGTCTTTGCGTGTCCTTTGAAGACGGCCAGCTGTTTGGACATCTAGGGGAAGTTCATTCCACCACCCAGGTACCAGAACAGAGAAGAGTCTTGATGCAGGTCTTCCTTGTGCCCTGAGAGATGGTAAATCAGTCAAGTATGCAAGCTGAGGATTTAAAGAATATTTAAACACATGACCATCACATCACCCATATGTTCCTGTTCAACATCACATTCCAGATTTAGTGACCACTTTGCACTTTCATCCCAAAGGTGTTCAGTGGGGTTGAGTCAGAGTCAGGGCTCAGTGCAGGACACTCCAGTTCTTCCACTCCAACCTTAACACACCATGTCTTCATGGAGCTCTGTGCTTTTGTGTACAAGTACATTGTCATGCTGGAACATGAGACAATCTGTACAATTGTTTGCTTCAAACTTGTGTGGGGAAAGAAAACAGTTTGGGGGAAGAAACGCGCACACACACACACACACACACACACACACACACACACACACACACACACACACACACACACACATACAAGGCCATGTAATGTATGCTGCTAATGAATTTGGTGAATATTTAGCTATATATAAATCAGCAGGGGATATGTTCTGCTTTATGTAGGTTTATTTTAGTTTTGGTTTATAGCACTGGAGCTTTGTAAGAGACAGACGTGAAGCTGTTGTCACACACTGAGAAGTCTTCAGGTCTTTGCAGATAAGGACATGCTGTATTTTTAGTTGTCTAATTAACTTGAGTGAAGAAGAAAAGCTCAGAGAGTCCAAATCCTGGCACTGCCAAGCTGCCACTGCTGGGCTCTTGAGCTTCAACTGCTCATCTGAGATAAATGTAAGTCACTCTGGATAAGGGCGTGTGTCAAATGCCATAAGAAGTTTGCTTTGTCTTTAATGACTACAAAATGATTAGAGTTGGTTACAGACATCTACAGATGTATTTTATTCCTTATTTGTACATCACATGATGGTCTGTAAAGTGTTTCAGCTTTTACACTTGCCTTGAAAACAACCTAAATTCTTAAGACACGAACAAACCTTCTTCTGATCATTTTCAAGCCAGTCACAATCCAACAGACCTTTATGATTAATGAAATAAACTATACTAAATTAGTGCCCTAAACAAAAGAGTAATGCAGTGATACAGTAGACTAAACAGGAGCATTGGGAGAGACATAATGCTCAGGAGAATAAAATTGAACAAGAGATCCTTCTTTCACTTAATTTTATCAGCAAGCAGCTAGATAAGAGCCTGTTGTTCAATGATAGAGAGAGGGAGGGAACGAAAGAGTGAAGAGCCGAGCGATAAAGGGTCTCGTGTGCGTGTGTGTGTGTGTTTTACTGGGTAAAGGGGGGAGGAGAGCTCTATAAATTAAAGGGAGTGGATAACAGCAGAAAGCACTGTCACTTTGATGGCTCTGCTCATTTGTCCTCCGAGTCAGACGGCCATCTCTCTGGGGTGACCCCCCAGTCTATGTTTTATACATAAATCTGTTCTGATAAATCTTTTAATCATTTTAAGCAGGGGAATCTTTTTGTATTTTCTTTCATTTTATGAACTGAATGGGAATATCTGAAGGTGGGTTTCTATCAAAACAACACGCTAACCTAAAGCATTCTCCTGCTAGGAAGTCTCATTAGTACTGGTTATAATAATCTGAGAGCACAATGGTGGGATGTGAGAACACAATGGTGAACTCTATCAGTGATCCTGCCACCGCGGCGATCGAGCTGCTCAAATAAAGACTGTGCTGTAAGATCACCAAATAACCAGAAACAAGGAACTGAATTAACCCTTTATACTCTGCTGCATGGAAATCAATCAGTATAAAGAAATGAATGATTTTCTGGCTGTGAGTCTATTATAGAATGAATCAGGACTCTGTTGGCTTTCAGTGTGAGGTGTGTGTTCTTCTCTCTGTTGGATAACCTTACACAGAATTTTAGTGGCTGAAGATAAACACCTTCACATTTTAGCTGCTTCCGAACAAACACTTGGAGCATCTCAGAGAGCAGAAATGGGCTTGAGATCAACATTTAAGAGTATGACATTTGTGTGAAAAATTTTTTAGGGTTTTTGGAACTTTTCTTTGAATACATTGCATCTAGTAGGTTAAGTACAAACACAAATACTTATGATTATAATAAGTGATGATACTTGATAATGCTTCAATTCCTTACAGTCCTGAGCGTCTACTTTCGTACGAGCTTCATATAAAGCACCACTGTGGTGTAGGACATGACAAAGACATTCAATGCTGAACATGGACACAACCAAACAGGAGCAAATTACATTTTTGGCCCTCTGGGAAAAATCGTTAATGACAGCATTCAGTAATCCGGGAGTTTAAGGCGGCTCACAGTAATAACAGTATCAGTGCTGGGTGACATGATGACATAATATCAATATAGATTACTGTGGTGTGGATATAATCACACAGAAATCATAAAAATGCTTATGGATGCTCTTCCTTGGGTAGCTTTATGCCTGCAGAAGAGTTTCACAATCACGTTTCCATCACTGAACAGTAAATATCGGTACAATAAAACAGAATTTAAATTAAAACTAGAAGGAATCAGAAATGAATTATAATTATGTTCATATTCATAAATCACTCGGAATTTCCTGTTAACACCATTAGCACTTTTTGGCAATCTAGTAAACAGTTACAGAGGGAATATGATTTATAATCTCACTCTTTGGTGTCACCCCGATGAGGAAGTTTTCCTTTTTGAGTCTCTCAAGGTTTCTCAGGAAGTTTTTCCTCACCACCATCACCTCCAACTTTCTCATTACGGATAAACTTTAAATGTAGAATTTATAGGTTCCTGTAAAGCTGCTTTGTTACCGTGTAAATTGTTAAAAGTGGCATTCAAATAAGATTTTTATTCACTTTATTTAAATGATAAATATTATTGTACGTCTTGTTTATAAACACAATACAGTATTGCTGGCAGTTCGTTAAGAAGTCTGTATATCGTGATGCTTATCATGTATCACAGAAACGTCTTGTTACTATTGTGGTGAGATATTTTTGTTATATCGCCCATGCCTAAATAGCAACGCAATAAAACGTGAGATCAGTGAGAAATCAGGCTGGAGATCAGATGATTTAAATCATTGTAAGAGTGCTGGATCTGGATCAAACACAGACATTTCTTCTTATTAATGTTGTACCTCTTGATCCTGTTTGTCCCCCAGGTGTCTCTGTGGCTGATGCTCATCACACTGGTGCTGCTGTTCATCATGACAGGTGTGATGTTAGGGCCCGAGCTGCTCGCGACCATTCCTCCTGCCGTGTACGTGGTGGCTGTGCTCATGCCGATGGCGGGATACGCAGCAGGCTACGGGCTGGCCATGGTCTTCTCTCTACCACCCAACAGCTGCCGCACCGTATCACTAGAGACGGGCTGCCAGAACGTCCAGCTCTGCACGGCCATCCTGAAGCTGACTTTCCCTCCACAGCTCATGGGGGCGATGTACATGTTCCCGCTGCTCTACGCGCTCTTCCAGGCAGCCGAAGCCACCATCATCATCCTGGTGTACCGTGCCTACAGGACCGAGGTGCTTCGCAAGCAGGACCTGAACGGAGAAGACGACGATGACACCAACATCACGTACAAGAGAATGAAGGAGGAGGAAGACGGGCCGTTTGACACGGAGTACGGTTCGGTTACCGTAAACAACCCCAACTCCATTGAGCTGGAAACTCAGGGAGGGGCAGGAAGCCCAACACCTCTGTAGAAGACACACAAAACAACGGGACTTCACTGTGAAACAGAGGCATGACCTGTGCAATTCATTGTAACATTCCATATTTTTTTATGCCATATTATGCCAATCGCTCAGTGCTGAAGTATTAAAGCTGTACCGCAAATTTGATTTCTCATTTCTCATAAAACTTCTGGATTAGAAGAGAAATACAGCTTTTAAGACCTCTGAAGCCTTTCATCCAAAACGGGACCTGATAAACTCATCGCATGTCTGAGAAACTCAGAAGAACTAGGGGAAAAGATATACAGCTTATGCCTTAATCTTGGGCTAAATATGTATTACATCTCATTGATCATTCTTCAGTGACAATCTGTACTTGGGTATAGTTGGAGTTCCCTGAATAACCCGTTCCTGGGAATTCATAAATTCGTGTTCCTAAATGCATCCTAAATGCATCTTAATGACACATAAATATGATAACATTTACATAATTCAGCTATAGTACTATTAAAATAAAGGCCTTACACTAAATATCAGAAATAAAGTTGAGGAAGAACTTTTATTCAGTGTTAGTGTGTATGAACGAAGTGGGACTGGGGTAAATGACCACTAAGGTGTATAAAGGAGAGTATTAAGACTGAGCAGGACCACCACTACTTATTTTATTTAAAAACAGAATTGATCTGACTTTATAAGTTTACAGTAAATGAGATGATGGAGTCAGGTATATAAGTATACTGTTAATAAAAGCATCATAATGCCCAGACGTATGCTGTTGTGTGTATTCTGTACGCTCTAGAGCAAGGGTTCTCAACTTTTGGGAGATCTTTATCTATTAATAAATTCCACTGACCCCACCGTACAAACATGATCCCACTGTTCAAACACCAGGGTCATTACTGTTTTCACATTAGGTAGGTCTGAGCTAAACATAGAGCTGTTCTATAACACTTGTTTTTGACTCTAAAGGTTTTGACTAAACCTTATTCGATACATTTCATCAATGCTGTATGGTATATTGTTTACACTATAATCTGCTGCAGTGCATTGTGGGATTTCATGTACACACCAGTACTGAAGATCATTTCACTATACTTTAAGGCAACATTCATATATATATATATATATATATATAAAAAAAAAAAAAAGATGTACATGATATGTTATATGAACACTTGACCATCACATTCATGTGTACTTGTTGAACATCACACTCCAGATTTATTCTCCTTTTGCTGTTATAATGCGCTCCACTCTTCTCTTCTGTGAAGGTTTCCCACTAGATGCTGGAGTGTGTCTGTGGGGATTAGTGATCATTCAGCTACAAGAGCATTAGTGAGATCAGACACTGATGTTGTAAGAGTGAGGAGGTCTGGGGTTCAGTCGGTGTTCCAGTTCATCCCAAAGGTGTTCAGTGGGGTTGAGTCAGAGTCAGGGCTCAGCACAGGACACTCCAGTTCTTCCACTCCAACCTTAACACACCATGTCTTCATGGAGCTCTGTGCTTTGTGTACAGGGGCATCATCATGCTGGACCAGGGTTTGAGTCTCTTAGTTCCAGAGAAGGGACAATGTTAAAGCTACAACATACAGAGACATTCTATACAATTAAAGTTTGTGGCAAGAAGCACACGAAGAAGCAGCACATGTGGATGTGAGGGTCAGGTGTCCACATAAATGTGAAGGGTTAATAAAGCTGCAGTGCCAGTGTGTGCTTGTGTGTTTAATAGTGTGAGCTGATAGTGTCTGTGTTGCTAAAGGCAGCTTGAGTTAATTGGTTGTAATTACACACCTGACTCTAATTAACGCGCTTCTCTCTCCGCCTACTTAACTTGCCCTTATCCGCCCCGTCAGGTGGCTAAGCGGAAATAATTAAAAAAATATATATACACAAATAAAATGGCTACGTACGGAGACGAATCACTCGACAGCTACGTTTACTCCTCGTACAACCCTTACTCGTACAGATGCCCCAAGCCGAAGAGCTGGCGGCAGAAGAGCTACCTGAGCGCGTACGGCGACGGCGAGGGTTACTTCAACAACTACCACCGGGCGCAGCTCAAATCCATCCTGTCGCAGATCAACCCGAACCTCACACCGCGCCTGCGCAAAGCCAACACCAAAGACGTGGGAGTGCAGGTGAACCCGAAAGCCGACGCCTCGGTGCAATGCTCGCTTGGACCGCGCACTTTGGCTGCACGCCGACGGGACGCAGTGCGCAGGCGCAGCTCGGAGAGTCAGAGTCTCGGCAGCCCGGTGAGTCCCGGGGTTCGGTTCCCGCGCACGCAGGCCGTGTATTCCCCGATCGCCACGCGGGGACTCGCGGCTTTCCTGCAGGACCATGATGATGATGATGGTGATGAAGATGCCGAGAAGCAGCAGCAGAAGAAGAGTGGAGAAACGGCAGAAGAGGCTGAGAGCACAGACAAGGGCGAGGAAGAGGACGTGGAGGACAAGGAACCAAAAAACACAAAATCCAAACCAAAGCTTAGTCCCGGTAAAAGTGATGATGAAAGCGAGCAGATAAAAGTGGATGATGAAATTAAGAGTGAGAGTGAGAGAAGCTGTCAGGATGACCCCAAGCCCAAGGGGAGAGTGCGCTTCCAGGTGAGACTCCATAGAGGTTTGGTCCAGACGGAGAAACTGTTCTTGGTGGAACATGCTTCATTCAGATTTGCAGTACAAGTTCATAACGTGTAAAAGTTTGCAACTTTTAATACACCTTTAAATGTAAATGTTTAAAGGTCTAAACCACATCCTGATGAAATGCTTGAAATGACCGATTGCTCTGTGTTAAACTCTATATAGCATATCTATATAACTCGGCTTATAGCCGAGATGGCAGTGTCTCTGGAAACCCTGTGTTCTTAGTACTGTCTTTTAAGGATAATTAAGCAGACATGGTCCACTCACTGGACATGGTGATGCCTGTAGTCCACACTCTAACCATTACCACCTCTCCTTCTGATAGTTTTTGGAGCAGAAGTATGGCTACTATCACTGCAGAGACTGCAACCTTCGCTGGGAGAGTGCCTATGTGTGGTGTGTTCAGGGCACAAACAAGGTAGCAGCAGTTTTTATTAATTTTTTTTTTTACATGATCACTTATTTTTTTTTTTATTTCTTATTTGCTTAAACATTGTCCTGCCTTACAGGTGTATTTCAAGCAGTTTTGCAGAACGTGCCAGAAAGCTTTCAACCCATACCGGGTAGAGGACATAACCTGTCAGGTAAGCTGACCACCTTAACAACTCTTCTTTCTGAGGCCTTTTGAAGATTGTGACTATTCATGTTTCTTGTTCCAGAGGTGCAAGAAGGCGCGCTGTACATGTCCAGGAACAGCACGCCATGTGGATCCTAAACGGCCGCACAGACAAGACCTGTGCGGTCGCTGCAAAGGCAAACGGCTCTCCTGCGACAGCACCTTTAGTTTTAAGTACATCATATAGTGCAGAATCTGTCCTCCTGAAGGTGGTTCACTGCTGTTTAATGAATGCTTTGCCAAGGATCTGCTATCTTTTGTATCCAGTGATGACCTTGGGGATTGGAGCAGAAGTCTTGAAGAGTGAGGCCTTGTGCCCACTGCCCAAGACACTGGTGGTTTTTGGTTTTGTTCACTTGAACAGCAGCATTCCCAGTAGTGAACCATTTTGGGGAAAAGTGGAAAAATAAATCTACATGAACAGCAGTGCTGGTGTCCTGTGCTTTGTCATGACTATTTAGTAACTGCAGTGGTCTTCTGTTCTGTTCCTAACTTGCTTGAATGCATTGCAAAGCCAGCATTAGATGCCTTTTATAACATACATCGCAGCACCATGAAATTTTCTCCACATATCCCAGCTTGTTAGGAAGTTGGTCAGAACATGGGGGTCAACCCTGATGCAGCTGAATCTTGAAACCCAAATCTTGAGTTTTTGTTTGCAGTGGTCAGAATATTCCACCCTCCTGTGTGCAGTTATTGTTGTACCTGCCTTTCCCAAAATATAGTTATTTAAACCAGTGACCCTGAGCTGGACAAAGCTGATAAAGCTATACAGGTTATGATCCACTGAACACATCATGCAGCACAACACACTCCTATGTTGGCCTTATTTTCCCAGCACGATCGAGCTGATTTCCTGAGATCCTCTGTGACTCCAGAGTGTCAGTGATCTGTCTGCATGCTTTCACAGTGTGGCTTGAATAAAAGCATGTTGCTGCTTTTGTTTTAGTGGAAAATTGGAATCATCTTCCATAAAGATAAAATGCTGAACTTGTACACTTTCATATCACCTTACTGTGCAGATAATACAATTTTAGGTAAAAAGAATAACAAGATGCTGGAGATCTTCTCCCAGTCTGTGGTGGCGAGTGCCATTTACTGTGCTGTGGTCTGCTGAGGGGACAGCATCAGCACCAGGGATGCCAGCAGGATTAACAAGCTAATTGGCAAGGCTGGATCTATCACTGCACACAAACTGGAGACGTCAGTGAGGAACAGGAGGTCACTGAACAAACTGTTCTCCATCACAGACAATCCGTCTCTACAACACACTGCAGAGTGAGTGGAGTCTTTCTCCAAAAGACTCGTTCAGATTCGCCATCACAGAGAACGTTACAGGAGGTCATTCATACCATTCACAATAACGTTCTCACACTGCACTATTACAAACATCCATCCATCCATCCATCACTATTAGCATGTTTAAAAATCTGTTTATTCAGCATGTGAGCTAAAACAAAACAACTGTGGAGCTTCTGTTAATCCCAGTACTCTGGGCAAAAATCTGTTTCCTGTAACACACACACACAAAGCACGAAGGAGACGGAGAGATGTGTTCAATTTGCTTTTTATTTAATCAGGACAGGGTAAGGCAGGTGAATGAGATGACAGAGGGAAAACCAAAACAAACCAAAAAGGAACATGAGAAAAAAAATGGGATAATGCACCTCTAAATAAAAACTATTTTCTCCAGGTAAATAATATATCCATTAAATAATTAAGAACAGCATCCAAAATGTACCAGACAAGCAACAGAAAGAAGTTCTCAAAGGAATGAATACAGTGACTTTAAAGAAAGAAAAGAAAAATGTGCCGTGACATTGTCATGTCCCTCCAATGCTGTAAGTAAGCGCTCCGTGTTGTGTGGTCAAGCGAAAAAGAAGCACAGTGCTTTTGAAAAAGCGCAGCAGAGCCAACAACCCATCATCAGTGCAGCCCTGAGTCTGGGAGATTACACCGAGCCAGCATGGACCGTCACCGGCCCCCAGTTTCCCCCACAGCAGGGACTTTCTAAAGCATGGCATCAGCAGGAGACTGCGAGCCAACGTGAAGATCACAGTGGAGATTAAGGAATGCATATGTCCGAGCACAGCTCAGGAGACGGGACGAGGGCGAGGCCAGTCATCTGCTCCCAGCCGTGCTCAGTGATTAAAAGAAAAAGCTGAAAATAAGATTTGTGTATTTAGGGCAGAGAGGTTTGTTAGTGACTGTTACAGCTGTTTTTTTTGTTTTGTTTTTTTAAATAATTTTTTAAATTTTTATTGATTTATTTTTCTTTTTTTGCATTAGCTTCATACTCTATTCTGGTTGAACAGTGCATTACACAAATGTACAAGGGAAAAATACTGCTTTTACACTATACATTTTTCTAAAATATATACAGAGTACAATAAGTTATTGACATTTCCATAATGAGTTGCAGCCAGTTCGCAATTTGTGTGTGCATTTTAATGTGCTGATGTGCATGTGAGAATGTGTGTGCAAAGATCGGCCATACTTAACACACTCACTCACGCACACACACACACCCACACCGAAACATGAGTCTATGGTTGTCTACAGGCAGCTACTTATTTGGTTATAGAGTACGAGTTTTGTTAGAGCAACCCAGTGAAAGCTAAAGTATCTGCTAGACGCAGGTCAATAAAGTTAATCCTCTCTTTACACAGAGTTCGAGGGCCGAGCCTTCGCTTCTCAATTATACATTAAATAACTTTTACATTTACAACCTAGGATTGTTAGCTCTAATAAAAAATATATTTCTCAAAAAATAGTTCTTGCAGTGCTTTCTCACTTTCAAGCATGCATTTGAAAACTTTTATGTACTTATTGGTTTGCGTTTGATGAGTAAAATATGACTTGCACAACGTTTCCATAGCAACCCAACCACCAAAAACAGCTGTTACGAGTGCTCTACACACAGGTCTTGTTTTGTTTTTGTCCTTTTTTTTGGACACACACACACACCAGAGGTCATAGGTCGTTCCGCTAAAAATTCCAGTTTAGCATCATCATCGTCGTCAGATATCTCTTCCTCAGTCTGGTTATCAGTGTTTTACACAGCTGTCGCACATTATTTCAGAGAAAGAACAAAAACAGCAAGGAAAAGAAGAAGAGAAAAAGGAATTTGTGTCTGTAGCACAGTTAAAGTCAATATAATCCCACATGTACACACACACACACACACACACACACACACACACACACACACACACACACACACACGTCCATTAGCCCTTTAAGGTGAAGTGTCAAGAAATCCCCAAACCCTTAGCCCCTCCCACTGAAGACAGCGTACTTCTGCTCCCTGCTGGAACCCACTGCCAAGTCTCTGGAGTCTAGGCTTTTGATTTGCGTGGTCTTCTCACAGTCCTGAGCTGAGGACTGTATTGTGTGTGTTGATCTGGGTCTCAGCTGTGGGTGCTTGGTTGTAAATGTGGCTCTGGGAGCTCTGTGCCTGGCGTAAAGCCTCACGGATCTGCAGGTTGAGCTCCATGAGGCGACTGCTGGCCTGAGACAGGTCTCTGCTCGGCCCCACCACAGCTACACACCCGGTCTGCCCCAGCGTCTGGTGACGGAAGTAGATATGCAGCAAGGTTTGCACTGCGTTGTCCTTCTCGCTGCCAAAAATGTCATTAGGCCACAAGCATCTGAGAAAGAACGAAAAGAAAGAAAAAAAGAGTTTTGATCAGATTGTATAAAATCCCTATAACCCTATTCAGATTGGATTAGCTTATCAGGAAGATTTCTGTAATACATTTTTTTTTACACGTTTCCTCCTTGCATCTGGGTTCTGACTTTTCTTAATGATTTCATTTTCTTTCTCCTTCTGAAAATACTTTACCAGGTTGCGCATGTAGTCCAGGTTTCACCGCTCACACCATATACAGCTCAGTGCCTCTTCTAAAGCATGCATTTTCCATTTACATTTAAGGAAGTGTTCAACATCTAAGGAGGTTATATATGCACTGATACACACACTACATGTTCTGAACAATTCCAGCTGGTTACTATATTCTGGGAAATAATAAACACCAGAACACACTGTGACTTGACGGTAAAGCATTTATTTATTTATATATGTTTGTTTGTTTATTACAGCTCCGTGTGTGTGTGTGTGTGTGTGTTTTTTCACCTAAAAGCTTTGACTTGTGCGACGGCAGAACTGAAGTCTCGTGCTCGGAGGCTCTCGATCAGCGAGTGGATGGCCGTCTCTGTGCTGGACTGCACTGCTGCAGACACACTCACCCCCTCCTGTCCACTGCTCTCCAACTCCGCCTCTTTCAGACAGTTCTCCAAAATGGCAAGCTCCTCCGACATATTGGTTACCTAAAAGACAAGTGTTTCAAACGTATACTATATAAAACCCGTAACCATGAGCAGTTTCATATTTTTAATTTTTTCAAATTATATTTCTCCTGAGAAATTCAGTGGCTTGTTTTCTGGAGAACATGCGTCGTGCAGTCTCTAGAGATGACTAACCATGTTAGCATTGATCTGTGATTAGATGAATGGCCTGGACCGGCCCTGTAGTTAATCAGTCTTAAATAATCCAGTTATCGCTACGGTCCGAGAGCTCTGAGCACACAGACCTTGTTTTAAATCACACTGACAAAATAACAATACTATCTAATAAATTTAATAATTATTTCAAGCAGACAGAACTCTGGGTTTAAAATGCATACAGAAATGTAAGCCTTCTTACACTTATATAATATAAAATGAGCTGAATGTGTCTATATTATAACTACAACAGGAGTCGTTAGCTAGTGAGTGGGAACTGTGCAAGAGCAATAAATAAAAAACAACTTATAATCTGTACATCAATAGACAGACAGACAGAGACGCACCTCGGCCTCTCTCTTTATGGTTTCCACTCTGCTAATGAGTTTGCAGTAGGCCTGAAAAAGCAGCAGCAGCTGAAAATGCAGCTTGTACAACCTCCGACACAGCTCCAGCTCCTACAGAGACACAGGAACACAACCATTATTATTCTCATTCCACTCACTGATATGTTTTTATTAGGCGACTAACATGAACAGCATGACCACATAATCACAAGGACAGATGGATGGATGAATAAATGAATGGAAGTAGGTCCTGGGTTAGACAGATGGATAAAAGGGTTAAATCAAAGGTTCTCAACCTGGGGTCACAGGGAATTATTAGCTACTGGAATTTTGGAATTCTGTGCAGATGTGGTATTTAAAAAAACAAAAAAAACAAAAACAAAACACGATTAAAATGAAAACCTTTAATGTTTCTTATAATAAATCTAAACTGACTTAGCCTAGGCTATTCATTTAATTTTGGAGTTCCTACACCCAAGTGACACCAGACTGCAGCTTAGAAATGATGTACACAAAAATGTACACAGGTTTTTGCTGCCTTATTTTTAATAAACAGAATTTTAATGATTCATCTTGTGTTTGGACAACAGGTAGTCCTGATGTACTAATTTAATTGGACAAGAAGTTCCAAGAGTGCTGATATTTAACACAACAGCACTGGGACACGTCACTTGTCTGTGTTCACTACATGAATGACCAAATCTAGCAATAGTTCATTACACTGAAACCATTACTACAGTGCATACTATGGGATCATGGGATCATAGCACTACGAGGTCAGTGTGTGTGTTGGCATGGCAACACGCAACACCCTATCCAACTGTGACGTCTCAGACACAGTGTGGTGAAATAGTTTACTTATTTTTGCTCTGTCAGCATAAACCATTCTTAAAGAAGCCATGTTACTCCATATTAATTTCTTATTTAATAAGACTGTTGTATAAAAGCAAATGTACTGAATATCAGCGTGGCTGTAATCACAGCCGTGTCGGTGTGTGTGTCATGTTGCTTAGGTGTATTCTTAGCACTGAAATAAGCTCTGTTTCAGGCTGTGGTGCTCTGGCTTTAGTTGCATTCCACACTTTTACTTCTAACTGTGAATGCGAACAGAATGCAGAGAAGGGTTTGTTAGCTGAACAGCAGTAACGGATGTTTATAATAATCTGATGGTCAATACAAATAACTGCACATGCATCCAAGCACAGAAACCAATGCTTTATACCCTGACAAACACCTGGTGTTAATGAGCATTACATTCATGAACCATTTGTTTCAGTGTCCTTGAGCATCGTATAAAAACATGTATGCAGTTTGGACAAAACAGCTGATACGCATGATCTCGACTACATTGTCGGAATTCAGTGTGAAAGCTCGGTCCTCGGTGGATTGACAACATCTTGTTAAATATACAAAACAAAACCTTGTGCAATTATTTCCTCTGTGATACATGACAAACACAAATATGTGTGTGAGTGTTTAATATACTATATCAACAATTACATTTAAAAGGATTGTGTGCTTCTTTACAGTAATGCAATGTAAATTCTTAACCTAAAAAGAAATCAGTGAATAAGTCTGGCCCGTATTAATGGTCCAGAAAGGTTGAGAAACCTTGAGTTAACCCCCATTTTGCTGGTAGGACTAAGCATGCTCACTAAACACTACTAAACACGAATCGGAAACGGCGCGACGATGAGCTATCGTGACTAAGTTAATGTTAGAGCGTATCTGCTGGATATTTGGAGCGAAAGAGCAGAGAAAAGGAAGCACTAGTAATGTAAAAGCAGAATCTGTACAGCGTATGTTAGTTTCATGTCTATTCAGGTCTACTATTCACTTTTCTCTATAAAACACGTACACACACAGCAAATAAACCTATCATTTGCAAATGGGTGCAGAAGTAGCAAAGGAGAACAAAAAAAAAAATCCATTTAGGGCAAAAAAAACAAAAAAAAAAAGCTAATATATATGTAAGGTTTGTAGCTGTGAGAGATAAGAGGCAGAAGTGGACTGTTCAAAACTCTGATTGGTGTAAAATGATTGGCTTACAACGAACGGATGGAATGAACAGTGTGTTTTGCCAGAATGATATGATTACATAAAGGTCAATAATACAAGAACCACTTACTGCTAGAACCTCCATTTGCTAAGCAAGAGGGAGAACAGGTCACCGTAAGAACAAAAACAGAAGGAGACGGAGAAAAAAAAACATTAGTCAGAGTATAACTTCCAAACCAGAGAGAGAGAGAGAGAGAGAGAGAGAGAGAGAGAGAGAGAGAGAGAGAGAGAGAGAGAGAGAGAGAGAGAACAGAGACAGTGCAGTGGATTTTATCATTACTAGGAAAAAGATCACAACTAGATACGTGCAAATAAAATTTTAAATTTAAAAATAAAAATCTCTTAAATGATCATTTCATATATCCTCTTCTGCAAAAATAACAACAAACAGTGGAAGCGGAACAGACAACAGACCCACAGACAGATAGCGATTATCAGAGATGAAAAATCCCTGGAAAGGAAATTGAAGTAGTGATATTGAGGCGTACGTGACAGCAGTGTGTTCAGTAGGGAAGTAAACATTAAATATATACCCGTGTATGTGTTTGGTTCTGTAGACGGGTGAGCCAAATGAAATCCTTACAAGTGTGACATGAACTAGAACTGAATTATTTATTTTTGTATCTTGAGGAACCTGGATAAATGGAGATTGTAAAATGAGATGATGGAGATTGCCATCGAGCTACACACAACGAATCAAGCTAATCCTAAAGGTTTTCAGATTTTGCTTTGCAGATTGAACGCAACACATGCTCCACATTTAATCCATGCTTGAGAACCTTCTCCCTAATTAAATCATGGCCATTTCCCATGCACCACACAACGAACAAGTTGTGAGGGTGAAGGCTAAGAGACATACAAAGCAGCCAAACAGACAGACGGCCGTTTGTGCTGCCCTCCTCTATATGCCTAACAAGACACCTATATATATATATATATATACATATATATATACATATATATATATATAGTTTTGGAGATGCTCTGATCCAGTGGTCTAGCCATCACAATTTGGCCTGTGTCAAACTCGCTCAAATCCTTACACTTGTCCATTTTTCCTGCTTCTAACACATCAACTTTGAGGACAAAATGTTCACTTGCTTCCTAATATATCCCACCCACTAACAGGTGTCATGATGAGGAGATACTCAGTCTTATTCACTTCACCTGGCACTGCTCATAATGTTATGGCTGATCGGTGTGTGTGTACATATACATATATACATATATATATACATATATATATATAATATATATATATATATATATATATATATATATATATATGTATGTATGTATGTATGTATGTATGTTTTATTTATATCCACAATCATGTAGAATTATTCAGTTAGTCTAAATAGCTTCGTATTTACTATTTACGCTCAATACTTTAAATAAAACATGACGTAAAACTGATGTAGAGTACAACATTCTGTACAAAATGCAATTTAACAGAGAAAAAGAGCGGGCCCAATAATACCTCCTGAATGTGAATTTATCAAAAAAAATTTGATAAGCAATCAAAAACAAAGCATAAACGACATGCATTTAATTAAGAGACAGGTATTCACAATGCAGGTGTTAATAACACTTTCATTAGGCTTTGAGGGGTGAAGTTTGTTCTTTTGATAGCAAGCATCTCAGCTGTTATAGAGGAAAACGATCATAAAGCAGGCAATAAAAAAACAAAACAAAAAACAACAAAATCGATGATTGGAGATGCTTAAAGAACTGATTTTTATTTGTATCATGACATGTGGAATGAGGACTGGGATGTTTCTTCAGCTTTAAAAGTCATTGAGAAATCTATCAAACTGCTGTGTGTCTCTTAATGGATTGTTTCAGCAAGTCATTTTTTTCTTTATAATCTGAAGCAAAGAAAATGAAACTGGGCCAGGGAGGAAGAAGAAATACTACAAAAAGATCAAAAGTGTGAATTTATGTTTTCAGAGGTTATAAATTGGCGTGGTTTATACTTCAAGTGAGTAGTATTTGTGTTATGACACACAAAGGAGGTTTATAGGTGTGTTTACATGTGGATTTACAGTGCTGGTGTGAGAGTGAAGGTAAGTTCACACTAGTGAGCAGCAAAGTGACAGATGCTCGATTCAATGACAGCCACAAGCAACAAAGCAAAAGCGTGTAAGCGGCATGCGAGTTGAGATTTTCACAACTTTATACAAATTAGGTATGGTGTGATTAAGCCACAAATCTAACACAATCTTAATCCTCTGATTGATGGGATTGTTTAAGATGTAGAAATGCTCTGTTACATGAGATAATTGATCCTGCAGATCACAGAAATGCTTTCATGAGACTCCACTTTGGGTTATAAGTAATCACAGGTTTCTTCCTCTCCCAGCACTTTACAAAACAAAGTTATGCACATGCTGCTTCCTGTTTATTCTTCTTACAGTGAAACATTTCGGTTGCTTGTCCTCTCTCACCCACTTTTCTATAAATTATAGAATTATCGTTTGACACTGCCCCCTAGTGGACATGATCATGTTACATGCAAGTAGAAAGACTTGATGCTTTGCGAGGGTCCAAGCACAACACCCTGACGTGCTGAAACACACTCTCGCAGGAGTACACCCCCAGCCCTTGCTCTCTGCTATAAGACAGATCTGCAGGTGTGTATTACCTGAGCTTGAGTGGTCGGTCGACGGCTGCTGTCTTTGTCACCGAAGGTCTTTCTGCAATTCTCTAACCACTGTAGAGAAAGAAACAACAAGGTGGAGAGGGAAGAGAAACAGTTAAATGATCAAAGCATTCTCATATGCAGGAGGTTACACACAACAGCAGCAGATATCAGACACTACATTTAAAACCACAAAACTTGTAACTGACAAATAAGACACCGTCTTTATAGAAATTGTATGTTTAGATGTAGGCATAGCAATAATTATGAAAGCAAGGTCTCCATTAGGATAGGAAGGTGTGTGTGCATGTGTGTGTGTGTAAATCACCACAGCAGAAGCAGGCATACTAAACAGGTCTGTTTCAGAGCGGCGAGGCTCAATATTTCTATGTGTCTCATCCAGTCAATGATCCCTATTCCTTAGCCCTCCCATCAACCCACTCTTTTCTCTGTTCCCCTCCCCTTTAGCCATATAACTGATTAAGGAGCTTGTTCGGTCTATTCTTAGCTTCCAAACGTGATTGCTGGGTGGGTGTTAGCGGAAACTGATGCTGGCTAAATGCGCTCATGTCCCGAGATACTGAGATGATTTAATGCCTTGAGCTACTACTACGGAGGTAACTGTGATCTCTCTCTCTGTCTCTCTCTCTCTCTCTCTCATGAATGTTTCTTCTATGGTCTAAACATCCAGAAAGCATTACAGCTGTAAGATCATTCAAGCAGCAACAATTGTTGAGTTTCAAAAAGATCTACATGTGTCTATTTATAATTGGAATTTGAGAAGGCTTTTATAGTGCAGTGTTTGTATAGTGCAGTAGTATGTGGACATAAATGGTTCAACACATATATTATACAATGATGTTCAACGTTTACCTGCTCAGCTGCCTCTCTTTTGCCATTGTACGTGTCCAGGTGCTCCTGCAGCTCCAGTACACTGAACTTTAATGTCTCCAACAGCCCACAAGAAACCAGCTGTAGAATAAGTGTGGCAAGTGAGTCATTTTACTTGCATGGCAGAATTATTATTATTATTATTTACTGAAGCTAATTAAAGACTACATTTATTCAAATGAGACATCTTTACATCAGGTTCTTATTTGTTCTGTGTATCTGTGTGCATCAATTTCATTTCATATTTTAAGTGTAGTTTTAAATAGTGACATTGAACAGCTTAATTTCAGGCATTTAGAATGAATGAAAAGCTTGTCAATGTTTTCATTGCAATTGTGATTTGCATGAAAGCCAACAGAGGGTTTTCAAATGAATAAACATTTAAAAATTTGAGCAAAATCCCAAAAAGACATTCAGGTTTTGGCAAAGACTGCAACTGCAAAGAGATGGAGTCACATGGTCTAAGGTTGCATATACTAATCCTAGGTCAATAAAAAGTTTATATGCCTCAAACTCACAGTCTCTGCATCCAGTAAGACTGTAGGGCACTGCGAACAGGAGGTCATGACCTCTAGGGAGCTGAGGAACTGGTTTCCCATTCGCTGGAGCCCATCACTGAGAAACCGCACTGAAGCGTGGGTAATCGAGTCAAATTTTCTTTGAACGTGCTGAAGAAAGCAGGGGAAACACAGTATTACAATACATGTCATAACAGGTGCCTTTTAAATAAAATGTACAGTGCATGTGGAATCTGTGTACGCAGGGGGGGGTTTGGGGGGAGCGCACACACACACCTGGAAGAGACGAGAGAAGACATGAAAAGTGTAGACAGCACAGGATCCGTCCGTATCGGATAACATCTGGTTGACATGGCAACGCCAAGCGTCCTCCTCGTCATCATAGGTGACGGGCTGGAAAGCTGCCAGGATGGCAGAGAGAAACGGAGACGGGGGTGGAGAGGACTCGAGCTCCGGGAAGCCATCCGCATCACCCTCATCCTGACTGCACACACACAAGCACACAAAATCAGGATCAGGCAGGTTGTCTCACACATTCTGTTAGTTTTCCACTCTTTCTCTCATTTCAGGGGTAAAAACAAACACGGAAAACAAACAAATCGACAAAAACTCTCTCTCGATTACACACTGCCCACTAGTTTCTCTTTCACGCCTCCTCTTTCTGTCCTCATCCCCCCTCCCCTTCCTACTGCAGATGCTCTGTGCTGCAATGTAGTTTCAGCCAGGATGTACTGCAGAGGAAAAACAAAAACATCTCAATATCTCTTTCCCATATGAGCTCGTTCATGCTCACACACACGCGCGCACACACACACGCACCACACACACACGCACGCACGCACACACGCACGCACGCACACACGCGCGCACGCACACAAACAAACAAA
This sequence comes from Hemibagrus guttatus, assembly GCA_033459395.1. Lineage (NCBI taxonomy): Eukaryota > Metazoa > Chordata > Actinopteri > Siluriformes > Bagridae > Hemibagrus > Hemibagrus guttatus. The sequence goes on from JAUCMX010000019.1 coordinate 2,203,463, forward strand.
CACGCAGACACTTACAGCCCAGATGGGCCAAATATCTTGATAAAGCAGACGGAGTAGAAGAATTTAAAGCCTGCGTTGTTGAGTTTCATGAAGGACACCATCTTCGTCTTCATTCTCCTCCTCACCCGCAGCCTCTTCTCTTTCACTCTATCCCAGCACTGCTTAAACCCTGGAGTCTCTTTGGTGTGCTCTCTTTGCAGTCTTCATACTCACTGCCTCTTCTATTCTTCGCCTTCATCTTTCCATGTCTCCTATTATTTTTCTCACCCTCTCTCCCTCTCCCTCTCACACTCACCGTGAGCTGATGCTGTGCTGCATTACAAAGCGGTTTTGCATTACCCTCACCCCACCCCCACTGCCGTACGCAAACGCAGACTGGAGTGCTGCCATGCAGGCTGATAAACAAAGGTAAAGCCTGTGGCTCCTGAGTGAGCAAGTAATTGATGGAAAGCTTTTTGCTTTAGCATTTTATTGCAGTTTAGGGACTAAATCTATCTCTGCTCGTTCGGGCTACCTTCACAATTAATTTGCTGAAAGCTGAGGATCCAAAAAAAAGCTGGCCAACCTTGAAACCAATGTCCTGGTGCCACAGCTGAACCTGGATCAGAGATAAATATAAAAGCACAGCTAGGACTCTTCTCAAATAAGGACTCTGAAATCTGTACGATGGACCGGATCTCAGAAAACACTCATACACAACATCATAGTGACACACTATCTCTCTCATAATAGCATAGTAAAAGAGAGAGAGAGAGAGAGAGAGAGAGAGAGAGAGAGAGAGAGAGAGAGAGAGAGAGAGAGAGAGAGAGAGAGAGAGAGAGAGAGAGAGAGAGAGAGAGCAAGAAAGAGAGAAAGACAGGCAGGGAGGGAGAGAGAGACAGACAGACAGACAGAGATACAGGGTGAGAGAGACAGACAAGACAGGGAGTGAGAGCGAGAGAGAGACAGAGTGTGTCTGGTGAGGGAATGATGGTTTAGCACAACTATATCTATAATTAATAACATGAACTTTCTGGTCTCTCAGATGTTTCACAACAATAAATGTAACTATAAACTGTTAAAATGTGTGATGTGTTGTTCATTAATAAATGAAACACTGGCAAATCACACAAAATAACACACTCCAGACTGTATAGTACGACAAAATATTCCACTTTGGGGTGGAAAGTGGCGCTGCATCACACCACCCCAGGTAGACTATTTTGGTATAACTGTGTATTATTCTGTACATAATCTATTGTCTACCTTTAAGGACACAAATTCACCAAATGATTTTATATAGTATTATATTATATAGTATTTGCGATAAATATTCTTATAGTGTTCCTGTCAAACTGGATCTGGTTCTAATGAAAGGAAACACTCATGTGGTGTTTACAGAAGCACAGTTACATACGTAACTAACATATGTAATGATACATGTCTTAAGGAAAGGTGTTTGGAACTGTGTAGTCACAAGCAGAAGGTGCACACGAGGTAGGACAATCAACTTAATGTGTCCAAAAATATCCAGCTAACAGGAAGTGAAATAAAAGTGAGCACTAATAAACTAACTAGAGTGATTAACACAAACACTGCACAGCAACTACTAGTCCTCAGATCTAAAATACACATGTATGTCACTGCACTTCAGACCCCACCTGCTGCTCTCGCTTACCTGGACATGCCAGAGAAGTCCGCCTCTTCTTCCTCACACCTTTCATCAAGCTCCTTGAGTGCCAGGGTTACGTCTTCGTCGCAGACCGAGTCTGGTGCTGTCTCCTCTTCGCAAAGCGAGCCAGGTGGACTGTCCATGCCTAAAGGTGGAGGAGCAGGGTCTGGGTCATCGGGAGGGTCAGGGAGCTCACACAGCTCTGGGGGGTCTGATGGTAAAGGGGGGGCACTGCAGAAGCCTGTGTCTTCACTGACGCTGCTGCTCAGCTCATCCACGGCAGTCACGCTGGCATCCTGGATATACAGAAAGGCGGTCAAGAGCCTTACATTCAGAATTTTAAAAGGGAACAATTTTTTTTGCCCTTCTTGCAGTCAAATACTACTTACTGTAGCGCATCAGTCCAAACTCAGCTCTACTCTATGCATCGGTGGATCGTTCACAACACAGAAGAGACACTGACACATGGTACTGTGTGGTGCTGGTTTGAGTTTATTACACACAGTTTTAAACGCCTCAATATTACTGCTGGTCTAACAGCATTTCTGTAGTCAGAAACCTCACGACTGAGGAATGGCCGATGATCAAAAAAGCGATAATCGTAGTTATTTACATGAGCACTCTACACTCCACTGACTTAAAAAAAAAAAAAAAAAAAAAAAAGAAAAGAAAAGAAAAAGAAAAGAAAAAAAGAAAGAAAGAAAACAGCCGCAATGTTTTACGTCAAGAGAAATTCAAGCCAATTAGCCAGAGGTCAAATCCTGGTCACGCACAAGGGGACATTTAGAAGCAGCAATTTGTAAAATAGACCTGCAATTCCAGAGACGCTGCTCCTTTTAGCAAGAGATATCAATAAATATAGGCAGAGGGATAATTTAATCACCACACACAGCACAGGCATCACAAAGTAACCGCACAAAGTGCTCTCTCTCTCCTTGGACTAGTCATACATTTACACGGTGTCAATTTAAACACAGGATCATTCATTCATTCATTCATTGTCTACCGCTTATCCGAACTATTCTCGGGTCATGGGGAGCCTGTGCCTATCTCAGGCGTCATTGGGCATCAAGGCAGGATACACCCTGGACGGAGTGCCAACCCATCGCAGGGCACACACACACTCTCATTCACTCACACAATCACACACTACGGACAATTTAGAGATGCCAATCAACCTACAATGCATGTCTTTGGACCGGGGGAGGAAACCCCCGAGGCACGGGGAGAACATGCAAACTCCACACACATGGCGGAGGCGGGAATCGAACCCCCAACCCTGGAGGTGTGAGGCAAACGTGCTAACCACTAAGCCACCGTGCCCCCCAACACAGGGTCAGTAAAATAAAAATCAAAGAAAACCCTGCAGGATATCAGGAAACGCTGATATTCAGTAAATGACCAAAGACAATTATGCAACAAACAATAAATTGCGAGTCTACTAAGTCAATCAAACCTGACCCCTTTTTTTATTATTGTAAATGACAAGTATAAGGGGAAAGTGCTAGACTTTTCCTGTTATTTCCTTGTTTCTTTTTCCTTTCTTAAGAGTTTGGTGCATTAATAGAAAGGATTTTGGCAGTCAGCCAAAAAAGGATTTAGCATTACAGAAAGCTTTTAGGAGGACTGACTGTAATGGAGAAGCTGATGAGATTAATCAGAACTCATTACACTAAAAGCTGGACTAATGTCAATAGAAGATGTCCTTGGACTAAAATTAGGACTAAACTGGAACTGACTGGACTTGAGTATTTAGAAAGTGTTAGGATCATATGATGATAAAGAAATATGCAATGCTCCTTGCTTTTACTGAGAGCCTTGACCTGTGGGAGCTAAAAACACATCACAGATATTTATTTTCTAGACTGGTTCCATAACAATCCTCAAAATATCTGTTTAATATATATATATATATATTTTTTTTTTCTACAGGAACACATTTAGAGAAAGCAGATTAACTGCAGTGTTAAGATTAGAATAAATATCAAATTTGGAACCAGCTCCATGTCTTCCTGCATCCATGACAGCTGGCTCGCTAGTCAACATCTCAGTTATTATTTATTAAAGACAGAAATGAATAGAAAACATGTGGACGAAGTTGGCCGTCATTGCCGAGGGTCAAAAGCTTCATTGTGGAACAAATCTGAAAGCAACAACAAATCTTTTTCACTGGTCATTAAATGGACATGTAAACTGTGTAACATGTTGGGAAATTGGAAGCTAGAAAAGTGTTTGCTAGACATTCATTCATTGTCTACCGCTTATCTGATCTATTCTCAGGTCACGGGGAGCCTGTGCCTATCTCAGGCGTCATAGGGCATCAAGGCAGGATACACCCTGGACGGAGTGTGAACCCATCGCAGGGCACACACACACTCACTCATGCAATCACACACTACGGGCAATTTAGAGATAACAATCAACCTACAATGCATGTCTTTGGACCGGGGGAGGAAACCGGAGTACCCGGAGAAAACCCCCGAGGCGCATGGAGAACATGCGTTTGCTAGACATATTTATTATAAATAAATAATAAAAAAAAGAGCAGACAGAAGTTCTGCATCACACCGAAACTTGTTCCTCTAATTAATTTACCCGTCTACTGATTGAGAATGGACAAGCCAGGATTGCTTGTGTTCTCAGTGCTGACGCTGACATATTAAACCATAACATTTCCTAATTCTGGTCCTCCACAACCCCCAAACAATCCCCTGATAGGGAACACAACACCTGGGAACTGGGAGAGAGTAAAATACTGTGGTTTGTGTAGCACTGTAATGAAATGACTGGATCAGATGCAGCTAATTAACAGTTAACTAAGAGACAGTGTTAGTAAGATGCGGTAGGAAGCAATGCAAAGCTTATTAGTGACAAAATCTTATGCTCTACCCCAATGCTGTGTGTTAAGCTTTACTAAATACTCACTCTATGCTTGCAGCTCCAGGCTAGGATGTTTGTCCGGTGAGGCTTTTAGACAGTTAACTTCTGTGCTTTTGCATATTCTCTCAATCCAGTTTTAGCACAGCGGGCCTGAGGTGTGTCATTCCTAATAGCAATCTTCGCCCAAATCAACTGCAGTGACAAGCAAGCCCCAACCCACACACAGGGTTCGTACAGTTTTTAAATGAATTTCCAAAGAGCATCACTTTCAAAGTGACAGGAATTTGTCTATAAGGCATGACGTTGATGAGAAAGAATTCATGTCACACTTTATAGTTTATACCTTCTATCGTTCAAAATAGTATAGTGAACGTAACACTACCTGGCTTTACAGTGTTTAGATGATTATATTTCAGTACACAAGTGTTATAATGCCTTCGTAGGTTATTTGGCACAGATTATAAGTCTCAATACATTCTTTTGTGTAATGTCAGTCTAACCTTCATTTTCTTAACAATGTCTTCTGAATGAAAATCCTCTGTACGAACCCTGCATTCAGCAAGACACCGTTGACCAATTATAACAAGTATGAGAAAGCATTTACAGCATCACTATGAAAACAGGAAAAAAGAAAAGCAGGAGAAGACTTTCGCTGTGTCACTGATTTGACACAATGAGCTAGCTAACAGGGAATGGTGTTGCACAAGGTCAAATCTTAAGACCACTATAGCTTCAACACCATGATCGTCCCTGACAGCGAATAATAAAGTCAAAGGGAGTGGAAACCCTTTAATAACAGATAAAAAGATAAGAAAGGCACACCGGCTAAAAACAAACAAACACGCAAACCACATAGATTAAAGGCAACTGCTAGAAAGCACCCGTGCACCAGACTTTATTGAGGCTCCTGATTGATCCCACCTCAGGCAGCTGGCTGATATTGCTGTCAGAATGTGCGGTCTCATGGATAGGGCTGTCTGGCCGGGGCAGTGGCGGGATGGGCAGAGCTTCCTCAGTGAGGACGCTACTGGAAGACTCCTGGGATTGTTGTAGAGAATCCATGTGATTGGATGTGGCGTCATCCGTCGCAGAGTCACTATTGAGCTATATGAAGACACAAAAGGAGACGTTTTTAGTAAAATATCAAAGCATGTTCAAGCTGGATGTTCATATACACAGACCTCAATCATGTTATCTTACATGCAAACATGCCACCTTTGGCCAAATACTAGTAATAATAAGCATGACTTAAAACAGTCTAGTTAATTTTGCTAGCATTTTTATCCTAGTCTAACATTTGTCTACCTAAAGATCACATTCCTCGAGTTCACCATGGCATGCTGCATGCTGGCAAGAATAAAGCTTGAGGGGAGAAAAAAACTTAATGTCACTCAGATAAATGGAAAGAGTAAGAGTCGGAAAAGAAAGCAGAAGTACAGCTTCCACACCAAAGCGCAAAACGATCACTTCTCTGTCAGCTCAGCTGATATAAGCTCAGGAGAAAACAGCTGGAGTGCCATAGCAAGCAGAGAAGAGTTAGAGTGAGCCTATCAAAAATTTTTAGAGATTTAAATTTGGTATAATATATATTTTCATGCTCAAATAAAAGGCACGCAGTTATATATCGCAGATAGTTCCAGAGTTCGTGCTATTAAGTGTTTTAATTAGCTTTCAGGGAATCTCATGTCCATGCATATTCAGTGGTTCTAATGAAGGACTTTGAAGAAAAATATTTTTTTTTTAAAAAAGGGGGAAAATAGTCTTGTGTATCTTTACTTACCACTAAAGAACAAAATGCGTAATCAAAACAAGGGGTTTAGAAAGATACTTTGGGAAGGTAAATGTACAGTGGGCAGTAGGCTTGGCTGGGCAGAAGGAAGGGGGGTAGAAGGTACTGGACGGAAGATGATTGGGTTTTGTAAGCTACGGGCAGAAGCAAGCGTCTAACCACCCACAGCTGAAATATGGCAGCATCTAAGCCCAGCTCGGCACAGACACACCATGCCGGCGGCCCGTGTAAATGAAAGGGCCCCGGATATAGGAAGGGGGCTACAGGACTTACGAGGTTGGAGCGGGTGAGAATCTGGCTAGCGCTCAGTACCTCCTCCTCAGATGACTCATCCGTATCCTCTTGGTTGGTCAGATTGAGGCTTGGCGTGCTTCCTGTGTACTGGCACTCCTGCAACGACGGCGTGTCACCTTTGTCCATGCTGTCCAGGGAGCGTCGCCGCACGCCCCAATTAAAGTTGTCCATGCTCTCACCCTGAAAAAAGTGTACAGGAACAAGGAAGAAGGTCAGTGACTGACAACACAAAAAAAACAGCTTTCATAGTTAACTTTTTACAGCTTTCTTAGAGAGTGTGAGATGAGAGGCATGTGCATGGAAGTAAAGAACCAAAGAAACACAGAGGGAGAAATTATGCATAGTAAAACTTGGTAATCAAGTTTTATATTATAAAATACACACACACACCCCACACACACACACACACACACATACATACCATCCACTTTATTAGAGTCTCCTGAACATTCATGTCAGTAATCTATCCAGCCAGTCATGTGGCAGCAGTACAATGCAAAATATCATTCAGATACAGGTCAGGAGCTTCAGTTAATGATCACAGCAAACATCAGAATGAAGAAAAAGTCTGATCTCTCTGGCTTTATCTGTGGCATAGATGTTGGTAGCAGATGGGCTGGTCTGAGCATTTCAGAAACTGCTGATCTGAGATTTTCATAAAGCAGAGTCTACACAGCATGGTGCAGCATTTTCCCTACTTTCTTCCCCCATTCTGACATTTGATGTGAACATTAACTGAAGCTGGAAAAAAAAAGCTGCTGGTTTGTACAGAGTCCAAAGTCTCTGGATGAACTGTAGAAGACTCTCCAAGTCATTCAGCTAAAACGTAAAGATGAAGTGTTCAATTTGGTTATTTTTAAAGGTTCGTTTCTTTACAGCATTTCTATGGACTGCCTAAGACTTTTGCACAGTACTGTAGAGGAATAGGGGACTGAAAACGTGACCTGTATCTCCATGATTGTTAGCACTACACTGTTGCCACATGCTCGGCTGTTTAAATAACTGCATAAATAGGCATGTGTACAAGTGTTCCTAATAAAGTGGACAGTGAGGGTTTATACATACATGACTATACACACACACACAAACACAGGAGCACGAAAATAAAATGATGTCCCAGACTTGCAGATTTGGACGGCAATACAGAAAATCATAATCGTTTAATTTGAGGAACTGACAATGAACTTCATAAAAGTGAAAACCTTTTGATAAATAATACAACTGATCACTAAGCAGGGAGTGATAGCACACTACAGCCCACAGCCTGACACACAAACTTACCTGCATCTCCTGAGCGCAAGAAAAGGGGGAAAGACAACAGTAGTGTTAGAGGGAAAAGACAGAAAGCCAAAAAAAAAACAGAAATGCATTTTGCCAAAGTTTGGTACAGCACCTACTTACCAACATCACTCACACAGAATCACACAGAATAAGGAAACGTAACCGCTGAGCTTTATGATGCCTATAAGATGTATTTCTGATTAAACAGAATTCTTTTTTCTGCATGAAGCTGGTTTTATACTGTGTGACTCCAGCGGAATAATTTCACGATTATTACTTCACAACAAGATCCCAAGAGGAATTCTATAACAGACCATGTGATAACGTGTCGGATTATTTCCTAGAGCTACGATTAAAGAAAATGACTACATTCTGCTACACTGGGTACGCAGTGATGAGGCACAGGTTTGTAGCTCTTTAAATAGCTTCGTGTTGTCATTGTTGTAAATAAACCTCATGAACAGAGTTTGTGCAGGCTAATTAGCTAGCAAAGCACCTGAAACCTGTAATTCATCCTCTATTGTGTCCTGTGTGTCATAATGTAAGAGTGATGAGACATTACAGACTTTCTCTCTACTCTGCTGCCACAATTCATGAAATGGATATACAGACATTGGGCAGAATATCACAAAGTGCAAAATCACCTTTAAAAGAAAAAAGAAAAAAAACACTTCTGATATTCTAATCAGCAAATAATTACATGCCCCAAGCCAAAATGGCCTCATATGGCTGTATTGTCTTTACTAATATTAGATTCAGAGACCTGCGTGAGGCATTGGTGGCTCAGTGATAGGTTGCTCGACTATCATGCGGAAGGCCCGGGTTCGATTCCCAGCCAATGCCTCAACTCCAGCCACTGGATACAGTGCCGGTCCCAAGCCCGGAAAAAATGGGAGGGTTGCGGCAGGAAGGGCATCCGGCGTAAAACCTGTGCCAAGTTGTTGTGCGGACCAGTTGGTCCGCTGTGGCGACCCCGAACAGGGAGCAGCCGAAAGCAACTTCTAGATTCAGAGACCTGCGTGAAGGTCCAGTACAGGACTGTAGTTTGTGGTTGGTGCTCATGTCTTGATTGATGCTATACTGATAAAAATAAATGGTTTAAAATTCCATGACTATTCTAACATGCATGAGCAAGACGGCCTTATAGTGAAATACACGGTTTAAGTGTCACACTCCACTGCTATATAAGAGCTTAGTGAAAATAAACTATAATTTAGAGTCTCTTTTACTAAAATAAAGATAACGTCTAACATTATTTTCTCGAGCATGTCACCTGTATGAGTATAAAGCTTAACAGATTTTCCGGGTATTTGACAAGAATATCTGCTATAACAAATGAATTTACGGTAAATATTTGTTCCAGCAGCTTTAGAAACAGAAGGGAAACAATTTTGACATGTTGTCTTTTTCCAGGGGTCAGTTCTCACCTCTGCATCTTCCAATTCTACATCCAGGAAGTCAAAGTCCTTAAACACTCCAAACTGCTGCTCGCTTCCTGCGTCTTCTGCCTGCCCGTCCTCCTCCCGTGTCACTTCCTCTACTGTGGGGATAAGGCTGGTCTGCTGGTCACCTGCATCCAGGTCCTCGTTTGAGGAGAACACCACCTGCAGGAGAAGCAAAATATATATGTATGTCTGTTATGACAATACACCGGTATAAATAGGTACTGACTCAGTGGTACTGAAATGATTACACTTACTGAAGGATTCTTGGGCAGGCCAGTCTCTGGTCCACACAGAGAGAGGACGTTCATCAGCTTCTCTCGAGTTCTCCTCTGGAATCAGAGCAACAAAGGAAATTGTAAACACTACTGGTGCAGATTTTTTTTTTTTTTTTTTTACAGTGATATGGGTCACAGAAATTGAGGTAAAAAAAAAAGAAAAAAAAGATTTTAATCATTGCACCTGAGACAGCTGAGGTCTCTTCCAGCTGACCGGTACCAGGCCATTTGAGTTTGACCCAGATGATGTGGAGGATGTGCTCCTGGTCACAGCAATGACCTGAGGTTTTCCGTTACGACCGGCCGCATTGCGCTGATCTCCATACTTGTGCCCTATTATGGGTGTCTAGGGGGTTAAAGAAGAACTAATGATCTTTGGGGAAATGTGAAAGTCTAGAGTAAGCACTTATCCAAGCTGTAGCACAAAAACAGCAAGGGAGATGTGAAGAAATGAACTGATAAAACATCTGCATAGTAACGTTGATGAAATTTGACTTTAACCAAATTGAACAGAAAACTAATTTATGCACTGTGAACATCTAAAGCTTAAACAGTAGTGTGACAGCGTGTACCTCTGAGATGTCAAAGTGGAAGTCCAGTGTCTTGCCAGGCAGCTCCTTGGAAGCGTTGTTGAAGATTCGTGCGAAGGTGATTTCAGGTGAGCCTGATGACTCAGCACTGTAGGAGCGCTGCATCTCATCAGGTACCACCAAACAGGCAGAGCGAGACACCACCAACTTCAGAATGTTCTGGGCCTCTTTCCAGTATGGGCTCTGAAGTGAATCACATACTCTCTTTTATGGACAATTTCAAAACTTGTTTGTAAAATTGTTCAATCAGAATGTCAACATTAAGAGTGTAAAACCCAGAACAAGAAAATATAGACAATGTTTAAAAGAAACTGTCAGAGAAGTGCAGCAGTTTTAGGCAAAATAATGCATTTGTAGTACACACAACTTGCATTGAAATGAGGTGTATGTATCATATGCGACACGGCCGTGACTCATACAAAAATCATATCCAGTCCAAACTTAAAATACACCCATTTTCTAACTACAGACATATATATTGTCTTCACAATCCAGCATCAAGATCGTCATTGCAAAATCTTTTTTTAAGAACTATAAAAAGAAGTATTTATGAGAGAAGACTTTGCATGGCTGATATACTGGATGTGTTAACCAGTGACAGATATACTGGATGTGTTAACCAGTGACAGATATACTGGATGTGTTAACCAGTGACAGATATACTGGCTGATATACTGGATGTGTTAACCAGTGACAGATATACTGGATGTGTTAACCAGTGACAGATATACTGGCTGATATACTGGATGTGTTAACCAGTGACAGATATACTGGATGTGTTAACCAGTGACAGATATACTGGCTGATATACTGGATGTGTTAACCAGTGACAGATATACTGGCTGATATACTGGATGTGTTAACCAGTGACAGATATACTGGCTGATATACTGGATGTGTTAACCAGTGACAGATATACTGGCTGATATACTGGATGTGTAACCAGTGACAAAGATATACTGGATGTGTTAACCAGTGACAGATATACTGGCTGATATACTGGATGTGTTAACCAGTGACAGATATACTGGATGTGTTAACCAGTGACAGATATACTGGATGTGTTAACCAGTGACAGATATACTGGCTGATATACTGGATGTGTTAACCAGTGACAGATATACTGGATGTGTTAACCAGTGACAGATATACTGGCTGATATACTGGATGTGTTAACCAGTGACAGATATACTGGCTGATATACTGGATGTGCTAACCAGTGACAGATATACTGGCTGATATACTGGATGTGTTAACCAGTGACAGATATACTGGCTGATATACTGGATGTGTTAACCAGTGACAGATATACTGGATGTGTTAACCAGTGACAGATATACTGGATGTGTTAACCAGTGACAGATATACTGGCTGATATACTGGATGTGTTAACCAGTGATAGATATACTGGCTGATATACTGGATGTGTTAACCAGTGACAAATATACTGGATGTGTTAACCAGTGACAGATATACTGGCTGATGTACTGGATGTGTTAACCAGTGACAGATATACTGGATGTGTTAACCAGTGACAGATATACTGGCTGATATACTGGATGTGTTAACCAGTGATAGATATACTGGCTGATATACTGGATGTGTTAACCAGTGACAAATATACTGGATGTGTTAACCAGTGACAGATATACTGGCTGATGTACTGGATGTGTTAACCAGTGACAGATATACTGGCTGATATACTGGATGTGTTAACCAGTGACAGATATACTGGATGTGTTAACCAGTGACAGATATACTGGCTGATATACTGGATGTGTTAACCAGTGACAGATATACTGGATGTGTTAACCAGTGACAGATATACTGGCTGATATACTGGATGTGTTAACCAGTGACAGATATACTGGATGTGTTAACCAGTGACAGATATACTGGATGTGTTAACCAGTGACAGATATACTGGCTGATATACTGGATGTGTTAACCAGTGACAGATATACTGGCTGATGTACTGGATGTGTTAACCAGTGACAGATATACTGGCTGATATTCTGGATGTGTTTAATCAATAGTATCAGTATGAAAAAATGCTTAAGCCGTGGTGTTTTAGTCACAACCGAAAGACTAAAAAGTTGAAAAATAATCCGCAGGAATACCGTGAACCCGGCAGTCTTTTCATGTTATTAGTGCTGCTTTGACATTTCCATTCATTCTACAAATGTAACAGACATCTACACAGCTGTTGGAGGTTAATACCAAGCTGTGAATAACTGGAATTACTACACATATGTTTTAAAATACTCTACAGTAGCATGTGATGAAAAGCCACTAGCAAAAGAGTGTATGTTCTCTACTGTACCTACCTGTACATATTTGCCTATAATCTTCATGATCTCGAGGTTGAACTGCTTGACAGGGGCCGCTGACAAGTCTATGTGGCTCAGTAAGCTGTAAATGATCTGCAGCAGAGACTGTTGCATGCTGGGTAGCCCTTTCTCTAGTAACTGAAATAAATATTCAAAGATGAGATATTATTTTCACTGCACCTGAAGTGTACCTACGAGTGCATTAAATTCACAAAAGACAAAGCTATAGTGTTGGCCTCACCTCGGCTAGATATGTTACGAGGTTAAAGGTGATGTCTGCAAAAGCGTCATGGAGGTAGCGGCAAACCACGTTGATCCAGTTGGTGCTGTCACGTGAGTAGCTGTGTGTGGAGTACAGGCTCATCATGTGTGCCAGGTTGGCCAGCGTGGCTGATTTCTCCTCGGCGCAGACTTTGGCAATGCGGTCTGCTGTCTCCTTGCAGAACGCTGTGGGGCTGTCAAAGTGCTGGATCAGGTGAGGCAGCAGGCACAGGATGTTCAGTGGAAAACCTAAAAGGAAGAAAAAAAAAATATAGGAAAATATGAGAAAACTATGCAGATAGAATACAAAATAGAAAATGATTTACATTCGCATTACAGAATCAGAGTCTAGCTTTAAAAATGTGTTGTGTCACCATGTCCAAAGTGACGAAGTGGCTAAAAGACAAACAACATTATTGTACACTGATCAGCCATAAAATTATGAGCAGTGAGAGGTGAAGTGAATAACACTGATTATCTCCTCGTCATGACACCTGTTAGTGGGCGGGATATATTAGGCAGCAAGTGAACATTTTGTCCTCAAAGTTGATGTGTTAGAAGCAGGAAAAATGGGCAAGTGTAAGGATTTGAGCGAGTTTGACGAAGGGCCAAATTGTGATGGCTAGACCACTGGATCAGAGGATCTCCAAAACTGCAGCTCTTGTGGGGTGTTCCCGGTCTGCAGTGGTCAGTATCAAAAGTGGTCCAAGGAAGGAACAGAGGTCAAGGCTCATTGATGCACGTGGGGAGCGAAGGCTGGCCCGTGTGATCCGATTCCAACAGACGAGCTACTGTTGTTCAGATTGCTGAAGAAGTTAATGCTGGTTCTGATAGAAAGGAGTCAGAATACACAGTGCATGACGGGTCAGGGCTGTTTTGGCAGCAAAAGGGAAACCAGCACGATATTAGACAGGTGGTCAGAATGTTATGCCTGATCGGTGTATGTGTATGAAAAAACAAAACTGAGCATCTTTAATGTTTTGAAGTGTGTAAAACGTAATAAGCAGTTGTTTTGTTTTTATATTCAGTTCATTTATTTATAGTGACATCAAGTGTTCAAAGCAGGAACTACTTTTTTTAAAGCTGAAAACTGTACACTAAATATTTCATACATGATCTGTGGACTGGTGATTTGAGCTTCGCTTTCAAGTTATTTTTATATTAATGAATGAATGAATGAATTAATTTTAACCACGAAATTTTAACCACATGGACTGTGACTTCTACCCCTAACATATTTGCTGGTTCAGTGTGTGGTGGTTACAGGCAGGGAGGCAGCGGTGTACACACAGCACAGTCTTAAATACCCTATTTTTTGTTAATAAATCTAGATTCTCCAAAACGTTCAGTAAAACTTACAAGCTAATTTCCTCTTGTCTGTGTTCACCACATAAAATTTCGATTCGAGTGATAGTTTGTTGAACTCGGAATGAGAACTACAGTTTGAGCTACAAGTGGTAGCTCAAGTGGTTACAGCTCTGGGTCATTGATCGAGGTTCAAGCCCCAGCACCACCAAGTTGCCACCATTGGACCCTTGACCCACCCTGGCCACCAACCCACCCTGCTCCAGGGGCACTGCATCATAGCTCACCCTGTGCTCTGACCACAACCCCCAAGGATGGGAAGAAATAATTTCACTGTGCGGTAATGTATATGCGACAAATAAAGACAACTTAACGTACGTGGGGAAACTATACATTTTTTATGAATGTAACTTATTACTTAAACTTTTATAAAAGCTTTTATGAAGTGAAATCGATGTCATTGGATTCGTACAGAATCAGTGTTGGCATAACAAGAAGCAAGCTAGCGGGGCTGTCAGAGCGTTTCTATGTTGGCATGGCAACCTGCACTGCTCTATCCAGCTGATCCATTTCCTCTAGCAGAACCAAACTAAACAAATCATGTAACCACACCGTGTCTGAATTGTTAGGTACACTATATTGATTTCTTTTTATAAAACAGTTGTATAAAAGCAATGGCACTCGCAATCATGCTGGATATCAGCACAGCTGTGCTTAGCTAAAAACATCTGTTCCTAGTTTATGTGTAACTGCACTTTTGATTAAATGTGTAATTCTGATATGAACAATCAAAATATTATTGTTATTATTATGATGCTCTGACCTGCCACCTGCGAGGGGTCCACGAGCATGTGCCGACACACACTGATTAGCTTGCTCAGCAGGTGTATGGTGAGCTCCTGCGTGGCAACTGAGGTGAAGCCCTTGAGGAACAGCTGCAGCAAACCGGGGAAGTTGTACCAGCGCAGTTTGGCCTGTACACGCTCCAGTCGCTCCCTGCTATCAGCTTTGTCCAGGGGTAGCTGGGCCAGCAGCCTGTTTAGCAAACGCAGTGCCAACAGGTACTCAAACTCATAGTCTGACTCCAAGAGCGACGCTGCAATCCAGAAGAGCGTCGCTAGCAGGTTTGTGGGGTCCACTGGTGGACCAGGGTCTCCTGTACCAGTCCCGGGACCACCCCCTCCCCCACCAGTCAGCACGCCACCCTCACAGAGGGATGATAAGCTGCGTGTGCGAGCCAGGTTGGCGTGGTTCACACGCTCAGCCACGTCCAGCGTGTTGCTCCTCCTGCGGTCGCCTCTGCGGTCACCCATGA
This sequence comes from Hemibagrus guttatus, assembly GCA_033459395.1. NCBI lineage: Eukaryota > Metazoa > Chordata > Actinopteri > Siluriformes > Bagridae > Hemibagrus > Hemibagrus guttatus. The sequence goes on from JAUCMX010000019.1 coordinate 2,218,879, forward strand.
GACTGGCACGTAGCGAGTTACTGCGTATATGGCTGTAGTGCATGTGCAACAGCCCACCAGTGTTCAAGTTCAGCTGGCCTGTGCTCTTCCTGTTGATGGCAAACTTGGTACCTAGCAAAGGATCATGGCAAGAAGCTCTGCAAAAATACAGAAATTTTTGTGAGACTTTAAAAACACGCTAATCACTTATACAACCATGCGCTAATAATAATCATTTAAGGAGCAAATGGTCTTACTGTGATAATGCCGTGAGGAGGTCATAGTTCTTCATGTTATCAGCCAAAGTATCTATACCAGCCTCCAAAGTTAATAGCAACTCTATCACAAAGCCCTAAAAAGACAGAAAAAAGAGAAAGTGAGTATGTGTGAGTGAAGAAAGTACGGCATTGTTCTTAGATATGATGCTTAAAATTTTCTAATGAGCTAAAGAGTTCCCAAACATTGTGATTAAACTATCTGTGCTGATTAAGCCCTTCTCTTCTGAATTCTTGTGAAGCCACACACACACACACACACACACACACACACACACACACACACACACGCACTTTCAGATCTTGTCCTGACTAGCTGGATGCTGTTGGTCCACTGCATTTATTTAAAACCTGTGTGTATTTTAACTACTTGATAGCTTGGATTGTGACAAAAAAATATTTAGCATTAGTTTCAATGCCACATGTGAATGGTGACAGATCTGCAATCCAATAAATGCATGCAAAAATCACTTTTTTAATTGAAGTTAAATAAAAATGCGTTTTGTGAAATGATGAGTCAGACAAGAGAAGAGAAGTACCTTCAGGAATATCTTTTAATCTTTAAAGCCTAACCTTTGCTCTGTCACCATTATAAAGATAAGGTCTATGTTGTTGATGTTACCTGAGCCTCCTCTCCTGGGTCTCCCACAGTTTCCACCAGACGTGACAGCACATCTGAGAGCGTGGAGGCCGTGAGCGGCTGTTTCAGAGCCCTGAAGATCTGGAAAGAACGTCCGGCATAGTGGCGAGAGGAGCATGACAGAGCAGTCTGCAACGCCACTTCACTCAGCAGCTGCTCCAACTGGAATCCTGTTCATGAACACCAAGACATTCAGGCTGCTCAGCATGAAGTGCTTTTACTCTGAGTACACAACACCCCTGCTTAGTAACAGAACAGTTAACATCACACAAACAAAAACACAAACTAACCTGACTGACTTTGTCTGAAGACCGTAACAACGTGTCTGAGGAAGACGCCGAGTTGCTCGGCACTCTTGATGTTGGTGTTTTTAGGAGACATGTCCTCATGATTCCACAATGGACCTCGTTTCCTATGAGCGAGCCAATCAGACAACACGATAAGTCTAGGAAGTGACTCAGTCGAGAATAACAAAAGAAGAGAGAGCACACAGCTTCTAAAATCGGATCATCTATGCACTCTCACACAAAAATCTGAGTTCACACACACACACACACATGCAAAGCAACAATACCCTCTCCACTTAGACATGGCTGTGGACACAAGACAACAAACAAAGCCTCAGCACAGACACGCCTGCAGCTTACTACTCTACACAGGCTCCCAGCAACTCACAAAACAAGTTAGCAGTACCATTTACACCTCCAGCATCAACATCAAAGATGATACAGGTTCAAATACTGTATTTAAACACTACACAACACTGTACAACTGACATAAAAACACATACTTTGCTGTTCCACATCATTTGTTTTATCTGCTATATACAGATCATTTATCGACAGCTTCAAAATATGAGAAGGACTATTCTTATCTGAAAATAGCATAAAGCAAACATAACGCAGCATTAACCACATGTACACACGTTTAAAAACGCTGACACTCACCTGGAGCTGATGAACTCAATGAGGTTTTTAACTTTCTCATCCTGTTCAGCAGACAGCTGCACCTCACTGAGCAAGGTATGGGGAAGGTGGGGCAAAGCAGTGCCTCCTAGACTGATACTGGAGGAAGTGGAGCTGGAACTCAAACCTGAGTCTGTCATTGGGGAAGGCTGGTATTCAGGAGCCATCTCTGACACGCCTGAGAGAAATAGGGGGTGGGGGGGGGGGCAATTAACACACTCACAACACACATGTGGGAAAGAACTGCCCCAATGTTACTAGAACATTTTACAGGGATGGAAAAAAAAGTAAGTTCTCGTGCACACCTGTGAGGCTGAACTCTTGTGGAATGGGTTTAATTGTGAGAACCCTGGGCTCGTGGAACTCGCGGTTGCGCAGCAGAACAGAGGCCAGAGATTGGACACTGTTGTTGGTTCCCTGGACAACCAGCAGGTGGAGCAGCAGGCGCTTGCAGTGCTCATAGACCTCTGGGTGCTGGTGGTCAAAACCTACAGAGAATCAGAAATCATCAACAGCTGCACAAAACAAGCTGCCAACACAAATGTTCCTTTTATCCAGTTTACACCTGCGGAGTAGACATTTCTCTTATCGGGTGGCTATAAATCATATTACCAAAAAAATGTTACTAGCTCAAAGTTGGTCTTTGGTTAGAAAGGAAAAGCACTCCAGCTCACATTTTTGTTTTCTGTTCTCACTGGCTCGAAAATGGCTGAACTGCTATTAAGAGTTAATTCCTTTTTCATTTGCAATGAATTCCAGTGAATCATTTACATTCATTAAACTGTCTTCTTTTCACCAGGTGACCGCTACCACGTCTATGGTGTTTAGAAGAGTAGGAAGGAAAGGGAAAAAAAAGGTAGCCTATGGAAATTATCTGCAGATGCAGACTGAGGGCAGGGGTTGAAAATATAACTGCATATGATTAAAATTTACCTATGAAGACGGCATGCAGTAGGAGATGCAAGTAAGCGCTCCAATCCACTTTAACTCCATGGTCCACAATCAGGTCAGTGAGCAGGATCACAGCAATGTTACACCTGTAAGAAGGTCAAAACACAAAAGGGGAAAACATTGACAGTGATGAATGGCCTAGTTTACTACGAATGTGTTCAAGAGTCTTGTAACAAACTACAAAATATGATATGCCATATAGACAAACACACACAACATCATCTTGAAATTAAATGATGAAAAACAGGTCCTTGAGCATTCTTAACCACTGCTTGGCACGACTGTGTGTTTGGACAGCCTCTTTTGTAAGCCATTCTGGATAAAGGCAAGTGACAAACAAATAAATAAATGTAAATTTATGTCACCTTATGGATGGAATTAATGAGGATATGAAGCTAGTGGGTGCAAGTGTTGAGGATGCAGAAGATAGGGATAGGTGGAGAGAGATGATTCGCTGTGGAGACCCCTGAAGGGAAAAGCCGAAAGAAGAAGAAGACATTTATGTCACCTGTGAAGGGAGACCCCAGGTGCGGTGGTTTCTGGCAAATAGTCAATGAGTGGAGACCAGCAGCCTCCCGTGGGTGGGAATGGAAGGGGCTCAGGACAGTTATGCTCCATGACTTTTAAACGCCAATTAGCATAAACTGGCATAGAGTCACCTGGAGAGGGGAAAAGAAAAGAAAGGGTTATATCCCAAGCACACTGTATAATCTGGTTACCTCCATGCAATAATGATGCTTCAATGCCACAACCTTACTCACAACCCTGACATTAAAAAAAACACAACATTAAAGAGCTCACTTTTCTCATCTTCATACGAGCCTCCAGAGCTGCTGCTGTAACGGGATTCCAGACGGTGGTGCTGTCTGTTCAGATTGCTGTTTAGCCCGCTGTATATATCCAAATGAGAATAACTGCACACACGCAGATAAGCATCAGCATCATCCCAAGCAGTGTGTTCTGGGTAAATGTATGATCAGACGTGTGGCTGTGTGAGACAGAGAGCATTAGACAGTGTGCTTACTTGTCCTCCATATTGGGATCTTTGATCTTGTTGTCATGGTGACCATCAGGCCCAGGAACCATAGTGTTACTGCTGGATGCAGTGCCTGTTAGTTAGCAAAGAGAAAATTTTTTATTTTTTTTTCTTTTCAAACAAATTCACTATTAAGTCTAAAGCTGATAACAATAATAATATATTCTCAAGTTAGAGGGTATTGTGTGATGCTCACCAGTGACAGAGGGGATTTTGTAGGAGGAGGTGATACGGTAATATGGTGGGTTATCCATGTGGGTTACAGCTGAGCTCACAGGGTCAGTCAGCTCCAGCTCGGTCATCAGCTCCTCCAAAAGCTGCATAGTTTTGTCTCTTCCCAGGTAGACGACAACACGCTTTACCTGCAAAAACAAATATGTAAAAACAACATTCATATCATACATGGATTTCTCAGGCTCTGATATGACCCGACATGTTACACACTATCAAGACCTTCATGCGACAGTAAGAATGTATTGATTAACTAAAAATGGTGACACTTACATAAGTCAGGAGACTTGGCTCACTGTTGACTCCAGATATGCTGATGAGGAAGTGTAGGATGATTTTGAGATTCTTGGGCCAGCTATCTGCCAAAGTGGTCCAGACATTCTCAATCTCTGACCATGCAAACTCATCTCCATACTACACACACACACACAGACACATACAAAAACACACATATTAGGCACATACATATTTCCAGATACTCTCAGTACAATGCAGAATAAACACAAATACTAATGTATAACAATAAAATCTCACGATACTCAGTTCTAATTCATCACTAAAAACCCTGGTTGTGACTACAGGACAGTGTGTCTACCTTAGCAGTCATGAACATGAGGTTGTTTAAGATCATGGTGGTTGCCTGCGGAGATCCCCAACCCTCTCCTCTGAGCCATCGGCGACTGTTCACCATCATCTCACGTTCACGTGCGTTTTCTTCGTCCTCGGGCTCCTCCTGCCGGCGCACCAGTGGCTTAAAGTCTACCAGCTCTATGTTGTTCATCCACGGCAGCAGGTAGTGCAACATCACCTGTCTACCACCGGGGTGTGCCGTCTGGATCCTCTGACTCACTTCTGCATTCGGACACGAACACAAAGGGTTAAAATGGCTCAGTGCGGAAAACAAGTGCTAAAGTAGTGTCAGAGAAGTGCAAAGTTAAGGCAACACTGCAGTGTTTTATCTACAGCAACTATACTTCAAAATGTCTTTGATGATGTGGAATCAAGATGAAAAAAAACAGGAATTTTGTTTGTACCTGAGAAGATGGGGAGTGTGAGCTCAGGGTAGGTTCGTGCCAGCTCTTCACTGAGCTGGTAGTAAGATACCGAATAGAGTTGGGGCAGCGGTGAGGGTGGAGTCAGGGCTCCATCAGTGCGCTGGATCTCGAGTTTATGGGCATAGCGGAAGAGCTTCGGCTCCAAGATCTAACACGTACAAAGAACCACTGATTTTAAACTAAGGAGTGATTTTTAATCCCCTCCAACAAATACCCTTTTGCAATATTTAAATGTATTAAAAACATCAGTCATATATGGAAATAATGTAATTAGGTGGAACTACATGAGCACATTTTGTACCTGAAGTAGCTGCATGGCCACTTCATAGATGTCTCTAGATGAATCTGCAGCCTTAAAGAGGATCAGGTTCAGCAGCACCACCGTTTCAAACTGATAATCCCTGCCAAATATAACCAAGATATAATAAATAACACTATATTCTCAGATTTACTGACAATGATGATAAACCCTGAAAGACTGAGTTGACTGAGCTATACCTGTTTTGAAATACGTTGGCGATGGCTCGGAAGCAGCCGGTGGCGACCCTGCGGGAGCCTGTGTAGCAGCGATCCACAGCCCAGAACATCAGATTGCTCTGGTCTGGGTTTAATTCTAACAGCAACATCACTGCCTCACAGCCCAGCTGATGAACCTGTGAACACACACCACACATTCACAGTGTCTGAAAAGAAAATTAATCTTCTTTTCAGATCTTCTTAAGATCTTCTTTCCAAGCTGTTTCCATCACTCACTCTGAGTCCTTATGATGAATGAGTGGGTTACCTTGCGGTCTTGTGAGTCCAGGATGTTGTCTAGCCATTTGTAGAGGTATCCATCAGACGAGAGTCCGACGTTATCAGCCACCGGGCCGCAACAGAGAACTGCAGACATGGCCTGAAGGAAGCAGATCGAATTTAAAAACGTAAACAACTTTCAACATGTGTTTGTGTTAGAATCTCAGGTAAGTTAAACTCTCTGGTGGTGCTTAATCGCCTGCTTTGGTTGTTACTGTTATATGTTGATGTGTATGCATAAGTGTTTGGGTGCATTCTTACTTTGAGAGCGCAGTACTGGTGTCTGTTTATCTGCATGTTCCGGTCACTGTATCGGTCTAAAGGTGTGAACATGATGCTGAAGGGTCCGGCCCAGTGACTGAACAGCATGAACAGACTGTGTCTCAGAGACTGCTGGGGGAAAATACTCCTCCTCTGGTGCACTGGGGAACACACACATGAATCATATGCAAGGAGGAAAGAGCTTTTCATGAAACAAATATTTTGGAGTGTGTGCTTGTATGTACCTGGCACATTTTGGATGATGTTGGCCACCAGGGCGCTAAAGTGCGAGCGGATGTCTCGGAGAGTGTCTGAGTCTTTGTCATTCTCAGCCTCCAGCAGCTGCCGCGTCAGATCTACGTACTCCAACAGGGTACCGTTCAGAGAATGGCTCTCCCCGTCCAGCCCCCCACTCCCACTAAATGCACACAGACACACACAATCAAGCCCCGTACAACAAAATATAATGAAGACTATATACATTATAACTATTTAAATAAAAGGCCTCAGCTCTAGTCACGATAAAAGCTAATAAGCACTGAGTTATTTAAAGATTTGAAATGGGGAAAGATGATTAAAAACAATAGACCGTGTGACAAACAGGTGTCGCCCAGGTGTATCCTGTTAGAATAAACTATTAATAGCTCTTAATATCTACTATTGGAGCCTGGGTTTCACCTGTGAAGCCTGCGGTTGTTGCAGTCACCAACATGAAAACCATAGAGCTGCCCAAAGTGCAATGATCTAAATTGTTTAACATATATAAATGTAAATATCAGGAAAGAAAAGCTGAGGTTTTTAATTGAACATCTTAAATGTCTTCAGCACACAGCAAAAAGATCCAGAGCATGGTTTAATATGTAAAATGAAAAGAAAGCTCGCTATATAACACAAGTTTTATACGTATTTGAATGTATTTCTGTTTAGAAGCACGGATGAGATAAAGAGGAAGTCCCGTACATCTGGCTGATAACTCCCGAGTCAGCCAGCAACTCAAAGATCCGGACCAGCTGGACTCTGAGGATGTCACGACGCCGGCGCCGCTTCATATTCTACACAAACAGAGGAAAAGATCACAAGTATAGATCACAGTATACTATCCCAAAAAAAATCGTACGTATAATCTTTATATTTATTAAACGTGGCATTAAAAATACATATATTGCACATTAGATACATGCTTGAGATTCTTCCAGGACACCTCTAACATGGATGATAAAAAAAAAAAAAAAAAGTGCTCACCTCTGGCCTTCTCTCCAGAGCCTCTTTAATGATGGGGTTCAGCTCCTCTAAAAGCTCTCTGATAGACAGACAAAAACATACCGTTACTGTGACATACACATGCACACCTACACATTTACAGCAACATGGGGAACACACACAGTTTATGATGAGGTGAAAACACTGTACTGCATTATAGCACACACTTTAACACACAGATATAGACACACCTGAAAGCGACAGGGTTGGTCCGGCCAAGCCCCAGGACAAGAGACTCCGTTATATCCATGCTCTCAGAGCGCATCATGGGAACCACATGCTTGAACAAGGAAGAGGGGGACGGAATGCCAATGATCTGCGTGCACACACACACACACACACACTCCTTAGCCTAGATAGCAGGTCACCAATGTAATTATCCTCACCTCTAACAGGTAATTTACCATTTAATAACACTGAATAAATTGGGCTTAACAGCCTCAATTTACGATGAACACCATGACACCCAATGGTGATAAACCATAGTTGAGAACGTGGTGTCTCTCTGACCTTTGACTCATAGCTGTATCCGCTGTCCGGGGTGGACGCCAGCGTCTCTGGAGGGGAACAGCGGACAGAGCCGGCGACTGAGGAGGAGGAGGATGAAGAGGACGACGAAGAGGAGGTTGTAGAGCTGCAACAAAGGATCAGGTAGTTCCTCCACAGGCCAACATATGAGTCACTGCTGCTCAAGCTGTTCATCTTCTTAGCATTGATTGGGCTACTGGAGAGGGACAAAAGTCAAAATAAAATAAAATAAGGGTGTAGATTTGCAGATATTGTCTTTAATAAAATGTTTTTAGCAGGTGTATAAAACTCTTGTTCACTCTAAAGCAGATTGGTGGTCTTCCTGCTTTTGTATACCTATTAAGCCTGACAATTAACTGATAAGTTCAATCAGGGGCAGAAAAAATCTCCAACCCTCTTGTCCATAAAAAAGTACTGGCTGTGTCTTATGTAGTATATATTTTTGCAGATACATTTTCAGTGTACAAAATAAAAACTACAGGTCCTCACATATTCAATAGTTTTAGTTTATCATCAAGTTATAAATAAAACATTTCTCCTGATAAACCAATAATACAACCCCCAAAATAAAGACATTTTTATGCGTAGGACATCCTTTAGTTTACAAAAATGAAATAACTCTGAAAGACAGACATTAATAATGTCCTTACTTAATGTCAACTTGTGGAGAGAGCAGTTGGAGCCGTGTGGAGGCGAAATGCCAGGCGTAGCTCAGCGCAGTGGGGCAGTGCTTGAGCAGATTCTCCTGGCGTAGGTAGCTAGACAGGCTGATGACCCAAGGGTCCTGACCCTGAGTCACATGTGCAAAAACCCAAATGTGCGACGGGCTGACTACGTCAAACTGGTGGCTTATGGGAGAAGAGTTCCACTCGGCGAGAGTCTGTAGATCTATTCCGCTGGGACAGTACAGCAGGCTGGTCTGCACAGAGAGATTTGCATGAAGTGAGTAACAGAAATGATGCACTGAATAATGACAATATCATGTGGGGAAATCTTAAGGATGAAGTATGTGTGATTGTTTGCATGCGTGTGTTTGTTTCCTACCTGATCTGCACCAGTGAGATGGATGAAGCTCTCCAGTACTGAAGAACTCACTCTATCCATCACATCTACAGCCAACTCCTCATCACCCTGAAACAGAGCGGAAAACGCATTGTTCCAACCCCCCACAATGGAAAAATATATACACAAAGATGCTCTTTGTAGCCATGGCAATGGTTACCTTGGCGATGCCCAAGGCGTTGTGGAGTGCGCGGACTTCTTTGAGCACGTTGACTGCAAGGCGGCGTGTAGCTGGTCTACAGCTGCACAGCACCACGAGAGCCAGACCCTCCACCACATGCAGCACTCCCACGACAGGAGAGCGCTCCAGAGGTAGACACCCACTCCCCTTAGAGCTCTAACACACACACACACACACACACAAACAGTGTTATTACTTCTCACTTGTATACACGCGCACAACATTACTTAACCTTTTTTCTAGGATGGAACCCAATTCTGCATATTAAATTGAAGTCACCTTACATCGTGTCTTTAGCTTTCACACAGAAAAAGAGACTCAGAAAACCACAGTGTGAGTAGGGGCAGAAACCCACCTGTGTATCCTGGCTGCGGTTGCTGCTCTGAACAGCTTGTCTCCATTGAATGATGAGCTGCAGCAGCATCTTGACGGCGTTGTCCAGTAGCGTGGGATGCACATCCGTCACCTCTCGCACGATGAAGTAGACGAAGCCCGAGAGCACATCCTCCCTCCAGTCGCAGAAATCCACCATTAGAGCCTGCAGAGTGGTGAATGCCAGGCCACGCAGCTCCTCATCCATGTGAATGGTCAGTCTGCAGGACACGCACACAGACATGTCTTCACGTTATGAAAATATATCAGGAGTAGATTCAAACCTGACTCATTCAACATGAACACAATGACCTTAACAGTCTATGTTAAGGTCAAATGTTTTCAGCTTGCTCAAAGTTTGCTTGGGCTATTTTAAATACAAGTAGCGTGAGTCCATGTCAAATCAAATTTCCACCATTATGGAGATTTTTTTCCGTCTGTAAGTAAAAACCCTCAAATGTTTGAGTCCAATCTTACTCCAAAAAAGCACATTTCACTCAGAAGTGCTTTTTGATATGCCAAACCCCAGATAAAACATGGTATGTGTATGTAATTCTAGTCTTATCTATAAAAATTTCAATAATAAATGCCCTTTTGTCCTTACATGGGAACTTTACCCTGACCACCCAGAACCCTACATCCATCAACGTGCATCAGTCTAGAAATTTTATGAGACACTTTAGCTTCATAGTTCATAACTTGCAAGGTTATCCAAACCTCAGTTTAACCCTATGCACCACATTTCAAGAGAGCAAAGTGGCCTGACGGGACAGGTCATTACCTGGCCAGGAGCTCAATGAGGTCTTGTCTGCTCATGCCATCAGGAATCAGTCTGGGGATGGCGGCTACACATGTCCGGAACAGATCGATCTTCGGCTTTCTCTCTCCACTACAACAGGAAACAGGTGCACATTGTTTTACGTTTTGCATGCAACCGCATTCCAGCTGTGATTGTACTATAGAGCTCACTTAAACTACACAGATACAAACCTAATCAACAAAAAGCATGATACACAGACAGAGAGCACTCACGTGATCATGTCCTCTGGCTCTTTATTGGACATCTGCATGCTGGTCATGCTCATGGAACGACCCACCTCTTTATCCAGGTGCCTGAGGATGTTATCTAGAGCCTTTCTCACCTGAGGGTAGTACAGAGACATTCCTACACACACACACACACACACACACACACACACAAACAAATGCATTAAAGAGAACAAAAGATCCTTTTTGTGTTTTCAATTCTCTCAGCATACCATGAGGAATTTATATACAATATATTCAGTACGGAGATACAAAAACCTTTTAGATGTGGCCAATTCCTGAGCAATGCTTTCAAGTATAAAACAATGGACTGAGATACAAAAATAAATAAATAAATAAATAAACCAGTGGCTGGAACACAGACAAACTAACAAAAACACTCTTACAATGATTATTCAGAAACAAACGTATTCCTTTTTTAGGATAATACACAAATCCTGACCTTCCTCAAACCCCAATAAAAAGGCTGAGCAGGAAAGACTGGAATTCTTACCGATGACCTTGGCCTCCTCATCGGTGAGGGTGGTGTTGAGGAAGATTTTTTTGACCCGTAAGGTGTTACCCGAGGGCAGGATTACACCGGTGGTGGGCATAGGTGGCTCTCCGTCTTTCTGTTGGAGGCTGTCTGCGATCACCAGGAACGCCCGTAAACCTATATTCATTCTCTGAGAGAGCGAGAGGTGTGAGTCGAAGGGGAGGCAAAATCATATTTATGCTCTGTGTGTGTGTGTGTGTTCTCATACCTCTGGGTTGATGGTGAAGGTCTTGTGAGACTTGCCAACACAAAGCAGATCATAGATGATTTCTTTCATGGCAAAGTCCAGCCTTTCCTGTATGGCACAGATGGCACGCAGGGCAAACAGTCAATAATCACACTATCAGACATCAGTAAAGACATAGAGCTCTTGAAAACATACTACACATATCCACATAAGCCTTATTTTCTACACCTTGAATTGTCCTGCTGAAACTGGCCTTAGCATGATTCATCCGCTCTAAACCCTTAAGAATGACCAATATCTTCCTCTTACAATTCAGTCACCATCTCCTGAGGAAAAAACTCTCAGCTTCCTCTACTTTCACAAATTCCAGTTGATAAAACCGCCCAATTATACCATTTCACTACGCCAGTTGTTGGAAGTTGTAGAAGAAAAGAGATGAAATTACTTTCCATGATTTTGATTAACATGTTTTGAAACTCGAAAGCTAAATTAATCGAGGCTTTCCTCTCAGCCTGAGTGTTTCCTGTAGACCACGCTCCCAAAACACATACACTGCGATTTAAGTCTAATATTTGTGTGGTTACCAGTATTGATGTCTCTGGATTCAGTTCTAAGAATGTTATGCAATTTATTTTGGGATTATTTCCCACTCAAAAAGTGTCTCTCACACACACACACACACACACACCTAGAACAGAAGGTCTGAATCAATGGCGGCTGGTGATAAAAAATTTGTGTGTGTTGCAGCGCAAACAAACTTAAAATCAAACTGTTAGTTAATTGTAAATAACCATTTATCAGGTGATTATGTATAAATTACTGCTAAGATAAAATATTGGAAATGTTAGTCAACTGTTAAAGCATGCAATAAATGTACTATAAATCAGTGAATTTCAGTTCAATGTGGGTTTATTTTCAGTAATGAAGGTAATCATAAACACACACACACACACACACTGGAAAGTTGCCTAATCACAGGCCTCCTTTCTTTCTGGCTTGCAAATTTCTCAATGAGGTTCTGGTTAAAGTCAGTCATCTCAGTCACCAGTCTCTTTTCCACTGACAGCATGGCCAATGCATTCATTAAGAAGTGCTGGAAAAGAGTGCAAGCTCGACCGCCAACACTTGACTGCTGCTGAATCTGCAAATTGGGTCGATCTGCTACAAGCTCCTTGATTCTTTTCTTTTCTTCATCCGTACGCCTTGTGAAAGGGTAGAAGAAGAAGAAGTTGCTTTCGGCTGCTCCCTGTTCGGGGTCGCCACAGCGGACCAACTGGTCCGCACAACAACTTGGCAAACGTTTTACGCCGGATGCCCTTCCTGACGCAACCCTCCCATTTTTCCGGGCTTGGGACCGGCACTGCATCCAGTGGCTGGGGTTGAGGCATTGGCTGGGAATCGAACCCGGGCCTTCCGCATGATAGGCGAGTTTTGTAAAGATATAACTGAAATTTCTTTCATCTCAAGATATTCCGCTTGCTTCCACACTAATCAGTACCTCTCCATTAACTGCCAATCTGCTGTGCGGTAATGAGACTCGTTAAGAATGGTCCAATCACATGAGGCCAAATATCTAAAAACAATATTGATTCGCTAACAACAAAAGTGGGCGGGTCTGACAAAATTTGAAACAAGCCAATCAGAGCTGAGCCTCAAGTCACATGCTTTTTAAAACTTTACGGACCTACATACACACTCGTTTGCCCGGCGCCTCTGGCCGCACACACACACGAACAAAATACAGTTTTGTTTTGTTTTTTATTTTAAATGAATGATAATATGACTAACAGTGGAATAGTACGACTAAATGATTTTATTTCGTTATTAAAATATTTAATTATTGTTAATTATTATCATATAATAGTTTGCCACGGGTCTGAATGCTACTAGTCCATGGGGAATAATTTGACAGGCAGTAAAGAATGACTTGACATGAATTTTTCTCATTTCCAAATTCACCTGAGCGATGAACTGAATGATCTTGACAAAGATATTAAGTGGTGTGTCCCTGGGTACCACACTGCGGGAGCCCTTGGGGAAAAGTGCTGAAACAATACTGAGGAGGCGACTAGAAAAGAAAGAGAAAAGAGAGAAGAGCTTAGTGGTCTCTGCACAACATTTTATCTGAACAAAGAGCATGCTTGTGTGGTTACGCAGATCAATGCTTTTGTGTTTTTGCATCTCTAACATTTACAGGTGTTAGACAGTTTCATGAAGGACAAATTCGTCTGTTTCTGTTTGTCTTCGTGTCAACAGTTTGGCAAGACCAGGCCGCAATGTTACCTCTGTGTGGTGGTGTTGCTCTCGCACTTGATCCTGATGATGTAAACCCACAGCAGCCTGTAGAGGGACTCCAGTGCTACACGAGACATTTTGGGGTCTTTGTTCTGAAGACATAAGATGTGCACGTAAACTTTACAGAGCATAACATCTCAGATTATTCGAAATGATACACATTTATACATATAAATCAAAGATCAAATCAAATCTGAATGAATGAAATCACTCTAATTGTTAGTACATGCATTGATGATTAGGATTTCTATTAAAGTTGGGAATTAGCATGAAGGCTTCATTAACGTGATTTGAGAAGCCAAGAACACTGATGATTTTAACACAGCACTACTGATCCTTAGGAAGAGATGATTCATTCAAATGCAAAGAATTTCTAAAACCCCTGCAAATTAACACAATACAGTTTGTCCATCATACACTAAACAACTCCTACACTCCAGGTCCATGACAAACATCCACAAGCACCTAAGCTTCTTAAACTCTTAAAAACAGACTACATGGTTTTCATCTGAGCGGCTGCAGAGACGTACACTAAGCATATACACGGGTAGCATGACTATAAGCGAGGTCCAATAAATCGCTAATGGCCCAAACATTTCATAATAAGCAACAGAGACACAATGAATGAGCTTGTATGTTTGTGGACAGTGTGAACGATTCCTAAATGCATAATATGTATACATTTCAGTTTTTTCATAACGTCTGTGATCACTATGCACAGCTCATAAACCAAATCGAAGCTAAAGCTGTACAAAATGACAGAACTGCGCACCTTGTTCAAATATTAGACAGCGCGCGGCTTTTCTTCTCAAACCCACGAGTAAACACCTGCTAGTCAATTACTCTACTCTGCTATTATGTTGCAAGGGGTCAAAGCACAATGATCCATGAGTCAAATCAGCCCATGTAGAAGACAAGGCCAATCAGAAGACCTCCTAGAAACAAGATCAGCTCCCCTGAAGGTCAGTCACCACTCACCTGGAGAGTCTCAATCTGCTTACGGATGCTGTTGTTTGATGGCATCTGGAGCAAGTCAATTTGTGAGAGGGGGAAAAAAAATAATGGGGGGGGGGAGAAAAGATGGGGAAGGGAGTGTGACAGATGAGAGGAAAACATGCATGTTATAAAAAAAAATTAAAAAAAAAGAACCAAAGATGATAGTAAGCACTAGGGAGAGCAAACATGAACCCACACAAACCAAATAGATACCTGACATCTTAATAATATGCAACGCGGTTTCTGAGAGTTTTATACAGAGTGTTTAAAAGTAGTCTGTACATAGCCCCAGACTAAACAATGGGAAGATAATGGAAAAATACTAATGCTGCAATTCACCGATTCACGGAAATGTGCACCAGAAGGGTCACTGAACTCGAAATTCCCGGTGGGGATGTTACAACAACACAGCAGTGCACACACGGTGAACAGGAAAAGATTTCCCTTTGCATCAATTTCTGCTTGATAAAACAAAG
>JAUCMX010000019.1:2239005-2264005 GCA_033459395.1 Hemibagrus guttatus
TACTATCACAGCACTAAGTAAAATTAGATCACTGGCTGCTTTGTGTAACAGTGCTGGAGATTTAGCACATGTTGAGGGCGAGTTATGGCAGCGCTAAACCTGTCTGGAGCAGCTCAGAATGCCCTGTACCAAGTTATCCGTTTGCTGCTTGAATGGTTTGAGAAACTATCGGGAGAGCAAAGCCTAAAAGAATTCGTTTGTCCTGCAGAGTCAGTCAGTCCAGCTCGGCTGAATATGCCCTGAGGATAAATGGAGCGATTAGTTTTAGAGGCATTTGCATAAAACACGGGCTGTTTTAATTAAACCACAATAAACACTGAGAGGACAACAACCTATTTCAGAAACATTTCACCTTGGTCTGTACACATGCCAAAAATACCCTACAGACACAACAAGTAAAGAAATTTTGGGCAGAAATCCTGACTCACTTGGACTGAGTGAGGACTCCGATGACCTCGGCGTACAGATCTGCAATGATGTGCACGTTACCAGTGTTGGGGCCAGAGTACCTGTGATACAAAGCAACAAATTACACAAAATACACTTCCTCCCCAGTGCATGTTGTCTTTTGCTGCAATCGCCTAGAGATCACCTAATTCCTGACCTCTGACCAGAGGAAAACAAAGAAAATTCCCCCTCAACAACATGGGATCGGGAAAGTCCTAAAATCCGAGCAACATGGCTACATCAGCAATAAATAAAAGCAGCACTTCCGACCTTTAAATGAGTTACAGTGTTTGTACATATATTTGCTTTGGACCAATCAACATACACACTTGTTAAATCTATAAGATTGAAAACAACAAGCTCCACTTCTGAGCTGAGTCAAATGAGTCAGTAAAGGTTATCTAACATTACTGTGCCATGTTTAAAACAGTGACGTTTTTGATAAACTCATTTACATTAGAGAAAAAAACTAGCGTTAACACACACCAAACCCGCTCGTGAAGAATTTCGTGTGTGTGTTGTGGATGTATCACTTACCCCTCTTTGTGTTTAAAGTGCTTAAAGGCCAGGTTAAGGACCTCATGTACTAATGCATCTGGTACAGGATGAAGAGGAATCTGAGCAAGACAAAAACAACCATTAGAGCACGAGGCTAAGCTGGGGTCTGATAACAAAGTGTACAACACACCTGAGTACATATACTCATCTCACCTGTTTCAAAACCTCCACTAAAACTAAACAAAAAATGAAGTCTATGGCTAAGTCCCTCCTCTCCAGTAGGTAGTCTTTATCCCGATGCTGCTCGTCCCTGCAGGAAAAGAAAAAAAATCACGAGTTAAAACACTGAAAGAACAAACTGAAGCACAAATACTGAGTAAAATGAAAAATATGGATGCATGAGATTATTGCATGTGTGTGTATACCCTTTGGACTTGGTGCTGGATCTGGGTCTGTACTCGTAGGACTCGTCCTCGGTGCCGCTCTGCCTCCGGTACCAGTCGAACAGCGTGCGCAGCAGCGAGGGCAAACAGTGTTCCGCTATTGAGCTCATAGAGCTTATTAACTACAAACACACAACATCACGTTACATACTTGTTAGATCTAATACCAACTCATAATAACGCAGCAGAATCACGCACTAAACCCTTAACTCTATCCCGAAATAAAAACGCAGCACTTTTTCTCCTTTAAATCCGTTTTTTGGAGGGAAACGGATCGTGGTGTGATTTACATTCTTTGCCACACAAAGAATTTACAGGACAATTTCTCTGATTACTGTCCTTTGTTTTCACTGATGTCAACGTGTCTACGTAATTACACAAAATGCGTGTGTTACTAAGCAGCCAAATACCTAATGGATTGATCTCTTCATACAGACGGACCATCTTTTATTTTGTCATGAGAGGACAAAAAAAAAAAACTAATATTGAAAGAGCAAAACGTTCTGAGCAGACAATTCGATCCCACAGCTGTGATTAATGTATGCCTTTCTTCAGGTATAAGCATCTTAAAATTGTTTTGGAGAGAGAGAGAGAGAGAGACAGTATGAGAGAGAGAGAGAGAGAGAGAGAGAGAGAGAGAGAGAGAGAGAGAGAGAGAGAGAGAGTGATAATGAGAGACAGTATGAGAGAGACACAGAGAGAGAGAAAGAGAGACAAAGAGACAGAGACACACAGAGAAAGAGCACGAGCGAGAGAGAGAGGGAGAGAGAGAGAGAGTGAGATAGAGACCGCTGTCATGGGTTTGTGTTATTGAACTACTTAATCATCTCTACATGATCTTACTCTGCCATAATATCCAGTATCCCATCACTCTTGCCCTTTAGTATCTCTCCATGTGCCTCTGAACACTGTGTGCGAGCAGGGCAGTGCTACAGAGATGCAGTCGGGCCCAGGTGGGTGTGGTCAGTTTTATACACAACGTTACATCATTACAGCAAAAAATCAAGAGAAAGATGTTTTGCTGGTCTGCTCTGAAGTGTGTATGAGCTGCACAATATTACGGGAGAATTTCCCTCACACCTACAGGACAGCCATCATGAGAGCTGGAATCAGTCAGAGATTCCCGATCCTGTCGTAAATCGCCTCGGCCCGAGTGCGAGTGTGATTGTGAATGACTGCGTGGCGAAGTGAAGGGTGGCACAGAGAAGAGTTATGTAACTGCTCTCTCTGCCCTGCTCGCGTTTGGCCGACACACTCCAACACCCTGCAGTGATGTATCGCTAGGGATGACGCAGCGATTCCCGGGTCCAAGACGCGCACGCAGCACATTCACTGCTTCTACTTAACATCTCACCTGATCAAACTGCGCATCTTCCCCTCTCTGCAGAGATCTGGACAAAGGCTTCTCCTGGACAGGAAACGGACAGTTAGTCATGAGGCAGCGTTTCTGACATTCAAAATACAAATCAGAGTTTCCAAGCAACAGAGCAAAAACAAAATAACAGAACCATGGAGCAAACGTTTAATAGCAGAAATGTTTGGATTTATGAGCAACCAGCTGTGTGTAGAAGCTCAGCGTAAAACAGCTACTTATTAAAAAGCAGGACAGACTGACAGTGTGATAAACACTTTATCTGAACGGTGATTTCAGTGCTGAGTGAGATTTTCTCAACTTCATGCAAATTAGAAATGACAGGAATGTGACAAATCAAAATGATCGCCTCCAACGACTGAACAAACCAACCGTACATCATGCGAGGACCTAGATTTTTTTCAATTCCTTCTCTCTCACAACTTTACTTCCTGCCTGCAAGTCATACCTCTCACTAAACATGTAGAGAGACATTAAGAAAGCGCCAAGAGGAAAGAGTTTGGAAGAAAGACGTCAGCGCGGTTAGCTACCGCTGCTAATCCGCTAATAGCTGATATGGAGCCTGACACGTAATATTAAATCAAAATATTTTTTAGTTTATTTAAAATAGCAGAATTGAGCTTAAAGACATTTAATGGCTTCTTTTTTGCCTTAAAGAGCTTCAGGCAATTGATTTGATGAACAAACCTGTAAAGAAACGTATGTATAACTTTAACTATAGAAGCATGTAGAAGGTTTTCATTCTACTGCACACCTTTTACCTCGTATAAGATGATAAAAAAAAAAAATTGTGACGAATCAGGGCCACTGAAGCAACCACGAGTTTGGGTTTTGTTTTTTGTATTTTTTTTTTACA
This sequence comes from Hemibagrus guttatus, assembly GCA_033459395.1. Classification (NCBI taxonomy): domain Eukaryota; kingdom Metazoa; phylum Chordata; class Actinopteri; order Siluriformes; family Bagridae; genus Hemibagrus; species Hemibagrus guttatus. Next base: position 2,242,622 of record JAUCMX010000019.1, read on the forward strand.
AATGTGTGTAAAATAAATATGTAATACATACATCATATATATTTGTTCTAACTCGGCTTTACTGGAATTTATTTTTGTGCAGATATTCCACGACTGTAACCTGGATGCTTTTCTTTCATTGGCTCATCACAGAAATGGGCTTGGTTTTTATTTATGTATTTATTTATTTATTAAGGTCAGATGTTTTATGCCTCAGTGGTACTGACCAGCGGTTCAGCCATGACCACCTCAATCTTCTTTTCAGCAAGCACGGCGAACTCTGCGAAAAGGCTCTTGATGACGAACTCCCCGGGCTTGAGCTCGGGGTCGATGGTGATGCTGGACATGGCTGTGGAGTGAACGCTGCGTTTCTCCCAGCTGAGTGGAACAGACAGAGCCGTATGGCGTCTACTCGCGTTGCTGCTGCTGCTGCTCACTGGGACAGAGGCTGGACACGAAGAGAGAGAGAGCGAGAGAGAGAGAGAGAGAGAGAGAGAGAGAGAGAGAGAGAGACAGACTCAGGTCAGCTTGGTATCTAATGAGACAATTATAAATATGCCCAAGTGTAACCTTCGCCTCAGTAATCAGAAGGAAACATCATTACTCTGTTAGTGTGTAAATAAAAGCTTTCCTCATGGAGACCAACTGAATGTCTATATACAATCAAAATCCATATAAATAACACACTCACACACAGTTTGTCACTTCCTGCACACCACATTTCTCCAGCGGTCAATACATCTGTGTGTGTGTGTGTGTGTATGCGCACACACGTCTGTGTGTTTGTACATGCTTGATGTAAGAGCCGTTCCGACTTGTTTGCTTCCATGGAAATAGGTGAAAAACACCTTTCTCTCTGAACGGCATTCCAGGCAAATGTCTTCATGCTTCTTAAATAAAACGCGTACATGTAAAAATAGGTAGAGCTGCAGCCGGTCAGTCAATCATGCAGCTCTAGAACCGTACTAATGAGGTGGATCTACAGGTCCTGCTGCACTAAACACCAGAGCTTCACCCGGCTTAGTCGGCTGTTCTAGCTTTAAATTATCCCCGTGTTTTCTGCACTTCTTCTGCACTTATTGTTCTGTAAAATACAAAACTCCTTCTGAGCTGAAATTCAAGTTTATAACAGGATAAAATAGATGGTTTTAACTCATAAATAATACAGTTGAATTGCCTCATGAGAAACAGTCATCAAGGTCTTACAATGCTGGGAGAGGTCTGTGTGTGTGTGTGTGTGTGTGTGTGTGTGTGTGTGTGTGTGTGTGTGTGTGTGTATATACACACAGAACACAAGCTCAAGCGAGAGAATGCGAGTCACATGTCTAGCTCTCCCTGGTTGAGGAAATCCCTGTCCTCTTTTGCCCCAGGCTGCTGGGAAAGTTGCGATAAGTTATAAAAAAAATAAAAAATAAAAAAAAAACAATGAGAGGAGGCTAAAGAAAGCCCTATAAAGATTTGTGTGTTATTCAGAAGAGGAAAGCTGAAGGATCACACCCAGCAACACACACACACACACACACACACACACACACAGACGTGACAGAAGACTGACCGATCACTCAGAGGAATGTTTTTCAGCTGAGCTACAAAATACACTCACACAATAAGACTCCCTCTCACACACGCTGCTGCACAAGCCAAAATCTCACCTTGATTAACAGGCTATCAACTGTGTTGTCCTGCTGTGATGTGAACTTGATGTCTACAGATCATCTGTCTGTCTGTCTGTCTGTCTATACTGTACACATTACAGCAGCTTCAAATTAGCACTTATACTCACATCTGACTCGGCTTCTCAAAAAAAAAAAGAAGAAGAACAAAACAAAAGACCCACATGCTGAGGAATTGTAATGAGCTCGATGGCAGCAGCACCTGAGGTGACATTTTAGCTGGAGGTGAATCTCCTGAACTGGTCAGTGTTTCTGGTCCTTCACAGCACCAGTGATCTCACTTTGATAAAGGCTCAGGATCTTCACAAAGCAACCAGATCACATGACCTCTGCACGCATTCAATATTTTAACTATTTAATTTAGAACCAAGTGAACAGTTTTCTAAGCACAGAGACAGATGACCAGCAAAAAAAATAGGTAGTATGTACACTATATGCCAAAAGTTTTGGGACACCGCTCCAAATCATTGAATTCAGGTGTTGTTTTTCAGGGGTTGGGCTCGGCCACTTAGTTCCAGTGAAAGGAACTCTTAATGCTTCAGCGTACCAAGACATTTTGGACAATTTCATGCTCCCAACTTTGTGGGAACAGTTTGGGGATGACCCCTTCCTGTTCCAACATGACTGCGCACCAGTGCACAAAGCAAGGTCCATAAAGACATGGATGAGTGAGTTTGGTGTGGAGGAACTTGACTGACCTGCACAGAGTCCTGACCTCAACCCCATAGAACACCTTTGGGATGAATTAAAGCAAGGCCTTCATCTGCGAGGCCTTCTCATCCAGCATCAGTGCCTGACCTCACGAATGCACTTCTAGAGGAACGGTCAAAAATTCCCATAAACACACTCCTAAACCTCATGGAAAGCCTTCCCAGAAGAGTTGAAGCTGTTATAGCTGCAAAGGGCGGGACAACTCCATATTACATTCATGTGCATGTGAAGGCAGACGTCCCAAAACTGTTGGCAATATAGTGTATATAAATATGCTGGATTTGTTTTTAGTTCATTGCAGACCATCAAAAACCTTCAGCAGATTTGTAACAGAACCTACACCTCTACAAAACTGTTTTTATTTACTTGCGATCTGACACAGTTCCCGGCTGCACGGCTGATAATATTATTAACCCTAAAAGCTAAAATGAAGGAAATGCTCTTTTTCCTGTTGGTTCGGGACGATTTCAATGACGCACAATTCTACTGCACTACAAATATAACTGCTATAGCTTAAGATTTTGGCTGTGACCTTGCGTTAGATAATACGGTGACCTGAACAAAAACTGCCTCATGAAGGTCTGAGGGAAAATAAAGAAAAATAACTGGTCAAGAGTGTCTGTGGGAGAGGGATTAAAGGACAGCCGTGCACACACCTCTAGAATGAACAAAGTGGTCCTAGAGTCTACACACACACACACACACACACACAGATAGAGAGACATCACCCACATCAGTCCCATTATCATCTCACGTTACATTCAGCTATTTAAAGACAGACTCCGAGTCAGAGATGCTGAAATCACTTTTGTTCTCTAAATGAAAGGGACATGAATGCTTTATTAACACTATCATTTTGCTCAGCTCATGTACAGGTAACGTTCACACACAAACACACACACACACACACAGAGAACTGTAATTTTAAAGGCTCAAGATGTGTTTTTAGGTCAAGAATCTTTCCATACAGCAAATAAAGACAACTGAATGAACTATAATTGAATAAAACTATAATAAAAGAATAATATAATATAATAAAAGTACAAAATAATATGCTTTCTAGCTGAGCAGTGCAGATTTTTTTTTTAAAGGGAAATGCAGAATAAAATACAATGCCAACTATACTCCAGTTCAGATGACGTTCAGGTAATCTGATCTATTGTTGCCGCAGATTTAAGCTTTAGACTGAAATTCAGATTTAAGCCCGATATTTAACACACATTTAAAATGATCCTCTATGCGGCAGCTAAGGATGGAAACAGAGCACCAGCAAGCCGTGACGCAGTACGGACCGTGACGTCAGCACATCAGCTGCTGCTTTATTTTCACCTTCCTCATTACCATCATCATCGGTTCAAATTAAAGTGTTTCACAGAATTGCGACCGGAGACTAGTTTAAAACTCCAGGTGTAAACGGCTCGGCGTTCCGGCTCTCTGCTCGTGATCGGATCACTCAAGATGGATGTCAAAGCCACATGTGAACAGGATGCTAAGCGTTAAAGAGTACAGCAGGTTTTTTTAATGCTTGTTAGTTTGCTGGTGTAAAGTTAGTGCAAAGCCTCTAAACTCTCCTGAAGAAGTGAGAGCTACAGCTGGAACTAATGAGGCTTCAAACACTTTCGCTTTCATAAATCTGCTCAGATCTTCTCTACTGTAAAGCACAGCACAGCTCAGGGAAGACACTCACAGTGAAAGATGGCTTCTAGAGCATCCGATGGGACACACAACGTTTCAGACTTAGGGCCGAGCCATGGAAGAAGAGAAAGGGTGGAGTGGAGTGAAAGGGGATGTGGGGAATCGTAGATCCCAGAGGTTTAGAGATGAGTCAGTGCGCACATCTCCAAAACATCCAGAAACACAGGGTGACTTTTCATGATGCTGAGGATGATTTCTGTGCTGTTCGGCTGAACAACGTAGTACTTCCTGGTTTCTCCATGATTGATGTTCCTCGGTCATCATGTTTTAGGTCACCTCACGGTTCACTCTTATGACTATCTGAACATAATAAAAACTAGAGCTGACCGTCATGTGTCAGCCATAGTGTTTAGACATCTCAGGAAGTTCCTGATCACTATTTGTGGTCACACCATGCTCAGTAGCTTGACACCACACTTGAGAAGGTCAAATATCCTAAGACAAGTCTCAGTTTATGGAACAAAATGGCTCTTGATGCTTTCATGTATTAGGAGAACCCAGAGAACAAAGCAACAAAATGAATTTTTTTGTGATTTCTTAGATAGAGGGGCTAAAACACTTTGCTATAGCTTCACCATCAAGCCAATCTGGCTCATCTCTAATAGCGAGATGGAGTAACACCTACTGAGCGTGTTTCATGTCTGTAGCACTTATGGTTTGGTCTGGATGATCAGACTTAATGAAGCAAAGAGCTTAGTGCTTGGCCCCCTAAAATCGCGCTCCACCTTAATCATATTAATTAATGAGAAGGAAGTGTTACAGCACACGTGTCAGACACGAGCCTCGTTTCATTCATCATGTGTGAACTGGGAAATAAATAATACTCTTTCTAGTGTGGCTTGCTTGAGTGCAGGTTAAAATAAACTGTACGCTGCACTTGATGTAAGTCACAGTCGCATGTGAAAACGTCTGTGTGTTTGTTTTGGAGGGAATAGGACACAGAGAAAATAAATCCGATACCGGTTAGTGTGATGTGCTCGGGCATTACAGGTCCATGTTATTAACGTTGCCATGAAATACATTTATCTTTAAACAAAACTAACAGACTAACAAAATTGAGTGCAGTCATCTGACCTCTAACCCATATAAATCTGCCACTTTTCAGCAATGCAGCAAAAGATCTCTGTGTAAGAGTGTATTTCTGAAAGATCCACTGGGATTTCTAATGTTTCCTTTCATTGTTTGACCACACACACACGCACACACCCGCACGTATCATCCAGCAGTGTCTATCTACAGCATGAGTGTGATGATTTTTTTTTTTTTTGCACGTTCACTTCTCCCTCTCTCATTACTCATTACATTTCAGTCCCATCGTGAGCTTTAGACTGATGTTTGGACATTTTACGGGAGTGGAATCTGTTCTGGACGTCGCTACACTCCCATGTACTTCCTTCTGAGTCATGTCTGTTTGGTTATGTGACTCAGTTGGAAGAACAAACCTCAGTCTGAAAGTGAGCTGTGCCTAAAACACTCATGTTGTGGCAGACCCAGCCCTAAATACTCAAAAAAACTATTTATCTAAAGCTCGAATTCATGCTTTAAGAGTGAGAGAGCGATTACTTGGTCATATCAAAGCGAGCGTTGTTCGGATGCGCGTGCTCGGGTTGAGCACGTGTGTATGATACAAGGACAATGTTATCTTGTAAAGCGGTACACTGTGTAATGGTACTTGTCCTGTGCATATTAGCCCAAGTATAAAAGCACTAGAAAGCACAGCGACAAGCATTTGTTTTACTAGATAAGATTTCTAGATATGTAGGAAAATGGTGTGTGTGTGTGTGTGTGTGTCTGCCAGTTTAAAGGAACAGACACATACACACTTCAACTTAAGTTATTGCACATCAAGTTTGCATGCACTCAGAACTTCTGGAACCCTCTGGTTGTGTGTGTTTCTCCCTGGTACTCACAGTTCCCACTCCATGACTTGAGAAGAGATTTGATGCTGATCTCAAAGAATACCGAATCCTGCAGACTCAACATGACGTAACCAGAGAGGTGTCGAGTAAAAACACAAGGCGCACGAGTCCCCGGTCTCCTCCTGCGGGTCTGAGCCTCACTCCGTCACCCCAGTAGTACGTCAAACACGCACACACTTCTGCAGCAAGGTGTGTGTATTGGCTGTTCATTTTGTACGCCACTTGGAATCATGCTGCTCAACACTCACACACACGAGGCTGAATGAAGTTGAAGAGTGAGAAAACACCCTGACGAAGGAACTGCAAACCGTCAGTGAACACAAAAGCCAGCGAATAACAAATCCAGAGGAAAGTTTGTCGCGTGCGTTTCAGTGTGAGAGCGGCATTGTGTCGGGTGCTAAGCAGCGGAGTGCGGCGATATTCCGCCTGTCTTTCTCTTCCTATGTGCGCAAACCTCTGCTGCTCAGCAAACACACACTACTCTCCCTTCGCTCCAAGCCAGCCCCTCCCCGTCCTAATGCTGGCTAGCACTCTCTCTTAGGGGCTTGTAAAAAAAAAATAATAATAATAAATAAATAAATAAATGAAGCGCTCGTTTCAGTGGCTTACGGAGGGGAGGGGAGTAGAAGGAGGTGATGTCATCAGCACGCTGCGAACGCTCACTGGCTTCTCTCCAGCGCTTCAAACAGAAACAGAACGGCTCCCTGCTCTGTCGCTATTCTTTCCACTCTCTTCAGTCGGCTACGAGTCTGAAGCAAAGCACACATCCTGTATTCGGCACACTGATGCTGATGCTGATGCGTCATCCCTGACTGCAGCGCAATGGGGTGGGAGAGGACGGGAGAGAGAGTGAGAGAGAGAGAGAGAGAGAGAGAGAGAGAGAGAGAGAAAGAGCGAGCATGATGACGCAAATAAGTCATTCATGCAAATGCTTAGCTGTATTATACGCGTTACAACACACTTGTGTTCAGGGAATTTAAAAAAAAAAAAAAAGAAGCACAAACTAAGACGCATTCCTACCCACCCACTCGCTGTTCACTCAGTTCTTTTCCAATATAAACAGGATGTCAGCTTTCTAAAAAAAAATTTATGTTTTCCCCAAAACCATAAGAAGTTATGGAGATTTTTACACACACTTGGTGTATATAGCAGATAAGCGGCTGGTAACTTGCATATGCTCGCTTCACAGCTATAACTCTCGGCATCTGCTGTAACGCACCGTCCCACATGGATGAGTGTAAAACACTGCACCTCGGCAGATCAGGCACCTTCTTGATTCGATGGATAATCTCAGGGGAAACTGTAGATTTCTGCTGAAGGTGCCATGGAGACTCTTTGGTGCTTGTACATCTTCCAAAACAGTTAGTACACCTCTTGCTCTGACTCTTCTACACGTATGTACAGTAATCAGGCGATGCGCTAATCAAAGTTCCTGTTATTTCAAACGTCTGAGGTTTGGTGTCTTTTCAGACAAGTCTGTCAATGCTGTATTCTTTAGCAACCTTGAGTTCAATGCAATTGACTAAACTGAGATCGGATTCGGTCGCTCATGCTTCAGCACATAAACAACGCTCAAAGAACGCTACCTTTCATTACCGGACATCATGACATGATCGCAGTGAAATGAATGCTTCCATTCTGTAGTGAAAGGTGATATGAGCCATGGGCAGCGTCTTGCCCCGGATGGTTTGCGTCATGTGCTTCTCTTCCTGTATACAGACCCTTAAGGGACACCAGAGATTTGCTCTGAGCTCATAATTAATTGAGAGTCGCTTGTCTGTGAGCTGAAAGGATTCTGAATGAATCTGACCCCAACATCTACATCCTCTAAGCATGACATTTTGACTTTCCTCCAACCTACTGAGCAACATTTAGTCTCATTCCCAAGCAAGAATTGAGAATGTTGCTAACCCCAGCACTGCTCTGGAGTAACTTCTCACCCATTCCCTTCTAGCACTGATCCCAAAGTGCATGACATCATCCAGCTCCAGGCCTGAGAGGAGAAAAAAGGGGCCAAAACACTGAAGCACTGATAGTCTATTTAATAGCATTGCTTTCTTTTCTTTTCTCCTCTCTCTCTCTCTCTCTCTCTCTCTCTCTCTATGCTCACATTCTCTCCATCACATGACCGGCCCTCCCTTGTGGAGTTATGCAAAGCAGTAGGGCATCATTGTAAACAAACACACTGCACAAAGGCCTGCATTGTGGCTCAAACGCTGCACCACAACAGCACTGACGAACTGGGCTTTCACAAACACACACACACACACACACACACACACACACACACACACGGGTCCAAACACGGGAACCAGATTCAGTATATTCACTCAGCCTTTACACAGCTTCTTGGTGAATAAAACGCAGAAATCTGCTTCCAGCAGTTCGATTCTTCATCACATTCTCAGAGACAAAACCAGATAAATTGTGTCATGTTAAAATAAAAAAACAAAAAAATAAATAAACGGATAAAAAATGAAAATGTACGTGGTGGTTTATCAAACGTGGCCAAACTAGCCTTCACTGTCACATCCCTCTGAAAATGACCATCCCACTAATCCTGAGTGATTCTGCCCTTTAAAGCAGGCAACATGGCTAAGGTCATACTGCAAGCATTATCTACCTTACACACACACACACACACACACACACACACACACACACACACACACACCCTCCCACACTCCCTGAGTGTGTTGGGATAAACAGTAAGATCCTGCTTGCGGCTCCTGGAATGCTGCTCTTCTGTCAATAAGCTAAAGCTGTTGAGAGAGCACAGGGTGAGAGGTGACAAAGCAATGTGCTTTCTTATACTCTCTCTGAGACACACACACACACACACACACACACACACACACACACACACACACACACACACACACACAGAGTGGCCAACAACAAAAACTGACCAAGGTACAAGTTTCTTGCATTCTCCTCAGGAAAAAAAGACTGCTTTCAATTTTATTGCTAATTTTAGCCAAATTAATGCCCTTGTATGTGTGAACGAAAAATCACTGAGTAATGAGAAACGTTTATTATGTACAGTATGTCTGCATTATTAGGGAGGCAGAGGGTAAGGGAAAGATGAGAGGCCTAACAGAACATCCAAAATGTTTTCCGAATTTTTCCATGCTGTCTGCAAACTGAGGGACTGGGTTAGTTTTCTCCTCGTGTTATCCTCACTGAACATGATAAAAAGCATTCATTGTGTAGAGCCGAGTAACTCGGGGTAATGGGCACCGTCCTGTCATGATGTAATGGAATATGATGATGTTGATGAGGATGAAGAGGTCCTCATGCTTCAGGCTCTGCTTTATAAACCTACTTTGTGACTAATGTGTGTTTTTGTCTTTACAAAACTAAATAAATGTAAAATTTCTACAAACTGAGATGTAATATACAGATTCTTTATCACAGAGGCGTGGCCTTTGGTGTTGAGAGTTCTATGTAATTGTATAACGTATAACTGATCGCTGCATCCGGTGATATCGAGCTTTCGGACTCCCGAAGGATCTCTATGAAAGATTGAGATCATGTGACCAGTGTGCTCTCTCTTTATTTTTACTCTATGAGTTGTGCAGATTCAGATCTCTGGGGTTCAAACAGTTGTATTAAAGAAAGCTGATGATGATTTCACTGATGAAGTTGATGAAGGTTTCCACGATGCACATTCCTGTGTCACGATGTATAGATACACTCCTAATACTGAACCGGAACCTCAAGAACTGCACAACAGAGATGGCTCAAAGCCCCTAAAGCAAGTACGGAATAATGGCATGCATTACGCGTTTACTGTCACGTGAAGCACGTAAGCCGGGGCTGCATCCGGCTCGTGCGGAGAGCGCTGGGCTGGAGGGATGAACCACGCCTCGTTTGATTGAAAGCTGACTCTCATGTCTCCGTGCTGTCTGTGAAAGGGTTTTCACCCCCCATGAGAGTGCACTTTACATTTCCTGGACTGAGTAGATCTTCTCTCACACAGAGAGAGAGAGAGAGAGAGAGAGAGAGAGAGAGAGAGAGAGAGAGAGAGAGAGAGACAAGGAAAGAGACACAGAGAGAGAGAGAGAGAGAGAGAGAGAGAGAGGGAGGGAGAGAGAGAGAGAGAGAGACAAGGAAAGAGACACAGAGAGAGAGAGAGAGAGAGAGAGAGAGAGAGAGAGAGAGAGAGAGAGAGAGAGAGACAGAGAGGGGGAAACTGGGAATTTGGTGTAGCACAACTGGACGAGAATAAAGTACAAATCAATACGATCTGTAATTTAACCCCGCAAAGTCATTCCGCTTTCCTCAGGACAAAGCAGAAAAAAAGCATCCTGATGATGCAACTCCCAACACTGGACACGCTCTTTCCCTCGTATCGTACCTTGTTATCATTAAACCCCTTCAGTGCAGCTATGCTAACAAGGTCACTGGATCATTGATCTACGTTTCCAACACTGGGTGTCAGAGTCTTATTCGACTTGTTTGTCAGTACACCCTCCAGATGTGCTGTGATGAGCGGCAGCTCTGTTACAGAGCTCACACACAGAGGCGTCACTCTCATCACTGCACCGCCGCAGTGCCACTGCTCACATCAATGACTCCAGGTGATTTCATCAGCGCTATGGATGCTGCACACCTTGCAGGAAACAAGCGCACCTGTCAGCACTGCACGCGCACACACACACACACACACACACACACACACACAGATATAACTATACATCAAGAACCAACATTCAGAAAAAGAAAGAAGTGAAATAGAAAATATTTAGTCAAAGCAAATAGTTTAGTTCCGAATCTGATAATTACTAGCTTTATTTAAAGGTGCATAAGGTAAGATTGGTCAAAAGATTAAATAGAAGGAGTTTTGAATGTTTTTTTTTTTTACTCTGGGTCATCACTGTCGCTCTTACGAGCTCATAAAATAATTAGCATGTTAGCATCGCTAGCTAAAAGACAAGCCGTATGAAAGGAAATAACATTACTATTCTGCAAAATAATAAAAAGAGAGTTAGGCCAACTCCCAAATGACTTCCTGTTCACTGATTACTCACTACTGAGGGTATTATACTGTGGTGTTGTAGAGCAGACACTGTGCACTGCGTATATAAATACAGGTAGAGTTACTTAACAAGTGATTTTAAATGTAGTCTTCACATTCCTCCTCCCTGAAGTTCACTGCCAGTTTAAATATTGGGTTTCTGATCATTATTGTTTGGCTCTTTTAGCTCCGCAGTCCTACCCTAGTGACCTTATCTACAAAAGCACAAAAAAATAAATAAATAAAAGCAACCTCTACAGCGTGAGTCACCATGCCTGGCTAATCCTGGATGTGTTACAGCTTACTCGCTGACTTGCATTGATCCCTATTTTTCTCCCGTGGTCAATTCTCACCAACAAGCCGACTGCATCTTTTAAAAATTCTGCTGCATCACATGGCTGTGTAACACTAGCACTCTCTGCCCTCTTCTGCACACATGACCCCACAGACAGACACGATTGGCTAGTATCGCTGTGATTGACAAGGGTATGAGAGAGCATGCCCCTCCCAACTCAAAGAGAGCACAGACAATTGAATTCCACAATCTCCAGATGATAACATCTCAGCACACCAAGACATTTTGGACAATTTCATGCTCCCAACTTTGTGGGAACAGTTTGGGGATGACCCCTTCCTGTTCCAAAATGACTGCACACCAGTGCACAAAACAAGGTCCATAAAGACATGGATGAGCGAGTTTGGTGTGGAGGAACTTGACTGGCCTGCACAGAGTCCTGACCTCAACCCCATAGAACACCTTTGGGATGAATTAGAGCGGAGACTGCGAGCCAGGCCTTCTCATCCAACATCAGTGCCTGATCTCACAAGTGCGCTTCTATAGGAATGGTCAAAAATTCCCATAAACACACTCCAAAACCTTGTGGAAAGCCTTCCCAGAAGAGTTGAAGCTGTTATTGCTGCAAAGGGCGGGACAACTAAAGGCAGACGTCCCAAAACTTTTGGCAATATAGTGAACATCAGTCTACACTGTGTTTTCATAAATACCAAATCACTGAACACTAGAACTCTTTAATACTTTTTGAAAGTCCTTGAAAGTTCCAAAAAGATCTATGAAACACTGTGTAACCCTGACGCAGACATGGAGCACATCCCAGATCATGTTGCTCCCTAGGCTTAGTCCTGTCCATGAGGATTTTTAATCACATACAATAGACCATTGTAAACTAGTCAAATAGGTCATTTGTAATGCTTATGGACAACTGAAAACCTGTACAGATCAGAACTTATACGGAAAACACAAAGACCCTTCATCCCATTCAGTCCTGCTGGCTGAGGAACGCAGATAAGACGGCTTTACTCAGCTGCGTCAGAAGTGTTTCTGAGAACTGCCCGAGAACTTCTGAACCCGTTCACGACTTTCAATAACACTAGGAAGTTCTTGGCTGTTTGAAGGTTCTGAAACAATGGGGACAGATTAATAAACAGGTGAAAGCAAACACGATGGAGGAAATCTTTGATGAAGATTGAGATAACGCGGTTCTTGGTGTGTAAATCGTAGAGAATCAGACTGCGTTCTCAGCAAGCGCTTTTAAACACAAAAACTGTAACATGCTTATACTTAAAGCTGAGAAAAATCAATCCGAGATATGTAGCTAGCTAAACTACAAGCTACACGGCAAAAGTCATTTATTTAATGCGAATGACTGAACGATGGCAGTTTATTACTGGTAGGTAAAGATGCCGTAAAGCACTGATATATTGATTATTAATTAGACGATCATTTCTCTATGAGTCTTTGAGACACTGATGGCTTAAAATGCCACTGAAATGGCTCGTTTGTAAATACTAGCTGTTTCACATTCTAGTCTATAAGACTGGTGTAAGGGCGTTAAGGCAGAGATCACAGACACACTAGAGATACACTTATATAGCCAAAAGTTTTGGGACACCCCTCCAAATCATTGCATTCAGGTGTCGTTTATCAGGGGGTTGGGCTCGGCCCCTTAGTTCCAGTGAAAGGAACTCTTAATGCTTCAGCGTACCAAGACATTTTGGACAATTTCATGCTCCCAACTGTCCTGACCTCAACCCCATAGAACACCTTTGGGATGAATTAGATCGGAGATGATGGTTTGGAGGGGTGTCCCAAAACTTTTATTTCCATACTATGGATTCAAGGACGCACCGAAGCAGTCAATATTTATATTTGAAAACTGCAGGGGAAAAAAAAATCAGTCATCAAAAATTTACAGAAAAGTGAAAGAGGCATAGATCACTATAAATGAGAAAAAACATTCAAGATTTTTAAATCCTGTTTCTATTGCAATAGTTTAAAAAAAATAAATTAAAAAATTAAAAAAAAAAAAAAAAATACAAAGGCAACTGATGTATTTGCCTAAACACAAAACCTCTTGCAAAGCTGCTGTGTGTGTGCAGCATGTCAGAACTTGTCAGAAGTCTGTTATTTTTTTATTTATTTGTAATTTCAGTCATTTCCACACTGTTCAGGACGCCGTTCGATGCCGTAAGTAAATATAGCAATGTTGGGGTGGTTTTTGGTGCTAGTTTCCGAATTAAAACACACAAAAACATCCTGTGAGCAGAAGTTATGTGCGCAGAGAAAAAAAACAAAACAAAAAAAAACACCTTGTTGAGGAGAGCTCGGAGGACGGCTACAGTACCACCTCATGCCCGTGGTGAGCAGAAAAGCATCTCAGAAAGCACAAGACATCAAACCTTCAGGTCAAGAAGATGAAATAACAATAAAACCAGTGCTCACATACTTTCATAAAAACCTCTGTTGCCCTTGAACCAAATGAAGGCTTCAGTGGAGTAGCTACATGGAGCTTTGTGTCTGTTTTTAGCTACAGAGAGTAGGAAGGGATATCAGAGAGACAGAGAAAAGGAAACCAGATGCAGTAGACGTATAGGTGTGGTGCAGAATTATTTGGAAAAAGGTGCGGCTGTGTGGATTTTAGGCTGAATTCTTTTTCATTTCTGCTCACAGGCAGTCATCAACTCTGAACCTATGCACACTGGGCTTTAAAGATGGTGGTGACTTGAACATGTCGTGAATTAGTACTGTCTAATTTTCACTGCAAGACTTTTTGTTTGTTGTTTAAACAGACACACATAGATTCGATTCAATAAACCTTTTGAGCCTCATCTTCAAGAAGATTTCTACTTTCTATAGCCTGCTTCAACAAAATCAACAAAATCTCTCGGTTATGAATGTTATTAATGCTTTTTATTGATGCCTGGCCGCCCTACGACACACTGTTTGAAAGCTACTTCTTCTGAAGTCTACAAGTTAAAAAAAAAAATAATACACGTTATGCCAGAAATATAATGTAATTCTCAAATTAACTGGACTTTTTCAACAAATGGAACCGCTTGTAGATAAACACAACCTTTGATGCATCAGAACTACATTAAACTTATCCATAAAGCTGTTACTATGATTTGATATAATTTGAGACACCGGTGTTTAACAGCTCCAGGTCAAGGGAATGTCTACAATCCCACAGCCACCACATGTAAGGTGCGTGCAGAAAACCGTTGAGCATCGCTGCTGATTCTTTTGCATGGACCATATTCAAATGGATGAAGACAGCCAGGTTACAAGGTCATCAACCGACAGCGTCTTTGTAGCAGGAACTACCATCTTGCTGTTTTAAAACTGCATTAACAGTGTAATAGAGTCTCATGCATCCCCTTGTTCATCCCGAGCGGTTGTGTTTGTAGGTGGTGTGCAGTCAGCTAAAGAAGTGAGAGAAGCAGGCAAGCCTCGTTGGCCTGGTTATTAAAGCCGCCAGGTAGCTTCCCAAACCTGTAAATCAGGGTCTAGCCTCTGTTTCTTTATATAAGATACTGAGGCAAGGTGGGGATCAGCCAGACATGAGCATGAACGAACACGCACGAACTCAACTGTGTACGTGTCGTGGCGGGCAAGCTACCATACAAAGACGTTTGCACAATGGCGAGTCATCAACTTTATGAAGCATGTTATGGTTTAAGCACTTAACACACATGGTATTAAAATCCGGGTTTGTTTTTCGGCGTATTCGTATTCCAAAACAATTTACGTCCATTGTTCATACCGCGTTTATACCACAACAGAGCTATGAACATGAGTAGCATTTTAGACACAATATGGACGGCTGTTTAGTTTATTTTTAACGAAAACAGCTGGACAGAGCTCTGCGTGTTGCCATGCCAACAGACTGACAGCCTGTACTGACCGTTTCGGTGTAATGAACTATTGGTATAGCAAGGTGATGCATAAAGTGTACGTTAAGGCAAAGCGACACGATAGAAATACTATAAATTCTTATGATTTGTATTAGACATGAGACGATTAATGATGGTATCAAGATTCCAACCACTGCGATAATAAAGTTTACATGTCTGCATGAAACTGTGTCTCCGTTTGGTCGATTCTCCATCCTATACAAACTTTTTTAACCTGCTGTCTGCTTCTCCACTTCCTGTGTCTCTACTGTTCTCGGTTTCAGTGAGCCAGTGTGTAGGATCTGCTCAAACACACCCATTATACACCATTTTCATTTATTATCGCATCTGAAAATGCGATAATAAATGAAAGGTCATATACAGTAGGGATGCACGATGATATCGGAGCCATAAACAGAATCGACAGATAACCGTTTAAAAGAAAATAAATAAAATAATCATAATAATAATAATAATAATAATTAACAGATTTGCCTGATAATCCAAAAAAGGTATCCGATTACGAATTCTGTGGAACAGCAGAACGTTCAGGCAAGAAGGAAAGCAATTTACAAGCGCACTGAAAATAAATAAAAGTCTGCTCTAAATTCATGTGTATTAAGATAAGATAAAGATAGAACTGTTATTTTGGTCTCCTCCTATTGAACATTTAACTAAATGTTCAGACTAAATACAGCAAACCATCTTTTCCCTCAATTTCAGCACTTGATGTCTACAGAGGAACATCACAAGCAGAACTAAAATGATGAAATGATAGCTGGTCTTTTTCCTCAGAGGATGCCTACGACCCTCTGCAAAAACAGCCCTGAATTTGAACAAATAATCATTTATCCTTCTACACAAGATGACAAACACCAACATTTTCCTAAACTAACAAACACAAGACCACGGAGCATTTCTTCTCTGCGGACTTGAAACAAATTTAATCCACACACATCCACATGTCCAAAATAAACAACTTAAAAATCCAAGCTTGAATAAAGGAATAAATGGATCTTACATTTGTATATATTGGCTTAGGCAGATATGTTAAAATAAATAAATAAATGCAACATTAGTGCATCCCAAAATATTCCATATTGCTGATATATTTGGTGTCCTAATCCCATTCTGGCACTATTTCATCATCGGTGGTGATTAAGCAGAGGTGACGTTTGTTTTGTACACAAGGGGCTTAACAGTGTTGGATGTTGTGTATCACATGACCAAAATGTAAAAAAGTTACACTGAAAACGTGATCAAACTCGGAGCTGATCATCGAGCTCGATCATGAACAAGCATCTAGTTTATATATTAAAACAATAATTCAATAAGTGAAGAAAAAAGATAAGATGAAGCCGTGTATAGCTTATCTTCTAGTTTCAGTTTTAAGACTCACTGCGTTACAATTTTGCTTGTCCTTTTATTTGTATATAATGGGAAGAATAATCTCACAGAGGAAACATTAAGGTGCGTGTTACATGTCCTCTATACCTTTGGCACGATGTCGGATGAGTCGAGAAAGTCGATTATTTTGGACCGACACCTCGTGGTCCTCCTCGATGGCTGGGCCCATTGACAGAAGACTAAGACGCTTTACCCTCAGTAAGCGTGGGCCTGTCTCCCGTGGCAACAGCCCCCCAGAATCCACCGCTCCTCCACCGTCTCCGGAGATCACGGTGGGAACGAGGCTCTTGAGAAACTCCATGTGTGCAGTGTGGCACTTTCACTCCAGATGCACGGTAAACAAGCCACAACCTTTCATCTTTTCCCTACTCTACAGCATTACTCGATCCAGGAAAAGACTTGCTCTGACTGTTTAACACAACTCCCACGAAAAAGAAAGAGACACTACATTTTCTATATACTTTCCCACTAAAACGGAGCTTTTCTAGCTTAGCTTTTCGGAATTAGTCTTTAGTCATCAATAATAATCACAAAACCAGAGCACATTTCTCATATCCAGAGAAAAGATGATCCACCAGTGGTGTCCATTTCAACCAGAAGAAGAAGACGACTAAGAGGAAGAAGGCAGGTACAGGTAGAGGAACACCTCTCAGCTACGTCTCCCGCAGTCCAGCCTTGTTTATCGTCTGTTCTTTGCTGCTTCGACAGACCTCGTCTTGCTACCTGCACATCCGCAGAGGATAGACAGGTTTGCGAAAACAAATAATGAAACAAGCGCAAGGCTTCGTCTGGGGTGATGATGTAATGGTGGTAGGCGGAGTGGCACAGGTCGGGTGCCAGGCACTATCTGGGCGGGGTCAGGACATGTTTGACAGAAGATAACATGTGCCTGGGCCAACACCCAATTAAAAACACTGGCTCTACCAGCCACGCCCAATCATGCTTCTTCTCAAGGGATAAAGATACACACACACACACACACACACACACACACCCCCCACTCACCCTTGTTTTGGGGAAAGAGTGTAAAGCAGGAGGGTGTGGCATCTTCAGTGCTTCTGCACACACTGATAACTCTCTGAAGACTTGCATATCAAAGACAATACAGCGATTTCCTCTCTCTCTCTCTCTCTCTCTCTCTCTCTCTCTCTCTCTCTCTCTCCCCCCGCGCTCCACCAGCTTACTTTCATGTCTCTGATTTTTCAGAGTTTAAGTTTATTACTTGCTTATAAGTGCTAAAAACATTTATGTGAAGATTTGACTCTGGGTCATAAAGCAATGCTCTGTTAAACTGACAAAAAGGAAATTAAACTCTAATTAAAAGATATTTGCACACCTGCTTGTTAAGAGCACTAACATGCTCGGTATTACGAGAATAATTTGATTACTGTAGATACACATGCACCAAGCAGACCTTCAGGTCATATAATCAGCAGGTTTTGTTTGTAGGACAAACGCTGACTTCTGGAACATGGGTGTATGCTGACGAATCGCTGCTGACCGGATTCCAGTCACCGGATCAGGGAAGAAATTAGAGGGAAAAGCTCACGGATGTTACAGAGATATTTCGGATGAGACGAGCAGAGGGAAAAGTTGATAAAAAAAAAAAAAAAAAAAAAAGTATTTTGGGGAATCAGAGATAGTGTCCATGCTGGGAGGCATTTGACATGAAGGCAGGGTTCATTGTGCTGACTCACTGCTACACATTCAAATGGTGCTCCGCTTTCGCTGACAATGTGCATCGTTATAATGCCACCGACTCCGTCTGCCCACCCTTCATTCAAAACAAACACAACACAAGCTGACTGCATAAAGCCATACACACACACACACACACAAAGAATGCTAAACAGTTTAGGATTAAAACCAGTCGTGTAACATTGATAGGTGTCAGGTTCCAGACCTGAAGCCAAGACAAAACTTAAAGCATGCTCTTCAATTCAATTCTGCTTGAAAGAAGTAAATATTTATCTGTTTAATATGAAGACGACACTCATCCCTGAAGTTCAACTGACATACTGTGGTCCAGAGCACCATCTAGAGACCAATATGGAATGGCAATAGGATGAAAATACCACACACACATGCGCACACACACACCACAAAATAGCTTCGAATAATTATGTTGTGTTGCACAAGTAGTCAAATTCAGTACACCAGTGTAGACACTCTGATAATATGAAATGTGTGTGTGTGTGTGTGTGTGTGTGTGAGTGTAAGTAAAAAAGAGGCTTACACAGGAAACGCTCACACCCTCTGAACGTGTGAAAATGTCAGGCTCATGATGTAACGGTTTCACTTCCGCCTTCTGATGTGTGAAACTGTGTCCACCACAGACACACACACAAGCAACAACTCTATATCCGTTGCTGGATAATGACCGTTTCAATAAAACGAGGAGACACTATGTCACTGACCTCTGAACAGGTCTGCCCTCTATAGGCTGCTGTGTGTAGCTCCTCGGCTTCGTGCTGGGATTTGTGTTTTCATTCTTTTGAAAAAAGCTGGACAAGCTTAAAGAATGGAAAGAGAAATAGCAGGCTACTGATGTGTACAAAAAGCAAGAGCTGTTTTATTTTACACTTGAAGACACAAACAGTAAAGGAAATCTTTAAATAGGAAAGAAAATGGAAAAGAAAAGTCGCACAGAGGAAGTTGATAACGCGGTCGAGTAACGACATGTTTGTGAAGAAAGAGGAACCTTATTTCCTCCTTTCTTGCTCTCGGGTTTAACAAGACCGAGCACAGTGGGTATAAACAGTCTACACACCCCTGTTAAAACTTGTTTTTGAGTGGTAAAATAAATCATATCAGAGCTTTTTCCACCTTTAACGTGAAATCCAGGTGAGAAAAACAGGTTTATTGGGAAAAAGGAAAACAATGCAGCTTACAGTGAGTGAGTGTGAGTGTGCACACCTCTAAACTAATACTCTGTTAAAGCAGCATTCTGTGGTTTTATGTAAAGAGTCGACCGTCTCAGCACATCTCGACAGATTAGGAGTTGTTTCCTATACACAGTCCTCTTCGAGTCAGTCCACAGGTTTCTAATAGGATTTAGGTCTTCTTCTGAAGCTTTTCCTTTACTGACTTGGATTTGTGCTTTGGGTGGTTATCATGCTGGAAGGTAAATTCATCTTCAGCTGTCTAGACGACTACAGACTGGTATTTGGAGATATCCTGATTCGGTCTATGATTAGAGCCCCAGTCCCAGCTGAAGAGACACAGGTATATATATATATAACATGATGCTGCCACCACCATGCTTCACTGTGGCTATGCTGATGTTAAGGTGATTAGCTGTCTTGTTTTTTGGTATTACGCCCAAAAAGTTCTACCTTGGTCTTATCAGACCACTGTACATCTTGCCATATGGTTTGAGGTGACTGTATGCATGTTTTGGTAAAGTTTCTGTCTAGCCAGACACACGAAGAATATGAAAGACTGCCATCATAAACAGCATGTGTAGACTTCTTATATTCAATCCATATGCAACACTAACAGTATTTCTGTCTTTTTGTCCCTATGAAGAGACTAATTACCAAAGACTTATTTATTAGGAACTGTTTAACCCCAAATAAATGCACAGAGTTTGGGATATAAAGTGCTGGGTTTAGAAGCACTTGTGTTTCTAGATTGCACACAACATGGCGTGACATGGCATGCAAACAAGCGTCTTGATGCATGTGTTCCTTGTGTTTTGATGGATGGCAGGTTACGTCAAGCCACGATTGCACATTCCTGAGGGCAATCATGAACCTGGAAATATGGGAAGCTTTTCCAAAAACAACCGTGAGCACCTGACTCATGTGTGACTGCTGACTTCAATATATTCACTTACAATATCATCCATTTCAAGTCATATTCAAATAAAGGAATACACAATATTGCCAAAGGTTTTGGGACACCCATCCAAATCATTGAATTCAGGTGTTGTTTTTCGAGGTTGGGCTCGGCCCCTTAGTTCCAGTGAAAGGAGCTCTTAATGCTTCAGCATACTAAGACATTTTGGACAATCATCCATGTCTTTATGAACCTTGCTTTGTGTACTGGTGTACAGTCATGTTGGAACAGGAAGGGGCCGTCCCCAAAACTGTTCCCACAAAGTTGGGATCATGAAATTTGTCCAAAATGTCTTGATACGCTGAAGCATTAAGAGTTCCTTTCACTGGAACTAAGGGGCCGAGCCCAACCCTTGAATTCAATGATTTGGAAGGGTGTCCCAAAACATTTGGCAAATGTGGTGTATGACGCATTAGTAGAACATCACTGAATGGGATGCTTAACAATTCAGTATGTCTGCATATCAAACATTCAACAGGGTGAATAATGAAATTGGTCTCATAAAACAGTGTTTTGTGAGGTGCAAAAAACTTGCATGCTAAAATTTTAGCTCAGGAAAAGGAAGTGCCGGATGTGAAAGCAGTTACAGGATCCGATATCTGATTCGTTTTAACCGATATATATTTTTTAAAGCTAGTACCAGTACTGTGTATCAGATGCATCGGGTAATCACCCAAAATTGACACAACTGGTGCTTCCGGCAAGCAGCTCCCGACTTCACATTTATATTATTACACCCTCTTCTTCTCTCCTTAAACTTGAAATGGTGGAAATGCTCATTTCCCTGAGTTTTTTATGTTATCCCGTTACATTAAATCACCAGTAGGGAAAAATCCATATTGCACAAGCCAAGTGGACACATGCACTCCTTGCTACAGAAAGGAAAATAAGCGTATTAATGATCTGCGCTCGCATCTCGCAGTATTGTGATGTGGCAAAATGCGTCTTT
>JAUCMX010000019.1:2276505-2309005 GCA_033459395.1 Hemibagrus guttatus
TAGACTAGCTAGTCTTTATTAGTCTTCATCTATTAGCCTAGCTAGTCTTTATTAGTCTTTGTCTATTATCTCTAGCTAGTCTTTATTAGTCTTCATCCTTTAGCTCTAGCTAGTCTTTATTAGTCTTCATCTGTTAGCGCTAGCTAGTCTTTATTAGTCTTCAGCTATTAGACTAGCTAGTCTTTATTAGTCTTCATCTATTAGCCTAGCTAGTCTTTATTAGTCTTTGTCTATTATCTCTAGCTAGTCTTTATTAGTCTTCATCCGTTAGCTCTAGCTAGTCTTTATTAGTCTTCATCTGTTAGCTCTAGCTAGTCTTTATCTATTAACCTAGCTAGTCTTTATCTATTATCTGTAGCTAGTCTTTATTAGTCTTCATCCGTTAGCTCTAGCTAGTCTTTATTAGTCTTCATCTGTTAGCTCTAGCTAGTCTTTATCTATTAACCTAGCTAGTCTTTATCTATTAACCTAACTAGTCTTTATTAGTCTTCATTCATTAGCCTAGCTAGTCTTTATTAGTATTTATCTATTAACCTAGCTAGTCTTTATTAGTCTTCATTCATTAGCCTAGCTAGTCTTTATTAGTCTCTATTTATTAGCTCTAGCTATTCTTTATACATTTATCTAGTGCTGGAGAACTCCACTCTTAAGCACTGCTTCCAAACAGTATCACAATGATTGTGTATTTTCCAGCCAGAGCAACGATGCAGTCAATTAGTCACAGTCTGTGACGCATCCGGACGCCCTTATTTTCACACTTAAAAATGTCATGTGTCGAGACATCCTCCGAATGTGGATCGAGTAATCGGACCGCAACGTTGAGCTGCAGTTTAACACCAGGTGTGAACAGAGGCTCGGAGATCTGACCACACGATCCACATTTAGGGGATATCTAGGACAGGACACGGATGACCACTTAACATTTGTAGCAATATACTCAGTATGTTTACATTCTGCTGCACTTTATATTCTATATTATTTGACATGTTTACATCCTGTGACACTTTAATATACTCTCATTATATGCAAATCCCTCTGTTTAACTGTTGTGCAATAACTTATTTATATCTATATAAATAGTATTTACATACTTATTTACACCGTATACATCATTATAATAATAGACTTATCATTATTGCCTTTTTTTATTTATTTCATTATTTCCTTTGTAAGATGGATGTATAGTTTGCACCACAGTATATGACAATTGTACTGCTCTAATTTCTCTGTACTCAGTATAATGACAATAAAAAAAAGAATCACTCGACGGCGTCACCGCACTGGCTGGAAAACACAATCATCGTGTTTGTAAACGGTGCTGAACACCGAGCTGTCCAGCGCTACACTAATGGATAAAGACCATGCTATAAGCGCAGCTGTACACCCACCAGGCATAACATTATGACCACCTGCCTAATATTGTGTTGCTCCCCCTTTTGCTGCCAAATGTGTATGCACTGTGTATTCCGACCCCTTTCTATCAGAACCAGCATTAACTTCTTCAGCAGTCTGAGCAACAGTAGCTCGTCTGTTGGATCGGATCACACGGGCCAGCCTTCATGACCCATGTGCATCAATGAGCCTTGACCGCCCATGACCCTGTCGCCGGTTCACCACTGTTCCTTCCTTGGACCACTTTTGATAGATACTGACCACTGCAGACCGGGAACACCCCACAAGAGCTGCAGTTTTGGAGATGTTCTGATCCAGTGGTCTAGCCATCACAATTTGGCCCTTCGTCAAACTCTCTCAAATCCTTACTCTTGCCCATTTTTCCTGCTTCTAACACATCAACTTTGAGGACAAAATGTTCACTTGCTGCCTAATATATCCCACCCACTAACAGGTGCCATGATGAGGAGATACTCAGTCTTATTCACTTCACCTGGCACTGCTCATAATGTTATGCCTGACTGGTGTATTTTGACTCTAGTCTTCTTTCATCATCTCATCTCCCGTTCTTTTATACGTCTCTTTAGCAGACCACGCGACCGAAACAGCCTGTACAGGTGTACAAGATCAGATTTCTGTCTGAAAACAAACGCAGGGAAAGACGGGGCGTGGGTGACGCCGTTCCTCCAAGCAGAAATGACGTATGAAATTGGAGTGTTCAGCAGAGACCAGGTGCGAGAAATACGCAGAGCTGGGCAATGAACACGAGTGACTTGTAGACTTTTTGTACCAATTACATGCTTGATACAAAAAATAATCTGATTATCATAAGAGAAAAGGTGGGAGGGGACGTAATCTACGGCTAATCAACACAGAAGTGTAACAGATGAATAATTTAAGCAGCAAATAACCTACATAAGAAAAGTGCTCAGAGCATTCGGCAGCCCCATCCATTCCCTCTCCTAATGACAAACTGTTCCCATGAGATGATTACCATACTGCACCGAATCTCGCTCATTCATGAACCATCACCTGCGGGCAGACATCCCAGTGACGAGAGAACCTGCTGTGAAATGAGATTTGCCTAAATGGAGCAATTACAGCCTTTTGTGCGTTAATAAGACGGATTACAGATTTCAGAGGGGCGCTTCTCTGTTTTAACACAGATATGAAGTCTGAAGTCATTGGCTGAAAAGTGCACCAACAACACGCTGGGGGTAAATCCATCTCGCAGAGCAGGTTTGTGTACGTATTTCCAAAGCGTTTAGGAAAATTTATAGAGCAACACCTGTCAAGCTTTAAAAATAGATTACAATCGCATCACTATGTGCACAGATCCTTTACATATCAGCCACTTCCTGTGGAAAATTGCGCAGTCAACGTAAAAAACACACAGAGCTGGAGATCTGTTTGGATTCGATTTCGGCCAATCATGTGGCAGCAGCAGAATGAATAAAACCATTCACATCAAACAGCATGAAAAAAAATTCTATCAGTGGAGTTGTTCTTATCAGTTGATGGTGAACTGATGATCTCCTGGGACGTGTGAAAAGTCTCTAGAGTTTACGAAAAAAAAAAAAGTGTAAAAAACTAAAACTGAGACACCATGTTGATGAGAGGATAATGATTCGACTTGTCTGAGCTCACAGGGATGCTACATCAGCTCAAATAATCACTCTTTGCAACCGTGGTGAACAGAAAAGTATCTCAGAACAGGAAAGAGCTACAACAGCCACATTACGTTACGGGCCTGTGAGCTAAAAACAGCAAGCTGAGGCTACAATGAGAGCAGAGAAGGCACCGTTAAAGAGACATGAGCTTCGTCTGTACAGCTGATGATATTAAAGCTTGCAAGAAGGAGGTTTTGTGCTTTTTCTTCAGGATAAATACACTTCAAGATGCGCTCTTTTCTATCATCCGCCCTTCTGAAGGATAAAGCTGGCTTCACACTGACCCTGTCACATCTGTAATGGAGATTCGACATCAGTGGTCTAAACAGACAGTTTATCATTAATGTGAAGACCGTCTCCGTGTGATATTTATCCAAGGATTTCTGATCATAAACACTACTTTACATGAGTGCATGTCCTGAAAACATACTACTTCAGTAAGTTCAGGACAGCGCTGTGACTGTAATTAAAGGATTCGAGAGGATCGTTGTGCTGTTTGTGTAAAATAACGATGCAAAAACAGGAATCAGGGGAGTAAATCAACCCTGGCGGCATTTTACAGACTAAATGATTTACATTAACATTTAGAGCTTCTTACAATACACACATATTTATCCATGCATATCCATACACAGACATTTTTTAAATCGCTTAATCTTGCACAGCATAAGACTTTTCTCTGAATATTTCTTATATTAACAGAATGCGTAGGAATATCAGTTTACAGACAAAGCCTTATAGATTTTGTCTATGAATTATTAGCACTTGTACTTGGATAGAAAAGTGTGTTTTCCTGCTGCACTGCTCTGATAACTGTTTGCACTTCTGCTGTGTTACACTCCACTGAAGCTCCCAGGCTATAATTTACTAATCCCTTTATTCTAAGCATGCTACATAGCCATCTATCTGGTATAAAACAATAATAATAACAACAACAACAACAACAACAACAACAGAGGACTATTTCTACATAAAGAAGAAGAAGAGGCGGTAGCTTAGCGTCCAGCTCATGACATGAGAGTACAAGGCTGGACAAAAAGAGAGAGCTCTAGCTACCTGCTTAACTAGGTTAGGTTAACAAACCTAGTTGAAGCTAACTAGTTAACTCACAGCTAGTAAAGTGTGTAGGACACTGAATGAAGGCACGTCTTGAACTCACATCAGCTGTTTATCTGGCACAGGGAGGCTAAACAGCGACATGTATATGTGTGTATGTACATAAATATAAACATAAGCGCCAGTCTAATTCATGTATAAGTCTAGACTCGGTTTATTTCCCCTAATGCACACACGGAGAGATGATGTTCGCAGGGAAGAGAGCAGGGTGTGAGATGGATAATGGGCCGCTGCTTACCTCTACGAGCTGCTCTGTTTCCCCAACAGCTTTAGCTTAGCTTTAAAACAATCCCAGTTCAAGTCTTCTCTTGTCTCCCAATGCGCTTTGTGAACACTTCCACACGATACAGATTAGATCCTGCGTGTACGTGTTTCTAATACGTGTAGTACTTTCGCCCAACTGCAATATTTTTTTTTTTTTTTTTTGTCGTTTTTAAAAACATCCAAAGAAAAAACTCGACGGATGGCGAACAGGCCCGCCTCCCTGTCCGGCAGATTGGAGCTGCGCGACCTAACGGCTGTGTCCCTGCAGCGCGCTGATTGGACGAGACCGCTGTCAGAGAGCGTGGCGCTTAATCCCGCCTCCACCGCGCTCTGATTGGTGCTCCTTATCTTCAAGACGGAAGTGCTTAGCCGTGCTATTCGTTTAGCAGTCGATGAATCAGGCATAGGCCATACAAGCCGCACCTGATTGGCTGATACGACACAAAACTTTCAGGTTCTCGTCTCCTATTGGTCTGTGAAGCTTCACCGTTCTACCACACGCCAAGTTTAAGGTTTATAGCGTCTTTATAGTTAATTTCCATGACAAATTAATGAAATATTGAAGGGTGGCTTACATTGCTGTAGAAGTAACATAATAATTAATAATAATAATAATAATAATAATAATAATAATAATAAATATTAAAATAATTAAAATCATAAATAAAAAAAGTAAAAAATCATTTTATGAGAGAAAATAATTATTTATGTTTCATTTTTTTATACTGACATATTTTATACAGAAATTTGTATAGAAATGTATTTTACAGTACTCACTGGGTCATTATGAAGTCATTTATTTAACTCACTCTGTAATTACTTTTGCTTCAATTATAATTCCAACTCATCACATGCTTATATCATTTGACATTTTAAAGATTACATAATATTATTCATATTATCCATATTAACAATTTCTCATTTCCACAAACATCTCTTAGTACTTTAGTATAATTTTAGACTATGCAAATTCATATAATAATTAAACCAATCTTACAAAATGATTTTAATAACAGTGATTTCTGACAGAATTAGAAATAGATCAGAGAATTCTTTCTATAAAAGTAATGTCTGTAAATCTCTGATCCATATATTACATCCTATTGAAGTATGTTTGCAATATTCCCCTTCTAGATTAATATCATATACAAGGTGAGTAACGCTATACAATGTAGTACTAATTGTGAAGCTTTGTTACGGAATGACAATACAATGAGAAACTAGAAAGGGTTTTCCTTTATATGGATGGCAAACTGAAAAAAATTAATTTCCTCCCATTTATAACCCCGCCTCAGAATATAGGTATGATTGAACAGTGACTGTATTTCAGCACATAATTTCCACACACTGATGACAGTAAAATGAGATGCAACAGGGAATTATGTTCACTTCTTTGTTTAATTTATAAAAAAAAAATAAAGCTTATAACCTTTTCTAGTTGTTTTTTTAATGCAATATCATGCAATGGTGGGACATTGGCTTTGTTTCACAAATGAACAGAAATGCTGCATGTGTGATGAAGTTCATGTTTGCCTCCAGTGTTATTGGCACAGAATCCACTCCATACCAGAGACTGATAAATATATACAATACAGTGGCAATCAAAATTAGAGAACAATTTATAAACACTTGATATTTTCTGAAATCTTCATCGCTCCAAACTTGACGGAATATTAGGTGAGTGTACCCAGCTGTCTAAGCCGACACTTCCTCCTCCACCTTTCACTGACTTCGGACCCAAAGAAATGAAACTTGTTCTCATCAGTAAAGTGAACTTTAGACCAGTTCTCCTCTGTCCACACAACATGCTCGAAGTGTCATGGGCTGGGGGATGTTTTCTGCAGCAGAAGTTAGGACTCTTATGCAGCTCCATGGCAGGTGAATGCAAATGTTGATCAGAACCTCCTTCAGCAACATGTGGTCCCTTCTCTGTGAGCATCTGCCAATCAGCCCACAATTTTTATGCAAGACAATTCCCCACTGTCCCACTGCAAAACGGGTAAAGCAATCCTTGAAGCGGAGAACACGGACAGCCGAGAGTCAGAGAGTCCCAATCTAATCCTGTTTGGAAAATCTTGGATTTCTTGGAAGAAGAAGTGGACCAAGATCACACCAGAGCAGTGTGAGAAACTAATGAACTAATGATGTCCAGCAGCCACAGATGTGATGGTCATCCAAAGTGAGGGCCTTTACACCTCCTACTAATTTCTGACAGCTGTAACACTCAATTTTTTTTTTATTGTAATCATTTATACAACAAAATTACCGTTCTCTTGTTTTCTAGTTTTCTGAAGGTTTTTGTTGAAGTGCCTTAGAAACAGTGGCATAACCCACAGCTAATATTCCTCCAAATTTTAAGAAAATAAGATGTTTCAGAGAAAAAAACACAATAGAAATTATTCTCTAATTTTGATCACCA
Organism: Hemibagrus guttatus; assembly: GCA_033459395.1. Taxonomy (NCBI): domain Eukaryota; kingdom Metazoa; phylum Chordata; class Actinopteri; order Siluriformes; family Bagridae; genus Hemibagrus; species Hemibagrus guttatus. The sequence goes on from JAUCMX010000019.1 coordinate 2,283,367, forward strand.
CTGTATGGAAAAAACAAAACAAAACAGTTGTTTAATAACCACTAAACCACTATGTATTACTAAAACCACTATTTATTACAGAAAATCACTTAATACATTTGCATTTTTGTGGATTCTGGTTGCTTGGTAACTTTCAGTAATGTAATGTAAATCTAACAGCAGGTAACAGTTATGTGTTTCACTGTATTTAGTGTCAGGATGAGTCTCCAGGGTCCTTTGTTCAGTTCTCAGATTCTGTGTGGGGTTTTCTCAGTTCCCCCTCCACCTATTAGAAATGTATTAGTAGTCGGACTGGGTGTGAGAATTTGCCATATGGTGCTACATGATGTGCTGGTGTCCCATCAAGGGTGTATTACTGTGTTCCCAGGCTAGACTCCAGACCCACCCTGACCAGGATAAAGCAGTTCCTGTAAGTGAGAGAGAAAAGTATTGAGTATCAGTGAGCAGAAAAGCATCGGAGTAAGTGCATTGCTACCCTGGTAATAATTTGCTTAAGTAAATGTGGCGATTAGGAAAATGACTCAAATAATAGTAAACAACAGATCTGGCAAAAACTACTTGGGGAGGGGCGGGGTACAATATTACAGACTGAAATACTCAAACTCAGCCCATCTGGTACACCAAGCAAGCCTCAGTTAAAGAGAGATCAGAGATCAAGATTAATTGAAGCTCTTGCCCTGAATCTGCATGATATTCTGCATTGTACTGCTGCCCCATGGTTTTCTGATTAGAAAACTAAATGAACATGCAGGTGTTTCTAATAAAGTTTCCAGTGAGTGACGCCGTTCCCCATACCATTTCTAAATAAATGCAATTAATAGAAATAAATCACCTGGTATGAGAAGATTGCAAATGTTGAGGTTTGAAGCTGGGCCTTGAAGGTGGAACATGAACAACAGTTGCAGAAAAGGTGGTGGAGTGTTTGAAAGATTTGGGCTCGAGACACGGCCAAAGTTGGCGCAGATAGGTTCACAACAGTAGGTGCATTACTGCCGTGTAAAGACAGTAAAAGACAGCCAGAGCTCTCACCTATCAAGAAGTCTCTGGACTTGTATTTAACAGAGTGCAGGTCTTCTAGTGCTTGGCAAAGTGCTTTATAGACCATGGAATATGCAGTTATGTTGTGATTTGTGTTCAAGTTGAGTATTTCCATGTCATTTATTGAGCCTGTAAAAATATCCAGCCACCAGTATTCACAGAAGTAAACAATAGGTGCTCAGGACACCCCTAGTTTTGCTGATTTCCACAATGTGCCAACAACAAACGATGTCTTTCAGCTGAATTACAAATGATGAGTTTCAGGTGTTTCAGCGCCACACAGCGTTAGTGGCCAGAATTATATTAACCAGAGAGTCTTTAAACTTCTCATTTCAGAGAATTTCCCCTCTAACTAAACTTGATGAAGTCATGGCTTATACTTCTCCAAAGCACTGATTTCTCAATCCTTGTTAGTACAGTGGTCATCAGTCAAGACCAGGCCAGTCATGGCACACAAAAGCAATCAAATTAAAGCTCTCCTGCTGCTTGGGCTACATCTTCAACTGTCAGAATGTTCTAGATTCTGAGGCTGGAAAGTAAAGTCAAAAGAATTGCAGGATTTCTCAGAAAGGAGACACAGTCTGCTCCCTTTGGTGAGTACAATGATGGAACAGACTCGCTGTGTCTGCATACCACCTCACTGACCGCCATGGAAATGATGCACCTGAAATATGAGCGTGCAAAGTTGGCCTACCTCCTCACTCGCCAGAGTGTCCTAGATTCTGAGGCCTGAAAGTATGGTCAGAGGAGCATCAATGGATTCATTAGAAAAGAGACTCAGCCTGCTCTCTCTGGTGGGTATGTCGATGCCGACGGATGTGTCTGTACACTACCTTACCGACTGCCTCCTCCATGAGTACCAGAGCCAGAAGGAAGCCATTAGAAGGCTCCTACAGGGAACCTTTTGAGCAGGCATTCTGCTCAGTCTACACCCAGAAGGTGGCCAGGAAAGTAACGTTCATTTCTAGCATTGTCATCATATGCTGTCATGAATGGAAAAACTGGATGCGCTTCTCATGGGTGATGGTGCAGTCTGAGATGGAAAAGTCATTGGAGTTCATGTACAAGGGGCTGGCACACCAGTACAGGATTGCTGTGGTGGAGAAGGTGCAGTACTAGTGGAAAGACAGGTGAAGCATTATTATCACCACACAACTGATAACGAGATACATTGCCTTTATACAGATCACAGGTGCAAAGATGATTACTAATTACATTATCTTAATTGATTAATGGTTGTGTTGATTGATTAGGCAGCATTAATGTTAAGTACAATTTTCTGCTGTGTTTTCTGGGTTTGCTGTGCAACATTTGGAGTACCAGCCCTTCATGCAAAGGAAGACCTGAACTGGGATACTGGCATTGCTGAGGTCATTTCTGGTGATCTACAAAAATTCCTGTGCATCAAGATGCCACTTAACAGTCAACATGTGCCACTGATGTTAATTTTTGGAAGCTTTTTTTAAGCCGTTAGTTCTGTGCTGTCTTTTGTAGCTCTGTGTCTTTTTGTGTAGAATGTTGTTTAATTTCACAGTGTAACTGCGTCAGCTATATAAGATCGAAATGACAATAAAAGCTTCTTGATGTTGACTTGTCTACAGACAGGTTATTTTGGATCATCTTAGTGGTCTCTCATGGTCTCCTTAGTTGGCTTCTGAACGAGCGGTCACCACTTTTTTGTGCAGGATGACCTGTAAGACAGAAAAGCAGTAGATGTTGGTATGTCCATTTTAAAATATTCAAATAAAATCACATTGTGTCTTCTGTAATGCAACCTGAAACGTACAACTGTTTACTGACATTCCAAGAAACATTAGGCATACAGTCATGAAATACACAGTCATGTTCATTCATAGTTTAGTGTTTAAATCACCCAAGGCTGTGTTAGAGAGAGAGAAAAGGGTAAAGTTTGCCAACAAGTAAGCTCCTAAAGTTCAGCAATAATGATCATCAAACACATGCTGGTGTAATGCAAAGTAACTTACTTTGGAGCAATGAGCTGAGAATGTGTTCAAGAAAACGCCTCCTCCCTCTTTTATACTCTGCCAGGAGTAAAATGGCGGCTTCAAATTTCCTGGGCGAAGAATCAGCGCCCATATATATTTATATATATATATTATATATATATATATATATATATATATATATATATATATATATATATATATATATATATATATTTTTTTTATATATATATTTTATATATTTATATATATATATATATATATTTTATATATTTATATATATATATATATATATATATATATATATATATATATATATATATATATATATATATATTATTTTTTTTTATATATATATATTTTTATATATATATATTATATATATATTTTTTTATATATATATATATATATATATATATATATATATATATATATATATATATATATATATTGCAGGCTGGGAAAAGTTTAGGGAAATGCACGCATGGTTCAGTGGTAGAATTCTCGTCTGCCACAGCAATAATTAGTTTCCTCACTACTTATAACTTAAACAAGCTAGATTTATGTTGCACTTTTCCCTCACTATGTTTATCACAACCTCCTGAGGGCTGCTTTAACTGCGGAGATCCTCAGTAAAATAGATAATCTTAACTTCAATTATTACACCTGCTTTCATCCTTCTTAAGTTAAGTAGCCTTTATTTGTCACATATACATTACTTTCTTCGCATATCCCATCCTTGGGTGTTGGGGTCAGAGCACAAGGTCAGCCATGATGCAGCCCCTTGGAGCAAGGTGGATTGGGGGCCTTGCTCAAGGGCCCGATGGTGGCAGCGCTGGGGGCTTAAACCCTTGATCTTCCGGTCAACAACCCAGAGCCTTAACCACTTGAGCTACCATTTCATGCTGTGATTTGATTCAATTACACTTTCTTATTGTCCTGTCAGACTCCATCTAGGAATGCAGTTTTATGGCCTCTCAGTAACACTTTCCATTTAAATTTGACCACCTTATAACCCTACTTTATAAAGCAGTCGTTTTCAGATACAGTATAAAGATTCTACGTGTGTGTAAGAGCTTCAGTTTATGTTTACATCAGTTATCAGATTGAAAAAAAAGTCTGATATATGTGACTTTAACTGTGATATGGCTGTTAGCAGGTGGGCTGGGGTCAGTATTTCAGAAACTGGTGATCTACAGTTCTACAGTTAACACAGCATTGCGGGGGAAAACAACAGTGAGTGAGCTGCAGTTCTGTGGGTGAAAACGCCTTGTTGTTTAGAGAGATTAGAGGAAAATGGCCCTATTGGTTCTGTCTGTCAGGAATGACATCGTAACTCATGTAATCACTCTTTACAATCGTGATGAGCAGAAAAGCATCTCAGCATGCACAAAACTTCAAACACTGAGGTGGTTGTGCTTCAACATAAGAGGTCCACACCAATGTCCACTTCTGTCCGGCAATTACAGGAATCTGAGGCACATACTCATAATCTGAGGCACATACTCAGTTTTTTTTTCCAGTGTTGGACTGTCCAGTTTGGGTGGATTTTTATTTTTGTTAAAAAAAAAAATCCATATTTAAAACACAAGATGCGTCCATTCAAAACACTTATAAACTATTTTACGCCATTCGTAGTGTAAACAGTGTGAGTCGTGCTCTCATGTTTTATTTATATATATATATATATATATATATATATATATATATATATATATATATATATATATATATATATAAATATGATATGTTTAATATATAATATTATATAAATAAATAAAATATATATATAATATAAATAATATATATATATATGATATAAATAATATATATTAAAATTGTGAAAAAAAATAATATATATATATATATATGTATATATATATATATATATATATATATATATATATATATATTTTTTTTTCACAATTTTAATACCCGTATTCTATTAAATCTATAAAATTACGTGAGTTTGACGTCATTTCCCAGCGACTGAGAAACTGCTTATGATTCCGGTGGGTAAAATCTGTTTGTGTTCCGTTTGAGACGAGACTACTCTTCTAAAATGAATACACAAAAACGCCAGTAGAGTATATAATGAAGGAAGCGGGGAAAGAAAAAAAAAACAGATTTTTTCCCGCGACTTCTCAGAGTCGCGCATCTGTGACGTCAAACCAACATGGCGGCAATTATAATGTGTAATTAACAAATACACAGGTTGATACACGACCAGATAGTTTTTCTATTTTTAACCACCACAGAAAGCCCCGCAATAAAGCAGGGCATCAAAAAATTAGTTTATACTCATAGTGTTCCTCCCCACGGAAATCTTTAGTAAAAGGCGAAAGATTTATACGATATGAAGAGAAACAAGAGTGTATTGCTGAACCAGTACAGCCGACCACGACCGCACTCACAACAACACAAAGTCCAATGACGGTAGTCGAAACATGATGCACTCAAAACACCATGTTTAAGCATATTTAACTACATATATAAAACTAGCTAATTTATATCTGTATCTAATATTACTATTCATATTTTTAATCATATAAATGAAAAAAGTAGATAGTTCATGAAGCGTTTGCACGCAGTGCATTGTGGGAATTACTTTTACGTCATGCTTTGGTCACGTGTTTATCCAAAACTGGAAAGGCACCGCCCACTGAAACCCATATAAAGACCAGGATGTGAGCGCCTAGGGTTTAACCCTTCCATGCGCAGCGTTCACACTTATGGAGTCAATTTAAGGATGTTTTTAGGGGACAATGTAAGATGAATATCACCTGCAAAAAACGTGAGAACCTTATGTAATTTAACATGAATCATTTTCCTCACTCTTGGACTATTTGCAATTCTCAGTGCAGGATACATCTGGTATATCTTTACAAACCTTCTACACCAAATCCCCAGATTAAGGGGAAATAGGGGGAATAGTGCCAAGAACACCTTAGCCTTCTGGACATGAACAATCAATTCACTTTTATATAATGGACACTTATTTTTTATTTGAAATGTTTTAAATAATTTATTCATGAAAGGCTTAAATTCGACATTCAACCATTTATCGTAAGCAATATAATTTAATAGATTTAACGATTTAAGTCACAGCCCTAATAAAACTCCTAACTTACCTAAATATAATATCTTTAATATTATTATTATTATTTTATAGATAAAGTGGAAATGTAGTGTTTTCATTGCTATCTTCTGCATCGGTATTAGACATTCAGCTCCTAGATAAAATGAGGCAACAGCCTTTCTTGGTAAATGTGTAACTAACACACACACACACACACACACACACACACACAAACAGTACTTTACACACTCTTAGGTAGGATGTATTGTAAGTTTTCTGCAGCCTACTTGCTGGTACTGCACAATTATCAATACTATTTGGACCTACTTGAACAATCCGTATATTGTGCACTCCTTTCACTGACAGTGAGCATCTACTTTTTTTTTTAACTTCCTCCTTATTCTAATATCTACATCGATCAGGTATAACATTGTGAACAGTGAGAGGTGAAGTGAATAAGACTGATGATCTCCTCATCATGGCACCTGTTAGTGGGTGGGATATATTAGGCAGCAAGTGAACATTTTGTCCTCAAAGTTGATGTGTTAGAAGCAGGAAAAATGGACAAGTGTAAGGTTTTTTCAGCGAGTTTGACAAGGGCTAAATTGTGATGGCTAGACCACTGGATCAGAGCATCTCCAAAACTGCAGCTCTTGTGGGGTGTTCCCAGTCTGCAGTGGTCAGTGTCTATCAAAAGTGCAGGACACTCCAGTTCTTCCACTCCAACCTTAACACACCATGTCTTCATGGAGCTCTGTGCTTTGTGTACAGGACATGAGCATTGATTTTGTTTAAACACTAAATAAATAAATTGGGGAAAATAAATCAGCTTTGTTATATCAGCAGTAGCATTACATAATTTCCCTCTGCTTATATAGCTTTCTATATATTTACCCATCCAGCCAGGCTCCTGTCTAATCTCTCTGTCCATCATTTACACGCAAATGATTGTTCCATTAAAACAAATTAGCTTTAGTCCAAATAAATGTACACTTTAATTGATTAAAACTTATACACATGACCTATTGTGAGATTTGCCACTGCAGTGCAGTTGATAAACATAGCGTTGATTTGACACTATGAGGATGTTCACACTGGATGTCTTGATTCCGTCGAAGCTTCACGTCACCTCTGAAAGTTTAGATACCCAATAGCAGATTAATCGAAAATAAAATTGGGCCAGCTGCCTACAGAAGACGACGTGACACTCCTTCCAGTGTATCAACAACAACCTTGAACCTTGAATTGCAATGAATTAGCTATCTACCATATTCATTCATTCATTCATTCATTCATTCATTCATGTGTTCATTCACTCAATAGAATTAAACAGAGGAAGGCTACATATCTGTAACCAAATGAAAAGTAAAGGGACTAGATGTGATTAGCCATGGACTCGGTATACAGGAAGCAGGATGGACAGTGTTACCTACCAACCTTTTATCCAAATTACTTTATCACCATCTTAAGACTGAAAATAGTTTTTGGAAGAAAAGAAAATTGGTTCTCTCTGCACCATAATGAAATGTTTGAACACAACCTTCAGTTGTTCAGGTGCAAAGGAAAAAGTGGTCCAGTTACAGGTGGAGAAACCAACTGCTCAAGCAAGAGCAGACTGAAGCTGTCAACATCAGTCAAAGTTTTAACTGTGCTCAAAGCGCAAACAGTGACATCATTTGTACTTTTTGTTACTGGACCTCTTCAGAAAAACAAGACAGTTGTGCCAATTGGTGACAAGCCTACATAGCTCAAGGTTTATTTTCTTTAGCTGTTTGCTATGAAGACTGTTCCATTACCTGCAGTACTGATGCTCACTGTTTGATTTCTGCACCATTCTGTGTCTGTGGGGATTAGTGAGCATTCAGCTACAAGAGCATTAGTGAGATCAGACACTGATGTTGTAAGAGTGAGGAGGTCTGGGGTTCAGTCGGTGTTCCAGTTCATCCCAAAGGTGTTCAGTGAGTCAGAGTCAGGGCTCAGTGCAGGACACTCCAGTTCTTCCACTCCAACCTTAACACACCATGTCTTCATGGAGCATACAAAGACATCTGAATATGTGGCAACAATTTGGGGAAGACACACATGACAAACAGAGGTCCACCCCCGTGCGCAAATTGACCTCTGCAAATGATCAGAAATGCAGCTGTGTGACTCGTTTTCAACCTGCCAGTTGAAAGTTCTCCCACACCACCCCACTGCTGTGTTCCCTCCACTGGCTACCGGTAGCTGCACGCATACCATGCAAAACACTGATATTTAACTACAAAGCCAAAAATGGGCCAGCACCCTCTTACCTCAAATCTTATCACTCCTCGCACTGCACTTCACTCCCTTAGATCTTCTAGCACTGCTTGACTTGTCCCACTATCTCTCAGGGAACAAGGGAGGTACACATCTAAACTCTTTTCTGTTCTGGTATCTAGGGGGTGGAAGGAACCTCCCCTAGATGTCCGAACACCTGAGTCACTGACTGTCTGCAAGCTATATTTCCGTAGTCTGTGACCTAGTGAACCAGTATTGAGCTATTCATTGATAAAGGCTTCAGAGCATTTTCTATGTCTTTTTGGGCATCTGCCAAATACCATAAATGTAAATGTGTGTGATGGTCAGTTGTCCATAAACGTTTGTTCATATAGTGTACATTCTTGTTTTTACTGTATAAGATTATGGATCTGGATCACAGTTAAGTTCATTAACATTGATGAGGCCAGATTTAAAATACCTGCAAGGTGACACTGGGCAGAAACATCATAGGCCCTGTTTTGACTGTCTGCTTTTTCTCTTGAGTCGTTCAGAGGAATGCAGATTTTGCCTTATTACACACCATCTGGCAAACCAGAATACACTCCATGACAAATGATTTCATCTCAGGGGCCAAGCTACTGAAAGATGTGCAAAAAAGTACAAAAAAGTTAACTTATTTTTTAGAAAAAGCTTTTTGAGTGGATGTCAGGACAAGGACACACAATGTCAATGACGTAATGGCATTTTTTTTTTTTCTTTGCATGTGGTCATGTCACATGTGTGTGGTCTGGGCTTCATATTTGACAGGTTGAAATGAGGTAGTTTAAGTGTATCCTGGTTGAAATGCAATGAAAGTAAAACAGTTTAAATAAAGGAAGTTTAAGATGAACTCCAAACACAGGTCCATCCCAGTGTTGTTATCAACGGAGAGATGGTTGAAAGCATCTTGTCCAGTAGTAAAAGATCTTGGTGTGATTATTGACTCTGGTCTTTCGTTTGAAGCTCATGTAGATAATATCACTAAGGTAGTCTTCTTTCATCTCAGAAATATTGCTAAGATAAGAAATATGATGTCACTTCATGATGCTGAAAAACTAGTTCATGCTTTTGTTACCTCTAGGTTGGATTATTGTAATGCCTTACTGTCTGGATGTTCCAGTAGGACATTGGCTCCCAGTCAAATTCCGCATTGATTATAAAAAACTATTACTAACCTATAAAGCACTAAATGGTCTCATGCCACAGTACCTCAGCGATCTTTTGGTTATTTATGATCTGCTGTTACATCTGTCAGCTTGTGACAGCAAGGAATTAGTGTCTATAACGAACTCAGAAACTACATTGACCTAATAGTTCCTCATGGGCCCTTGGTTGCTGTTGTAGAAAGGACACTATTTACATTTACATAATTTACTGTCCAGTGTCACCCAAATGAGGATGAGTTCCCTTCTGAGTCTGGTTCCACCTTGGCATTACATTGGATGATCCTCTCAATTTTAATCAGCATATTCTAGGTATCTACAAGTGCTGTCAACAGAGCCTTACAATTCTTCATAAACTTAAGCAGTTGTCTGTTCAGCCTTTTCTCCTTCTTCTCCTGTATCGAAGTATTACTGAGCCAATTACATTTACATTTACATTTCTGGCATTTGGCAGAGGCCCATATCCAGAGCGACATACAAAAGTGCTTTAAAGTCTCTATCAGTGAATACATTAACATTGGTTCAATAGGTCACAGTTACCATCAGCCTAAAAAAGTACATACAACATATAACAATACATAAAACAAACAGGGAAAAATAAGCTGAAGTTTAAGTGCTTCAGGAAGAGGTAGGTCTTCAGCCGTCACTTGAAGACGGTCAGGGACTCGGCTGTTCGGACATCTAGGGGAAGTTCGTTCCACCACCTCGGTGCCAGAACAGAGAAGTGTCTCGATGTATACCGACCTCTTACCCTGAGAGATGGTGGGACCAGTCGAGCAGTGCTAATGGATCGGAGGGAGCATGGCGCAGTGCGAGGAGTAATAAGAGCTGGTAAGATGGTAAGATGGTGTTGGTCCATTCTTAGCTTTGTAGGCAAGCGTCAGTGTTTTGAATCTGATGCGTACAGCTACCAGAAGCCAGTAGAGGGAACGCAGCAGTGGGGTGGTGTGGGAGAACATAGGCAGGTTGAAAACAATTCATTCAGCTGCATTTTGGATCAGTTCTTATGCATGATGCCATTTCTTTCTTTTATATGCTTAGAGCTGTTAATAAGAACAAACTTATTTACCTCAAAATACCTCATTTGACTAGTGAGATTATTGATATTCCTACTCACAAGTTATCAGACTGTATCACTTCAGCCACGCTTTGGAAAGCACATATAATCCTAAATGATCCAAATCACACACTCCATGGGTATTTTATTCCCCTTCCATAGACTACCTATGTGTAGGAGGATCGATCTATCTATCTATCTATCTATCTATCTATCTATCTATCTATCTATCTATCTATCTATCTATCTATCTATCTATCTATCTATCTGTCTGTCTGTCTGTCTGTCTGTCTGGCTGGCTGGCTGGCTGGCTGGCTGGTTGGCTGGCTGGCTGAATGCCTGTCTGTCTATCTATCTATCTATCTATCTATCTATCTATCTATCTATCTATCTATCTATCTATCTATCTATCTATCTATCTATCTCCCTTTCTTTTGTCTATCTATCTATCTATCTATCTATCTATCTATCTATCTATCTATCTATCTATCTATCTATCTATCTATCTATCTATCTATCTATCTATCTATCTATCTCCCTTTCTTTTGTCTATCTATCTATCTATCTATCTATCTATCTATCTATCTATCTATCTATCTATCTATCTATCTATCTATCTATCTATCTATCTATCTGTCTGTCTGTCTGTCTGTCTGTCTGTCTGTCTGTCTGTCTGGCTGTCTGGCTGGCTGGCTGAATGCCTGTCTGTCTATCTATCTATCTATCTATCTATCTATCTATCTATCTATCTATCTATCTATCTATCTGTCTGTCTGTCTGTCTGTCTGTCTGTCTGTCTGTCTGTCTGTCTGTCTGGCTGGCTGGCTGGCTGGCTGAATGCCTGTCTGTCTATCTATCTATCTATCTATCTATCTATCTATCTATCTATCTATCTATCTATCTATCTATCTATCTATCTATCTATCTCCCTTTCTTTTGTCTATCTATCTAGCTATCTATCACCATCTGTTTTTTTATGCATAATCAATGTTGGTGTCACAAAAATAACTATATTTCTGCGTAATGTGATTTTTGCCCATAAAGTTAGAAAGGAATCATAGTTACATTTGAATGGTAAGGCTAAACTCCTATATTACAGCAATGTTTGTTGATTCCCACCCCTCACCCCCGACACCCTGCTTTAAGGTACCTCACTGGGGTTTAGCAAGACTTCAACCTCACAGCACTGAGTTTGTTAACTTCTCCCCCTGCTGTTAGAAATTCATCACTGCAGCAGACGGATTCAGTGGTTGGCTTTTTGGGAAGGTTTATACAGGAGGAGCAGCAAAAGTATTTTTTTGTAGTCGAGTACACGACCTCTAACATGCCTTAGAGAAGAGGAAAAGTGTGAGGTCTTCAAGGAACTTGGCTTTTTGGAACTTGTTTTAAGGGGCCAGGACAAATATGGCTACTGAAACAACAGAGAATCCTGGAGGAGTTCAACCAGCAACAAAAAAAGACAAGGTGAGTGCATAAGTCAAACCCTCAGTAGTAGCAGACAGATAAATAGAGAGACCGATATTGTGACAAAGAAATAGCTTCTGAAAATGTTTTACTGCTATTCAGAATATCGTTAAGTATTTACCTGTAGGCACGGTGGCTTAGTGGTTAGCACATTTGCCTCACACCTCCAGGGTTGGGGGTTCGATTCCCACCTCCACCGTGTGTGTGGAGTTTGCATGTTCTCCCTGTGCCTCGGGGGTTTCCTCCGGGTACTCCGGTTTCCTCCCCCGGTCCAAAGACATGCCGTAGTGTGTGATTGTGTGAGTGAATGAGAGAGTGTGTGTACCCTGCAATGGGTTGGCTCTCTGTCCAGGGTGTATCCTGCCTTGATGCCCAATGACGCCTGAGATAGGCACAGGCTCCCTGTGACCTGAGTGTAGATCGGATAAGCGGTAGACAATGAATGAATTTACCTGTAGGTTAGGTAAGGGTATGAGTGAGACCAGTGTTTAGAAGGAGAGTTTGTCAGTAAATTAAAAAGAGCTCCTAGCATTCTGAATGGTGTCCACTGATATTCTGCACCAGATTAAAAGTTGACAACATTTCAACTTACGATCATCATTTTGTTTACTTCTTTATGTTGCTCGGTGGCTTGTTGTTGCACATGCTGTGTTTCATGTTTAAAACCTTGTGACGTCATAGTTAAACATTATCTGGAGGCTGGCCCGTGAGCGAGCAGAGTAAGTTTGCATGGTAATTAATAATAAGTACAAAATGTCTCAGCAACCTTCTCAGCAACCTCTCTTCACTGCTCCATGCTCAGAAACTATATATAGCTTACACTATATGCCAAAAAGTATGCGAAAAACTGATCAAATACTGTACGTGCTGCTTTTTAAACATTCATTCACTTAGTCCTCCTTTGCAGTTCAGTTCTTCTAATAGCTAATATATTTGTGTGTGTGTCCATTTTGTGGTAACTGATTGAGGAGAAAACGCATACGGGTGTGTGTGGTGGTCAGGTGTCCACATACTTTTGGGTATATCGTTTGTGCACAGATCAGCGGACCTTGCACTTAGTGTTTTTTTGTTTTTTTTTATGACCACACTCACTGATACGGCTCTGCATGCTCAGGTCAGCGGGCCTGGCGCTCACTTTTAAGCCCTTGGTTTTATTGCGTGAAGCTGATGTAGTACTTGATAGTTTAGTACAGTTTGCTTTGATCACTATTATTAATTGTAAAATACGTCCCGATTACGTCACAAAGCATCACATGGTATCGGATATGGTTTTTAAAACATTTCTCAGTATAAGTACAAGTAAATAACCACGGTTTCAGACTGATATCGTTATCAGTATCAGCACATCCCTAGTTTTAGGTAAGAAACACTGCAATCATCTAGAAAGAAATTCAGCACTATTAATATTTTTTCTTCTGACCTTCCTCTCTTGGTTGGACTTCACTGACTGCAGTGTCCCATGGGGGACAAACAGTTCAACGAGTTCAAGCAGATTTGGAAGGAGTGCCAAGAGGAGAGTTTTTGGTACAGATGTAAACAAAAACAAAACAAAAAACAGTCACTTACTACTTCCAGTTTATTAAAAGTGATTAAAATGGGTACTGGTTCCTTGACACTGTAGTTAGTTTAAACATTATGTTTTGAGGTTCAGTTTAAGTGCTTGCAATATCATGAATAATGTATAGAATCTTATTAGTCCATTCAGTCAATGATTTAATTGCCTGGCTAAATTCAGTGCATGTTAGTGATCTGTGTGTGTGTGTGCATGCATGTGTGTGTGCTTCTGTGCGTGCCTGTGTGTGTGAGTCATTCTTGTATAATGGCTGCCATCTAGATTCCCACCTTCCTGCAGAATAGTAGCATGATGAACGAATGAAATAAAACCCTTAAGCTATTTCCCTACTTTTCTATTTTATCTTTCCAACATATAAATATATTTTGTAAAAATCTGGATCATTTGCTGTTTTCAAACTTTTTTTCTTTCCAGCTCTTCCTCTCTCTCTTGGAAGCATGGCCATCACTGGGGGTCTGATCTACAGAGGTAAATTTCTAGCTCTTAAGCTGTCCAGAGACATCTTAAGAATCTCGGAGCGATGTGTTGATTCCTGTGAACACTGTGACTCACCCGAGCCTATTAGAGTTCAAATGCAAATGTGTTCACCATCCAACTAAACAGCTGTGCCATGTAATAGTGTTTACAATGTTTATTCGGTCTTTGTTCATAACAGGGGTTTGGAAACAATCAAAGCGCTTCGGCCCATTCCCTAAACTAGCATGTAAGTCTTTGCGAAATGACGCTGGGAAAAAGTCCACTCATTTCAACTCATACTTTTTTGTGATCTGAAGGAATCTTGCTTACTTAAAAAAGTGCTTTTGACTTTTAAAAGAATGCGGCTTTATTACATTAGTCACAAATACACATTTGTACAGGGATATTATATGTTGTTCAACACGTTTGTATAGACACGACCACACCTTAATAGATTTAAGCTCAGCTACACTCCCTATATAGAGGCCCTTTATATTGTATATACACATAAACACTGTAACAGCACACATCACACACACATACACACACACTGAGCTCAGGGAAAAACCCAAACTAACCGATGTGTCTAAAATCTACTACTAATAATTTATTATAACTAAACATTAGGGGGGGCACAGTGGCTTAGTGGCTTAGTGGTTAGCACGTTTGCCTCACACCTCCAGGGTTGGGGGTTCGATTCCCACCTCCGCCATGTGTGTGTGGAGTTTGCATGTTCTCCCCGTGCCTCGGGGGTTTCCTCCGGGTGCTCCGGTTTCCTCCGGGTGCTCCGGTTTCCTCCCCGGTCCAAAGACATGCAGTATAGGTTAATTGGCATCTCTAAATTGTCCGTAGTGTGTGAGTGAATGAGAGTGTGTGTGTGTGTGTGCCCTGTGATGGGTTGGCACTCCGTCCAGAGTGTATCCTGACTTGATGCCCAATGACGCCTGAGATAGGCACAGGCTCCCCGTGACCCGAGAATAGATCGGATAAGCGGTAGACAATGAATGAATGAATGAACTAAACATTAACTTGTCCCCACTTTACCTCAAACACAATTAAAAAAAGAAAAAAATCCTGTATGTTTGTGCTACTTGTATTATCCTTTGTACGTCTCTTTGGATAAATGAATGAACAATCAGTTGGTTTTGAGTTTGAGTTACATTAGGTAGTGTAGTGAGGTACAGTAGGAAAATTATGTCTGCCTTCATTAACAGCCTGCAGATTGATCGGCTTTTTTAAGTCCAGTCCAACCTCTGCTTATGCCATGATTTATTTAAAGATTTTTTTAATGATTAAAAATCACTTTGTTTACATTATGAAATAGATAAAGAATTCTCAGTAACTAATTAATAGAATGATAATAAGAGATAAACACTTTGCCTCTCTCTGCGTTTGCAACCTATTTTATTTACAGAAAAACAAATGTATTGACACATCGCTCAAGTATTACAGGGATACTATGAAAAGTCAGTTTGTGTTTGTGAGAAAAATGTCTTGCTTTTATATTTATTAAGGATTTTTTTTCTCTTTTTTCTTTAAAAACAAACAAATAAAAACAAACAAACCAAAGTTACCACTGATAGAGTATGACGTGACTTGTAATTCTGGCTTAATAAATGCTGCAATATTTTCAGTCATTATTGATATGGAAATGAGCTGTGTTCTGTCTGTTTCAGTGGGAACATGTAAAGAAATACATAGGAACATGTAAAGAAAAGTTTCAGAAGCTAGGAACAGATTTCAACAAAGGCTTTGGCGCAGGATGGGGTCCAGGGTTTGGGCCTGCTTCCTTAGGAGGTCCTGGACATAGGTAAGTAATAATGTGGATTTCAATTTATTTTAACTTGTAACTGGTGCTGATTTTTGTTTTTTCCCTAAAACATTGCTTTTTTGCCAATTCCAGCTGTCTGGTTAAAAGACAGAAAAACAGTGGGCTCTCCATGGTGTCAGTTCTTCATGTTTTTCCAGATTTTTTTTACACAGTTACTGAGCATTAAAACACAATTAAAAAAATTACAAATGCTTTTGTTTTTGCAGACACTGCACACATGTATGTCAGGAGTGTAAGAAAACTGAAGAAGCTGCAACAGCACCTGCAACAGGATCTGCTCAAAGCTGATGAAGCTGATTTGGTGTAACTCGACTATAATACAGAGACATTTGTAAGTTCACTTGTATGTGAAGACAATGAAATAAAGTGCGGCCCAATATATTTTTGTTGAATCATATAAAACTGTGTGTCTTCACTCATGTAGTGATACACATTAAATACCTAACATGTTTATACTGAAATATTTGTGAAGTGCTAAATGAATCTGGTGTCATTTCTTGGCTGGTGCTGCATTTTCAATATTTCGTGTTAGTTAGTCGTTTGGTTAAGGCTTGAGGTCACGGGGTATGTCATACGGTGGGGTTAGCTGTTATTGCTTGCACTGCTACAATGGCATTTAATAGAAGAAGAGCTTTCATTGATCTCAGACATGAGGAATAACAGCCAGGCTAAACTGCTTGCTCCTAAATCAAAAGACATATTTTCATACTCACCTTTTTCCAGCGACATTCAGCATCATATTAATGAAAACTCCCACAATGCAAGGCAGATATATGACACAGGTGTATATACAGTATGCGTTGAGGCTAGTTAATGATCTGTGAGATGATGAGCATGATGGTGCTGAAGAAAGTGAACATTTTTGGAAGTGTGGAGGGGAGAATTACACAGAAAGGACTAAAGCGCCGCTGCATCGCATCACATTCTGTTTGTAGGGATGAATCAGTGGTTAGAAACTGTATTGTGAGTAACATACCCAAACTGAAAACAGACCAACACTAAGACTAACAACAAAACCCTCAATGCACAGTTTCATAATAAAATACATATTGGATGCAGTGGAATATTAAGTGAATTCTAAAGGTTAATGAATATGGGGTTACTTTATATACACACTGACTATATAAATCAGTTTTTGCATTTCATATAAAATATCAATATTTACACTGTACATGTTTAAAAAAAAGAAAAGAAAGCTTTTTAAAATGTGAAAGTTATTCAAGACACTTTAATAAACAGGGCTGCACGATGACGTCACCACGAGGCAACACAATAGAGACACAGAAGAAAAAAACCCAAACCCGATTGTGAGTCTTTATTGAAACCTCTGCATTGTGAGAAATAAATTTTGTTGCAGGAATAGGTTTGAGAAATAAAAACCATGAAGATGTGGGAGTGCAGTGCCTCATATCACAGCTCTCCCCGAATAACAAGAGTTGTTAAATGCCAAGTCTGGATTTTTTTTTTTTTTTCACACAGAATCTGAATACTGTGACCTTATACAAAAGATCTTTCCGGTTTTTGTAACATTTTTTTGGGTGGTCATTTCATGATCAGTTCAAGAGTCGACGGTAAACAAAGGAAATGAATATTTAAATGAGATGCGCACTCTTGTGTCGAAGTAGTCATGGAGAGCAAGGGTTAAACTAACACATATATGTTTTCGCAAAGTTATTATTTCAGTCGCCGTTGGACGCAGTACAAACTTTCAGCGCAAAACAAACAGTGTTACAACTTTCTACAAAAAAATATTTGGAAGGAAACGGATGCTCACACCCTGCTGTAAACAAAACTACCAATTTCCACCAATCACCGTGCGCGACAGACTGATAGACGTATGCGCTGGCCAATGATACGAACATAAAACAAGCGTTTCCGGGTGGGTGTTATCCAATCGTGTATCGCTATAGGGCGGGCTTTCTCCTCTGCACGAGGAAACCGTCGTGGCTGATTAGTCGAGCCAAGAGCTATGTCCAATCGCCTTCTTCAGAAGGCGGGGCTTTCTTCAGCTCTCCACCTATCATAGTGGATCTCGGGCGGGTGTAATGTGTTTGGGTGCAGCGGGGATGACTGACACATCTCTTAAACCATCCCTAACGCAGCGTGGGCGTGGTTAGGAAATCCGACGTCCACCTGAATCATTCGTGGGCGTGGCTGACACTGGCATGTCCCGCCTCCTGGCCGGTCTGCAGATTCGCACACAAATACAGTTGAGTGTTTCATAAAAATGCACTCAGATGCGACAAGTAAGTACATTAGTGTTTTAATAGTGCAGTTTTCTCCACGTCTCTCGACACGGGGTCGCTAAGGGCAAACTTGTTGCATGAGGAAATGCTGTGGCTTGTTTTGTGGAGCCGTGTTTTTGTAGCGTTTGACGCATTTTGTGATGTTAAAGTAGCCGAGTCCTAGCGATGTCCGAGCGATAACACAGCATACACACCAGAGGAGAGATCTAACCTGGCTTCGGGTCTCTTTGTATGCTTTTTTTCATCTGCGTTTCCTTGAACGCTCGTAGCCACGAAGGCATAACTTTGGGTAAAATCGTATACGTATTGCATTTGTCATGTTGTTTCTGCTCGGAGAAAGCAATCTGAACGAGCTGACCAGATCTTATTTAGACAATGCACTTGTAGTCTAATTACCCTTAATACCCTGGGAATCTCAGAGCCCCAGTTCTGGTCACTGCATGACACACTGTAACATCTGCATTCATTAAAGAAATAGGTCAGGGTTTTTTTTTTGCACGGAAAAATACAGGGGGTGAAAATTGTGACGCAGTTGGCTAAATTTTGTGATGCCTTGCCGGTGTGCGTGCATAAGTGCTGTGTGTGTGTGTGTGTGTGTTGGTGTGTGTGTTTGTGTGTGTGTGTGTTCACAAGCCAAACAAACAGCACCTAAACATCATGATTAGGACTGCTCTGATTACAGATCGAGGCGTTTTTTTGTGTAGCGTTTGCGTTGCATTCATCAGTTCATCAGAGTGTCAGAATTAAAATATTTCACACGGAATTCTGGGAATTGGTGTCCACTTGGCCAGACCCCGAGCCTTCGAGCTGCGTCATGTGGACTACATGTCCCACAAGTCCCTGCACTCTGCACATACTTTTCTAAACTCGTCACAAGTTGTGCATGCCGTTAGGTTTGGTGCGTTAATGTGATCTTTTTTTCAGCTGTTAATTCCGTGTCATGTCGCTGTGTAATGGTGTGAAAGGTTAGACCGCCTCTTTAGGCTGGGAAAAATTGAAAAAAAAAAATAAAATGAATCATGACCATTTTGTCTGTGACTCACATCACGGTGTAAATTACGAATCTATAGAGAGTCCTCCTTAATAAGGCACCCGTCATTTTCTTAGTGTTCCTCCTCTTCATACCGACAACATAATCTGCACATATTTATCCTCAATATGACCTCTTTATCCTCTAGAGAGTGTTAAAACAACAGCTTACAATCATTTAGAAAACTGCGGTCCTGTTCATACTGCTTGTCCGTGTTTACTTTAGTCAGTCATTTATTTGTTTATTTTTATAGACACACCCCCAATGCTTCACTTTCCCCTCAGTCCATCTCTGTCTCCTCAGAAAAAATGCTAATAATGACAGCTAGCTAACACACCATTAGCTGAAAGACAAAAAGCTGAAAGCTGAGCTCATTACGAGGAGAACCGTCACAGACGCTCTTGCAGCAGATCATCACTAAGATCTGAACTTTGTGTATTTGTGGGGCTGTAAAATGGCTGAACAGATAAACAGCAAAAATTCTGAGGACGTATCCATGTGCATGGAAGTTGTTGTTCTTCACCGACTCACCCGCTCTAATCTTTAATAAAACACCTCTTAAGGTACATGCGTTACGGTTCAGTTAGACACAGTATGATTGCATGATTTCACACCTTCAGCTTCAGAAGCTCATCGTTTGACTTGTAGCACATCCCAGCCCTGACCCACATCCGAATTAGGAATTAGGTTGAATTAAGTACATGTGTTAGTATGTTGGTGGATAACTGATGTTGGCTGGTGTTTGATTCTCTTGCAGATTTTCAGCTGAACTCCCACTTGTCCACACTGGCTAGCATCCACAAGATCTACCACACACTGCACAAGCTGGTAAATATCCATCTTCCTTATCTTCTAGATGCACACCAACAGCAGAGAAAAACCACGCAGGAACGTGTGCATGTCGAGCTATTTGGGAGGCGTATAGGAAAACAATGATCAGGGGAAACGGGCAGCTGTCTGAGTTATTTATTTATTTTTTGACTTTCAGTTTCATAATGTTTTTGCATAATTGTGCTGTGTATTTAAAATTCTGCTGAAAGCATGGTGTGGTTTGTCAAAAAATCCTAGATTCAATGACGATAAACAAACATGAGCACTCTTTAAGAGTGTGTATAGATAGATATAGATGTGTGTGTGTGTGTGTGTTTCCTTCTTTCAGTATTTATATCTTATTTTTGGCATGAATTGAGCTACTCTCATGGGTTATTGTGTTTTTGTTTCCTGAGACTTGGATGGGAGAAAGCAGGCAGCATCTGTGAAGGTTAGAGTCTTAAGAAAACGCGAGGCTGCCTCCTGATTTCCCCACACATACTCTAGCACGCACACACACACACACTTGCATTGCACAGCAGTATGCTAATGCATTTGACAGGCTCTGCTGCTTTGTATTTTGTGTGTGTCCGTGTGTGTGTGTGTGTGTGTAAGAGAAAGAGGGCCAGAGTATGATGTTTTTTTTCCCCCTCAGAACCTGACTGAGGACGTTGGGCCAGACACTCACTCCACAGGTAATAACCTCATCTGTAGTCCATTTATTAACTACCTGTCCTCTACAACTACCTCACAGATCTTGATCAACATCCCAGAAAACCACTGTTTGTGTGCACGTGTGTGTGTTGCCCTTAGCCTGCTGCTCCAAAGCCATGCCCCCGAGGAAAAAGAGGAGGCCCACTGCAGGAGATGACCTGTCTGCAAAGAAGAGTCGCCAGGACAAGTACACTTTCACAGCTCCATCCCTTCCTAATCATCTTCTCATCTGTTTATTCACTGAATCATCATTCCCTCTGTCTCTGCTGACTTAGTATGACCATATTCAACCCATCTGTCTGTCGTAGCTATTTATCTATCTGCCAATTAGTAACTCACACAGATGCAGAGCAGAGAGTCATAATACTTTATTTGTCAGCTAATTAGTCCGCACGATCCAATTTATAATGAGTGTTTAAATTAGGTGAACTCAATTTACAGGCTTTTCTGCGCTTAGTTATGTCGGTTTCATAATAATGATTTTTTAAAGCACAGAAGAAATTAGACATGCATCAATGTAATCAGACTTGGAAAAAGTTTAGAAAGTGGTACTTTTATACTTTTTAATCATTTATTCTATGTAGTCTGACTCCTGGTCAGGATCCTGGGAACACTGGGCGGTTGGTGGGGATACCATGCACACACATTCACACACTCTTTCAAACCTAAGGGTAACGTAGGGGTAGCAGTTCACAGCGTGTGAAGCAGGATGAAACCCATAAACCCCAGAGGAAACCCCACACAGACACGGGGAGAATGGGTGAGAACGAGAACACAGACAGAACCTGAGCTCCGGACTGAACGCTGGATCCTGGAGCTTCAACAATAACTGCGCTGCCACTATGTAGTTTGTAAATGAATTAATCAGAAGTAAAATATCCTGGAAATAACTATTATTAACCACTAGCTAGAATATGACTTGCTGCCTAGCTTCTTATGTTAGATACTAAAATTGATAACCTAGCATTAGCAAAGAAAACAGCCTAACTTGGTTAAATATAAGCCTCTGTGATCGACAATGCTCAAAAAGCTACTAGCTGAATAAAATAACATCTGCTGTCATGGAGCTCAATATATTTCACGCGATCATACTTAGTCACCAGGTCACATACTTTTTATTCAATCCATCAATGTTTTAGTGAACTGGACGACAGGAGCCTGACCGCAAACTCAGTGTGCTCTCCCATGCTTGTCCTCTCACTTCACAAATGCTCATGAACCAGAACTTATCGGTAGCTACTCCTACTAGTGTTCGTTTGAAGCTGTTTCAACAATATATACAGTCTTCTGTGAAGGTATTGGAACGGCAAGGACAATTCCTTTTTATTATTATTATTATTTTTTTTTTTGTGAAGACATTTGGATTTGAGGTCAGCAAATGAATGAGACATTTGGTGAGAATTTTAGCTTTCATTTCCTGATATTTATGTGTAAATGGGTTAAACAACGTAGATGGCAGACTGCACAATTTTCAGGTGAGCAAAAGTATGGGTTCAGATAGCAAGAACTGCTTCAAGCTGGTGGACCTCTGACGTCACCCACTGTTAATTTCAATTCAGTTTAATTCAATTTATTTGTATAGTGCTTTTAACAATGGACATTGTCTCAAAGCAGCTTTACAGAAGAATAATATAAAAAAATATAAAGTTTAGTTACTATTTTATCCCTATTTTATTCATAATGAGCAAACCTGAGGTGATGGTGGTGAGGAAAAACTCTCTGAGATGATATGAGGAAGAAACCTTGAGAGGAACCAGGCTCAGAAGGGAACCCATCTTCATTTGGGTGACACTGGACAGTAAATAATGTAAATGTAAATAATGTCCTTTCTACGACAGCAACCAAGGGCTCTTGAGGGCTCTAGATTATGTATAAAGTGCAGGCAGGGACTCGAGTTTGACTTGTCCAGTCTAAACTCGTCCACTTTTCCCGCTGATGAATTTGTTGAGCTGGCAGTGTGTTTTTAATGATAAAGTTTCTCCATTAGATTAAATGCATTTCTCTGTAAATTGTCAGACAGAAGGTTTCTGTGAACGTTTGAGTTTATAAAGATTAGTGAGAATGTTCCAGAAGCAGCCATGCAAGCCCAAGTCTTGATTCCACCATCACCATGTTTCACAGGTGAGCTCGTGTGATTCAGGTCATGAGCAGATCCTTTCTTCCTCCACACTTTGGCCTTTCTATCACTTTATAGGACTTTTGTGGATCATCTTTGTGGATTTCTCTGTGATTCTTACTGATGATGACTGGATTACATCTTGTTTTATGGTCTCTGTATTTCTGCTCTCAAAGTCTTGTTCCAGTGGTGGATTGTGAGTCCTTCTCTCCTGCCCTGTGGAGGTTTTCGCTGATGTTGGTGACTGTTGTATTTGGGGTTTTTCTTCATAGCTCTCACAGTGTTTCTGTCATCAGCTGTTGTTATATTTCGTACCCAGATCTGTTCAGTACCTGATGTTAACACACCTCTTTTTCTTTCTATTTCAGGAAATTCCACATTGTTGTATCGGCTATACCCAATGATTGTACAACGACTCTGATTGATTCATTTTCTCGCTTTACTTAAAATGGCGTGCTTAACAGCAAATGTAGTTTTCACCGGTTCTCCAGAGAGCTCAGACCAACAGTAGACATACAGAGCTGGTACCTGTTTAAACAACAGGACACACCTGAGCAACAAGAAACACTTGTCAGTTACATGTTCCAATATTTTTGATAAGTTGTAAAATGAATGGGTTCAAACTAAAGGTGCTGTGTTGTGAGTTGTTTAACACATCTAAGATGTAAATATCATGAAATGAAAGCTGAAATTCTGATCTGTCATCTTATATTCATCTTTTGAGCTCAAACCCAAATGTATTCAGTGTTTAGCAAAAAACTAAAGAAGTGGTCTTACTGTTCCAATAATTTCAGATGGGACTGTAGTCCCAAAATATATAAAAGGGAAAAATAGATGTGTATACAAATATTATTTATTATATTTATTTATTAATATTTCACACTATTTATTTATTTATTTATTTATTTATTTATTTATTTACAATTTTTACCTGCCAGCTGTCTGTTCCACGTTTACTAAATCTCATTGTGTATTGTTTCCTGTTTTGGACGCTATATCTGCACTCAATAACAGCACAAATGACCACCAGCACATATCACAGATCTCTGTATTTTCCCTCTATAAAATATTTCACTGACATAGAGTCAGGTCTGTTCATCCTCCAGATCAACACTGTAGTCTGGTGGCTTATACATCATCGAACACACAGATTTGTCACTTTAACTACACTGTCTAGCATCAGAACGTCACTGCAGACGATCAATATATTTTCTATACTGATCTAATTGATTGGATGCTAAACTGAAAAGTAAATAAAATTGATAGGAGCCTGTTTTGTTAACATGACAGCTGGATATCAGTTGAAGGTTTAAGTACTAATTTATTGAGTTAAAAGTAGGCTTTTTTATTCAAATGGAATGAAGTAAGCTCGCAGGTAATTTTTTACGTGTTTGAGAAATTATCAGTAAATATTTTGGCTAATTTGAAAAAACTCCACGATCAGCAATGTTTTTCAAAGTCACTCTGTACACTTTAGATTATACATGGTTTTTATTTATTAAATGTTCATATTATTTCATATTATTTATTACATTTTCTTACTTAATATTACAGTTTCAGTTCAGCTTCATAGATTCATACCTTGTTATTTAATATGAATGTGTAAAGTTTACAAGTATAATATGCAACCCATAGTTGTACTGTGTTCTTTAAACAATAAAATCAAACTTAAACAATTGAAACACACGAGGGAAAATAAAAAGACTTTTAAGAAAATCTGTAATTTAAGCATGTAGTCATTTTACAGGAGTAAAGTATAGTCCAAAAAATTGTTTTGAGCTTTACATGTCAAATGCAGGTGTGTTTTGTACTGTGTGTGTGTGTGTGTGTGTGTGTGTGTGTGTGTGTGTGTGTGTGTGTGTGACTCATTTCTTGAGACCTGTCTTGATTTTCAGTGTCTACAGAAGACAGGAGTCGTCACATATCCAGGAAGCTGAAGCATTCTCCAGTAAGAGATGTTTGGAGTGGTTTTATGAATATGCAGGTAAATCTTAATTTTTTAATTCTGGATAACTGGTGTAATGACAAACATGCAGAAGATTATTTATTTATTTATATACTCTTTTTTTTGTTGGATTTGTCTTTAATATCTCTAGTGTCAACGCTACAAGAAAGACAAAGTTGGATATTTGACTGAGAATTATTACATTTTTGCAACACGTTTTAATAACATTATTATAATATTAACATTTTATACATTGTTATGTGTAGATTTTCACGTGTGTGTGTGTGTGTGTGTGTGTGTGTGATGTCTGTGTCAGGTTGTGATGACGTGGTTGGACCTGAAGGCATGGAGAAGTTCTGTGAAGATATTGGTGTGGAACCAGAGAATGTAAAGCACTGCAAATTCACATCAATATTATGATCAGCTTTTTTTGTGTGTACATAGTGTATTCATGCATTTTGGTTATGGTATTTTCTCATTTTTTATGTTCATATATACTTTACACAACTGTTTCAGTTTTATCATTACATCATTTATATCATAACTGGTTGCATAATAATAATTTTAATTATTTAACGAGTTATTTAATTATTTAATTCAATAATTATTTAATATGCATAATAATAATTTTAATTATTTAACGAGTTATTTAATTATTTAATTCAATAATTATTTAATATGCATAATAATAATTGTAATTATTTAACGAGTTATTTATTTATTTCAATAATTATTTAATATGCATAATAAAAATTGTAATTATTTAATGAGTTATTTAATTCTTTAATTATTTGAACTTGTTAAATAATATTCATGTGTTTAAGAAAGGAAATAGTGTCATTATCAGTCTTTTAATAAAGTTGCGTGTTT